>PVHX01001968.1:0-183698 GCA_004024805.1 Geosciurus inauris | reverse complement strand
GGTACCAGGGATTGAACTCAGGGGCACTCGACCCCTGAGCCACATCCCCAGCCCTATTTTGTGTTTTATGTAGAGACAGGGTCTCACTGAGTTGCTTAGTGCCTCGCCATTGCTGAGGCTGGCTTTGAACTCGCGATTCTCCTGTCTCAGCCTCCCTAAGTGCTGGGATTACAAGCGTGAGCCACCGCGCCCGGCTCTGATGGACCTCTCTTGATCTTCTCATTATTACTTGGGTTTACATTTGGCAGAATATCAGAAGGGAGAGAAAATAAATGCATATGTGTAAACTGTCTTCCATACAGGAACTAAAAAGAACGTTTATTGTTAATTTGGTTAGAATTTAAAACATTAACTTAGATCAGAAGTTCTTAAAGTTTGGTTCTTGGAGCAGCAATATCAGCATCATCTGGGAATCTGATAGAAATGCAAAATATTGGGCCATCCTAGGCCTACTGAATCAGAAACTTCACAGATGTGGCCAACTAATCCATGTTTTAAATCCTCCAGATGATTCTGTTGGAAAATAAATCTTGGTAGCCACTGATTTACACACTTGGACATTCACAGAGCGTCATTTCTTTGTTATCTTCTTTGTTTTTGTGTTGTCCTAATTTCTATTATTGTTTATTTTTATTTTCCTTCTTTTTTCTTACTAGATTCTTAAGTGTACACTCAAATTCTATTCTATTCTGTAATGAGTATCTGTCTTAAAATTTTTGTGAAGAGCTGTTTTTGCTCCATCCTCACAAGTTTATATTAATAGAAATATAGTATTTCTATTAATGAATTATAAATATTTAAAATTTCCATTATGATATTCCCTGACCCCTTTTTCAGAAGTGTTAGAATTTCCAAATATAGGGACTTTTATTTATCAAATTTTTGTAATATCTGGTCTCAAATTTAGAGAAGGTGGATGTATGATTTTTTAAAATTTATGTAGAGACTTGCTTTATATTGTTTTATAAGTGTCCCATTTGTGCTTGAAAATAATAAATATTTTCTAATTATTGGATACATACTGCATATATCCAATAAGCCAGGCTTGCTTGTTATGTTGTTTGAGTTCTACAAATAGTTGCTGTTGTGTTTTTCTTTGTTTTTCTTTGCTTGACTTTTTTTCCTCTTTGAGAAAAGTGTGTTGAACTCTCTTCCTCCACATGTACACCTGACTTTGGTGTCATATCATTCATGAATGTTAAAAAAAATTCCCGCTTTTTTCTGCCAGTCTAGCAACATTTGCTTGTTGTATTTTGAGGCATGTAAATTTTGAAAATGTAATAATTTGAAATTTCTTTTCTATCTCTTTGCTGGAAAAATTTTCATGGTCCATGAAATCCAGTCTGATTTTTGTGAGCAGCATATGGCTGGATTTTGCCTGTCTTGGGCATCATTTCTTTGTTATCCTCTTTGTTTTTATATTCAGGTAATATAAAAACAATTTATTGAGTAATTTATTCTGGTTATGGATTAGTCCACTTTTAATGTGATTATAGATATATTACAATTTGTTTCAATAATCTCCCTTGGTGCTTTCTATTTGTCTAGATTTTCCTATGTATGTGTTCTTTTGTACATTTAAAACGTTGATTTAGAAACATTTGTTCATTTAATTCATTTTTTCTTTGTCCACTAGTTGGAAATTACTGCATTTTATTTTCATGCATGAAACCTTTCTGTGCATACTTACTTTTTTAACATTCCAAGTTAATAGCTCAGCTCCCTTTGGAACAATTCAGGTTCTCAGGACACTTTAGCTCTGACCTCTTTTTCCAGCTTACATGTTATTTTCATGCAGTATTTTATTATTTTTTCTTGCTTTTAAAAATCAGGCATTGCTATTGACTCAAAGACAAACATTTTTTTTAAAGTTTTTCTCCATAGTTTAAATAAGTTATTTTATACCATTCCTTCCTGCATCTCAGTCTTTCCTTCTGAGAACATTGCCTCTTTATCTGAATACATCTTATGAAAGTTCTAGTGGTGTCTCTTAGTGCAAATATTCCCAGTTATTAATTAATCAGGATACCTCTTTATTTCAAATTTTTCTTGAAAGACACTTTTTCAGGACATAAAATTCTAGATTAATAATTTATTCTCTGCATTTTGAAGATTTCTGACTGCTCTTGCTTCCATTATTGTTACTGAGATGTTACAATCCAATAGTTAGTTCTTAGTGATCTTTCTGCTCTCTAGGTAGTCATTTTATCTATGGCTAATAGTGATTGACTAAAATGTGTCTAGATGAGCTCAAGGGCAAATGCAACTAGGTAATATCTCATTATTCTTTACATTTCAAATGAATAGTGCAGTTTTTAAAAATCAAAATGGAATTTGCAACATGTATTGGTTCTCGAATCTTAGTGCAGCATAAAAATAACCTGAGAGCAGCAGCTGCTGCTGCTCTTCCTCCTTTTCCTTCTTCTTTTTTTGTACTAGGGATTGAACCCAGGGATACTTTACCACTGAATCATATCTCCAGTCCTTTTCTTTTTTAAAAAAAATTGAGACAAAGGCTTGCTAAGTTGCTGAGGTTCTCAGCAAATTGCTGAGGCTGACCTTGTACTTGTGATCCTCCTGTCTTAGCCTCCTGAGTTGTTGGGATTGCAGGTGTGTGCTGTTGCATCCAAGTAGAATGACCTGGGAACTTCTGATCCAGCAGAATGGCAGGTACATAGTCCGAGAGGCATCTCTCACTGTAGAACAGGTAAATTCTGCAAAAAATACAATTAAAATTTTTCTTGTTCCATCAATATGCTGCTTTCAGTGTCCGTGAATTCTTATCTTTAGTTCTGGAAAACTCTCATTCATTATCTTTTCAATTGTTATCTCTTCTCCACTCAATTTTCTCCTTCTTTTAGACTTTTACTTTTGATTCTCCTATATGTATTAATACCTCTTTCAAACTTCCCACTTTCTTGTCCCTCTATGTTGCATTCAGAGTAATTTCCTCAGATCAACTCTCCAGTTTGCTGATTTTCTCTTCAGCTATGTTTTTTTTTAAAAGTCTATTTTTTAAAATAATATCCAATTCTGTTTCTTGTTTCTACTGACTCTTACTCATGGTTATTTATCTTTTATTTTTTTATTTTGTGAATTTTTTTATTGAAAGTTTATATGTGGTTTGATTTTTATATATATAGAAAATATGGAGACCTAAAGTGAAAATGTTTGTTTCTGCCAGAAGTCAGGGTTTTCAATGGAGTCTTACAGAGTTTTACAGAGTCTTACCGTCTTATGCTTTAACTCAACTCCCTCTCTTAGTGATGGCTAGGTTAATTTATCCCCAGGGCAAAGCTGCTCCTTACCTATACTTATAGCTCACTGCCTATTTTTTTTCTCCTTGTATGTTTTCATCACAAATCAATTAGAATAGGCTAAGCTGCATTATTTTAATAAGCATTCCAAAATTATCAATGACTTAAAGCAGCAAAAGTTGAAGTCCCATCTATGCAAGGCCTCCTGCTGGTCAGAATACCTGCATGATCTACTGTGTACTTGTCCTTCATGCTGTGACTAAGTTGTCTAGGTTGCTTTGATATTGTGGCTCCACTGTCTTAATGAGAAGCCTCTTTGCCTTTGTGGCATAAAGGGAGAAAAGAGTGTAGAGGATTATATGTGAAATTTTTACTCTGCCAACTCAAAATGGACCCTTGTCATTCTGTTCCTATTTAACTGGCCAGAACTAGTTATGTGACTTTCACAGCTGTGGGAAAGCCAGGAAGTATAGCTTTCCATGTGCCCAAGAATAAAAGGAGAAGCAGATAATGATGAGCCCTAGTAATGCCTGCCACATCCAATTACTCTAAACCCAATGTAAATGTAGCAGTGCAGCAAAAATTGTATTTTATGCAGAATTTATTTGTTCCAACGTGAGAAGATTCTTGAATTAACCGGACTATTCTGCTTGGTCAGAAGTTTCTATGCCATTCTTCTATTGCATGAAGGTTTGAGAACCAATAGATGTCACAAATCTTACTTTGATTTTTAAAAATTAAATTGGCTAATTTTTATGAGTTTTAATTTAAATCCTTTCAATTTAATGAAATGGAATATAGTGGAGGTGAGTTTAGATGGAAACAGTTCAGGGTAGTGTATATAAATATAAAGGAAGACATTTGGAAAATATGGATAAAACAGGATTGGGAAAGGTAAATGATATTTGGGAAAACTTAAAGGGCACCCATGCTGTATTTACCACTAATCCTTTGTAGCAATTAAGCATTTTCATATTCCTCTCCCATAAATATCCATTATGATACTCAAGTACAATTACTAATTCTAGAAGGTTTAGCATGTATAACCTTAGTGGAATTTGTTCTTAATTCTTCTCAAAGTTATTAATCTTATTACTTCATTTACAGTGTTGTTGTTATAATATGGAAGTTTATTATTTTTCTCTAGGTCCTGAAATAAGCAGAATTAAGAAGCATAATATAACATGTCAAGATTAACAAAGTTAATTGATATATTTTACTCCAAACTCTAGTAAGGTTTACTAGGATCTCCAGCTCTATGTCTAATGTGAGTTACAGAGGTTTGAATAATGGCTATGTATGCAGCTGAAAGAAACAAGTTCAATAGGAAAGATATCTCTTACGTCACAACACTATTAAGGAAACAAATATAGAATTACTAGTATTTAAATCTATTTTCAGGATTTTAAAATTATATGTTGCATGAAAATGCTAAACTCAGAGAAGCTTATTGAGTCTCTAGTTTCTTTGTCTGAGCAGCTGCCAAGGGCTAATGATTATAATTAGTATTAATAATAATAATAATAATAATAATTAATAGTAAAGCCTAACTTAGAATGTGATGCTTTTAAAAAATAATATTGAGGATGACAGAGTGTATATCATTTTTTCCCTCAATAAAGTTTCAGATTGTAAAACCACATCATAATTACTGTTTCCTACGAAACACATCCTATTTTAACTGGGATTATTTCCTTTAGCCAAGATAGTTAAAGAAAATACTTATGAAAAATATGTCAAACTCTTTGGGAGAAGAGGTGTTACCTGGATAGAGGAAAACATATTATTGTTCTAATATTTGTACTAATGACCTGTTTGTTCATTATATTCATTAGTATGAATGTTTGAATTCTCTAGAAGTTAATTTTATTTTTGAATGACTAATTTACCTTAGAATTTTAAAATACTTCTTTCCATGATAAACTATGGTATGGGATCCTGAGTGTTTCTAAACTATTGACCAACAATGTGAACAATTTTTTTTCTTAGCACTTAAGTTTCTGCAATAATAGCTGACATGCTAACATAAGTGATACCACTCATGTGCCTGGTACAGGTACTGTACAGTGCCTAGTTAAGTACTTCCTTCTGGATAAAGAGTTTCCTTTTTTTTTTTTTTTAAATAGCAACTCGTTATTAGCTTCATTTAGTTTTCTATAAGATAGACTATTAACAGCAAAGCCTGCCAAGTTAGTATGCTAATAATGAAAGTTGTTAACTTCTTAGCAAATAATTAGGAAGCTACATTTCCTACCTTCAACACTTTCTTTTGTCTTACTTTATTGATTAATCCTTTTTCTTATTCCTGCTTTGTTGTTTTATTTTTTAATTGATTAATTCTTATATGATGTGCATCCAGTTTCTATAAATGGGAGGTGACCAGATAGTGACTCTAATGATTTTGATTGACATAAAAAAAAACAGTGATTAAAAAATGCTCCCTTGAAACTGTCCTCAGGAAATACTTTACCTCTTGGATATTCTATTGGAAGGCAGAGGTTAGAGCTGTGGTCACCAAACTGATGGTATGGTAGCAATATTTTGCGGGCCAGTCTGTACCTCACAAATCTATGTTAATTATAGAATAATGGCATTGCCTCTCTGGATTGTGTTGTCAGCAGTCCATCTTTAGCATTCACCTGAGATCTGGTGTTGTCTATGGCGATAGCAGCAACAGCAGCATCCCATGGGGAAAGGCCCAACTCTGATCACAGAAGGGGCATTGACATTGCTAATGTATGGAACTGTCATTTCCAGGGGTTTCTCAATTCTGGAAAAGTAGAGAGAACAATAGCTTTGGTAGCACAGGACTAGGGTGGAGAGAGAGAAGTAAATGTTTATGAGATGCCACTCAGTGCTAGTGACATGCTAAGGTCTATAAATATTACCTTATTCAGTTAATCAATCTAGATATATAATATACATTGGATAAAGTGGAAAAATTTCACTTCTATGAGGCCTGGTGACTTGTTCAAGTAACACAACATACATGGGTGACCAAGGATTTAAATCCTGGACCTATTTGCACCTCACTGATCCTTACTGTGCAGCCAAGTCTTTCAAACTATATTTCTCAGACTCCCAGGCCAGGTGGCTCCCACACCAATTTGACCAAAAGAACACTCTGGTATAAGCTTAGCAGGAATGGAGAAGCCAGTGTATTTCTCCTTGTCTGTCTTCGGCATGGCCCTGAGAGGCCCAACATGGGTCCAACTTCCACCAGGTGACCCTGGTTCCAACAACACTGACTCCTCTTTTAATTTTGGGTTGGTGGTAGTTTCCTGTTGTTACTAATCCCTGGATTGCTTCACTGCCCTTTTATCATTCTTATAACCAAGATGCTACTTTAAATTTTCCAAGAGTTGTTTCCAGTTTCCCAGATATTGGCCTCTATCTCAAGTTTATTTGACTCCAAAATTGTTATTGGATAAAAAAAAAATCTGATGTAAGACCATGAACCCCCACTTATTGCCCTACTTTTCTAAAACTGAGTTAAATTTTTGCTTTTCCTGTTTCCCAGGATTTTTTGAGGTTCATATGAGCTGATACAGTGGAAGCCTTTGTAGTCAAGAGATGCATTATCATTGTATATTTCTGTTACTGACACTGAGTCAGAAATAGGGCCCCAGACTTTGGTAAAGTCTTCTGCCTTGGGGAGGTTTAAAAAATAGTACTGCCTGTGTTTCACCTATGGAGTTTCTGATTTCATTGGTCTTGAGTGTGTTCTGGGAAATAAAAATTTTCACGAGTCTCTGGGTGGTTCTGGGGAACAGGCAGGATGTGCATGGAATCACTGCTTTACATCAGTGGCTCTCCAAGCGTGGTCCTTGGACCAACAGCATCAGCGTCACCTGGAAGCTTGGTAGAGATACAAATTCTTGGGCTTCATGCCAGACTGTCTGAATCAGAGATTCCAGGGTGGGGTCCAGCAACCTGCATTTAACAAGCCCTCCAAGTGAATCTGATGCCCACTGATGTTTGGGTGCGGCTGAGTTAGACAAATGTGCCATCTGCAGGCTCAGAGATTCAGCTGCCCTTGGCTTTTGCCCTCATCTGACCACACCCCCGACCCCACCCCTGCTAGCAAAGGGGAACCTTTTGAGATTGCTATCACAATTCCTCTTGCCACTTGCTGTTCCCTTGTTCGTATTAATACCTGTATGACTACATTGGTTGCTACTTCCAGCCAACCAAATTTACACCTCAGAATGGGATTTAGTTATGCAATTCTTTGTTATGAAGTATCTCCTGCATTCCAGAATGTGTGCAGGGTCCTGAAAGTGTAACAGTTGAAAGAGGAGATGGTTTTCATCCTCACAGAGCTTACAGTTGAAGGAGACACAGACAAGCAGCAAAGCTATTCAAATATACCATAATAAATGCTACAAAAGAGCTCTTGTCCTAGCTTGTTTTACAAACAAAAGAAAATGGGACTATTATTGCTTGGAGGAAAACGATTATAAGTCTTATTCAAGGAAGGTTATCTTTTCCATATAATGAAGATAAAATTCATATACACTGATAAAGGGAAGGACCAATTCATTAGATGTGTAGTGATAAAGCTATGATGGCTTCAGTATGTCCTAAAAGGGGCAGGACCCAAAAGAAGCTAGAGGGAGTTTCTAGAAGCCAATTGATCCCAGATCTTGTCTAAAATTTCAGCAGAGGAGACACTAGGTGTAAGCTCAGGTAGTTTACAAGGCAATAGTAACTTACAGGTGGGTCTGCTAAGTTAACTGAAGAATTTGAAATTGGGAGGCAGAGCCTCTGATTGCAAAGCAAATGAAACTATGACACCATTGTCTAGCATAAAGCATGAATAAAATTCACTTGAGCAGTAATTAAGAGGAAGAACTTCCTTAAAAATGTACACAGGATTTGGGACATTGATTTAGAGAAACCTGTTTGGCAGTGGTAGTGTTGACTCTCTCCACGAGAGGGCGCCTATATTCCTTGTTTTTATTTTTTATCTGGATGCAACAATTTATATTTTCATCCTGTCACAAATTAAATAAAAGAATGACTTGTGTTTTCCCATTTATGGAGTTGATTTCATGTCATTTTGACAGTTCTATTACATTCCAAACAGTTATAACTTTTTCCTTTGGGATTCTGGGTATGATGTTAAGACATTAGAAAAACATAGGCTATGTTTCTGTTAACAGCATCCTTGTAATATATGAGCTGTATGCTGTTCAGATTATCTGTAAAAATATCTCCTTCATTAGTGCCTATGAACAAGATCTGTCAGTAAAACAGTCATCTCTGAAATATGCTTCTGCATATTTGAAAGAATATTTACACAACAGAAAACAACTGGTTGATTCATTTAAAGTCATGAAACAATTGAATGATACATTTTCTTATTACGGCACTATGGAGACATTGCCATGAGCAAGTTCAGGCAGGAGTAACCTAGCCCCTTTTCAGATGACATCCAGGAATAATAAAGGGACTGTCTGTCCCAGAGGTGGGCCTGGGGTTGGGGATGACATAGGTAAGAGTGGGTAAAGAAATCTAAAAACCCAAAAAACTGTGACTTCTGAACCTAGGATGAAATTGCAAAATAAATAATGAAGTATGCTGAAGGAGAGCAAGGAAGCCAAAGTGAGATTTTTAAAAAAGTATTTTTTATTTAGTTGTTAATGAATCTTTATTTTTATTTATATGTGGTGCTGAGAGTTGAACCCAGTGACTCACATATGCTAGACAAGCACTCTACCACTGCGCTATGACCCCAGCCCCACCAAAGTGAGATTTTAATGGCACTGGGCAAAAGTGTTCAAAAGTCAGTCCTTGTGGTCCAAAGCTCTGTTACGCCTGGTAGTACAGTACGTTGGCACATGAAGATACATTTTTTTTCAGAGCAGATTTTTGGCATTTCCTGCTTTTTCTGGGATAATTCCATTCTTCTTCCCAGCCTCTTCCCCACTTCTCCTACAACCTTTTTCTTCCAAATGAGTGTGACATGGAGACACAGGTCATTCAGGTTAGTTTCAATTCTATTCAGTTTTCTGAAAAGATTACAGATATTAACACTTCTGAGACTAATGCTTTTACTTCACTCTGCTGCAAAAGGCTCTTTCCCCGCCAGGGTAGAGACTTCGGAAAAAAAATGAAACAAAACCACTTTCTGTGCTACTCTATTATGTTTAAACATTTTCTTGAAAAGCCTTATAGGTAGCTAAACATGCTCAGCCTTTAAATTAACGTGACCTGGCACTCACATGGCTGGTTATGTCAAGCCCAGCTGTGAGATCTGAGGTCTGGGGTTTATTTCAGTGGATGTAATCAACAGAGATCATGAATGGGAGGGATGGTTGGGAAGCCCTGAACTTTCTAGCATGCTCCATGTTTGGTCATTATCCTGGGGTAATTGGCGTTGAGAGGGTAGGACCTCTAATGAGCTGCTTCTCTTCCCTAATGGGTGGGAGCCTGGAAATTAGCACAGCGCCTGCTGTTCTACATGAGTGAACCGGGGCTGCTGGAGCCTCCTGCAAGTCCCTCCAGGAAGTTTTAGGCAACTGCCTAATGGTAGCTCCACTAATGGCAACAATTACAGAATAGCCTTTTCAGTAAGATCCGTGTGCATCAGTTAGAGACTAATCTCATTGAGCAGTGACAGGCCTGCCACAATGTCCCTTCAGTGACCAGCACTTCAGCGTTGTTGGCTAGAAGTGGTTTTTACGTCTCCTAGAGGTTGAGGAGCTCCTGAGAAAGCCAAAAGATGCAGAGTGAGACACGAACCTACTCCGTCTGCAGAAACCACGTTGGAATAGCAAGTGAAAAAGAAGGACCCTTCTCTCACAACCTGTTGCCTCATTGAAAAAGTACGGAGCAGAAAGCCGAAGACAGAACCACTTGTCCTCCCACGGCCTGTGACTTCACACTGACAAACTGCAGACACTTGAGGAACAATGGAGGGTCAAAAGACAGAAGAGGGTCCTTGTGATGGGAATTCATAAGAGGGTTGGATTCACTCTAGCGGTGAGTAAGAACTGTGCCATGCTATTTAAAAATAATTCTGGGGATGTAGCTCAGTGGTGGAGTACTTGCCTAGCCTGAACAAGGCCCTGGGTTCTATCCCCAGCTCCTCAAAAACAAAAAGAAAACAGACCATCTTTTTAAGGTGGTGGTGTGCCAATGACCCTGACTTGATCATTGTGCATTGTTTGAATGTACTGAAATGTTAAACAATACCCCATAAATATGGACAATTCTATGTGCCAATTAAAAATAAAAAATAGGTTAAAAATAATAAATCAGTTTTCCCCCACAAGTTTTAACACTACAAGTGTGCCTACATGGGTACCTCCACCCTCCATGGAGCAGAGCCTCATCTTGTGAAGTCACTGGAAGGTTCATGGTGTCTCATGTGGATATGGTTTGGCTTTACCTCATGTGCTAGAATGACAAGTCTTGCCCAACAATGGCAGCGGTAACTGGATCCTAGAAGGATGTGGACTCGGATGACCAAAGTATCTCAAGTGCAAAATGTAAGGGGGCTCCCTCATAGGGTTGGTTGTACTTGCACAGGGTCAGCTCCTGAGAGGGAGGGCCTCTTAAATCATGCATCCCAGGCATCTTGCTTGCCTCATCCTGGTCCTGCCCTTGAGAGGAATCATGTACTTTTTAGTCTAGCAGATCACAAATAAGTTTAGTAACCTAAGTTTTCGTTGTTGTATTATTGTTTTGTTATGATACTAAGGATGGAACCCAGAGCCTCAAACATGCTAGGCAAGTGTTCTACCATCATTTCCAGGCTTCCTGTCCTAATTTTTAAAAAATTTTTAGAAAATTGTAGAGGGACACAATATCTTTATTTATTTTTATGTGGTGCTAAGGATTGAACCCAGTGCCTCACGTGTGCGAGGCAAGCATTCTACCACTGAGCTATAGCCCCAGCCCCTGTCCTAAGTTTTCAAGAGAGCTCTTTCTGTCATTTTTAGGGTTAAGTGTTTGTCTCAGCCACAGCATGCAGATATGAAAATTACTCATAAAATATAATTTCACTAGAAAATGATCCCTTATTCGGTCAAAATGAGGAGACAGTACTGAATTCAGCTCGCAAATGACCAATTTAGTGTAAATTATTTGTGCATGAAAGTAATTGTAGGTGCAAAGGAAAGCTACCTTTTAAACAACTGGCCTTAGGTATGCTGGGATAATAATGCCCAGTCAAGTTGGATCCTGTAACATGTGCACTCTGCTTTGGCTGGAGTCCTTTCACTATGTAGCTTTAAAGAGGAGGAGGTGTAAAGGGAAACAGCAGCCCTCATTTGCTTTAAGAAAGCAGCTTTCTATTGACCATATTTTACCCTTCTCTTTCCAGAACTTAAAGATAGCAAGCAGTTCACAAAGTACTCGTTTCTTGTTTGAAATGAGAGTTGTGGTTCTCATTCATTAAATATTTGTTATTTTGTTAAGACACTTTGCCTAAGAACTGGTAAAGTGCTTATAGAATAGTGTTTGTTGGGGTAGTTCTAAAATTCTTTGAGAAACTACTTTTTGTTATTCTCCAAATAGAGTGGGAGTTTGGTTTAAGATGGTAGCTGTTACCTGTGTTGCTATTTAAACCACTGGTAAATGTAAGAGATGAAGTCACCTTTGTGTGTAATCGTTGGGGTAAAAAGCAAATTCCTCACATGGAAACCTCAACCAACTCCATTCTTTTTTAAGATTTATAATTCATTTTTATTTTAACTGATATAAAACACATGCAAGTGTACATATTAATAGGGTACCATGTATGTTTGATATACATATATATTGTGTAATGTTTAAGTCAGGTTAAACATATTTATCTCATCATATGTTTATCAATACTTTGTGGCAAAAACTTTCAGAATCCTTTCCTCTAGCTTTTGGAAATGTATGGCACATAATTATTATCTGTAATCACCATACTGTGCAATAGTACCCCAGAGTCTTTTGGAGAAATAGAAAGAAGTTCAAAGGACTTTGTAAGCATTCTTTTCCCACATTGACTAAGTCTATAGAATGGAACTTGATTCATAATTTAATGGTACTGATGTGAAGTGATAGGGTGAGGGGCAGTCCTTGGGCCACAGGAAACCCGCATGGGAGCAGGATGGTGACCCTTGGCAGCCATTAGATTGTGAGGACAACATGCCAATTACTGGGGCAAACAAACAGCCCACAGTTTCTACACACCCATCAGGAGATATGAAAAACATTTTTTAATTTAGTGCATTTTTGCTGCTCAATAAATGTATAATAATAATCATCATCACATTTTTATTAGACACTCTGCATTTATGAGCAAGCTTGGTGGTCTCTTTGGGCCTCTGCCAAGGTCTAATGGAGGCTTCATAGTTGTTCATATTCCTCTTTTAGGGTTTTCTCTCTCTTTCTTTCTCTTTTTGCATAATTTACGGAACAGCAGCAAATCTATGAAGAATAAAGAAAGAATGAAAGAGGTAACTTTTATTTTATCTGACAGTCAATCGACCCCAGTTTCTCCAAGCCAAGGACTTTCTTTTGGAAACCACACTGCTCTATAACAAAAGTTGAACAGAAGATAATTACTCACAAAGGAAAATAAAAACATTAGCATTAGCCTTTCGTTCAAAAATTGGTTTCTGATCCAAGTCTCAATATTCATTGACCTGTAATGCCAAATAGTACACTTACTCATCAATAATGGCACAGCTGGGACTTGGCATGAAAACACTGCATTGGTTTTTGGAAACCAGAAATGAAACATGGTTGAAGGCAGAGTTATTGTCATAACATCAAGGCTCATGAATATAAAATGCCTTGAGTGAGTAAGAAAAAAGTGTGGAAAGTAGCCACACACATTGTTTTATAGAACTTAAAAACTTCTCCCCTTTGTATTTGAGCAGATGACTTTGAAGTGTAATCAAATATCTTGATAACCTGCACAGTCATGGTTATATCCTTAATCATAGGTAATCAGACCTAAAACAGAAGGATGAGACAGGGATATTCATTCATTCATTCATTCAACAAATCTTTATTGAGTACTTAATTCAGACCAGTCCTCACACTTCTTTCTTGAGACTTGAATGCATCAGTGAAAAAGACAAAGAAGGGAGCTCTGCCAAAGCTTGACATGACACTTGGGTCATGTCAGGGAGCATAACCTACAAAAAAAATATATATATATATAAGGAACTTGGAATACAGGGTAAGATTGAAAGGTGAGGAAAATGAAAACAAAATAAGAAAACCAGTGTCTCTGTGCTTGGAAAGATGTAGTTGAAGTGAGATTTACTGATGGTATTCAAATACATGAAGAATTGTTATCTTGGGGACCAACTTTACCTGAAGATAGTACAAAATGAACCACACCAGGTACTAGGAAGGAAATCTAAACTCAAGCACGTGGAAAGACAACAACAAGAACTAGAATGCAAGGTCAATGGAAGGAAAAACAAAAATCATTTAGATGAATTTAGGTATATATAGTCTTTCCTGAAACTTGCTCCAAGTCTGACTTCTCCAGAGAAACAGAAACACAGGTTAAGTATCTCTTATTTGAAATGCTTGGGTTCAGAAGTCTTTTGGATTTCAGATTTTGGAATATGTGTGCATTCATAATGAAATATCTTAGGGATGGGGCAGTTTGTAAACACAAAATTCATTTATGTTCCATATATACTTTATACAAATAGCTTGAAGGTAATTTTTAACAATATTATAAATAGTTTTATATGTGAAATAAAATTCCATGGTATAGAATTTCCCACTTGTGCATCTTGATGGCATTCAAAAAAATTCAGATTTTGGAGCATTTTGGATTTTAGATTATTAGATTAGGGATTTCTCTCTTTCTCTTTCTCCCTGACTCTGTCCCTCCTTCCCTTCCTCCCTCCCTATAATATATATTTATAATTAACTAGTTTTTTTCCCCCTAGATATATCTCCTAGAGGAGAACTTTTTGAAATGTTCTTAGAGTGATTTCATCTCTTGAAAGTTAGGTAGGTACCGAGATAGCCACTAAATTAGTCCAGAGGCAAAATTGGAAAAGGTTTTAGCACAGATTCATATCAAGGCTTGGTGAGGCCATTCCACCCACCTCTGTTCTGTTCTCTCTTTACACTCTTGATTTATTACTAGATTGGCACTTTATAGATAGCTCCTTGAGGGCTGAGAGTATTTCCCATGCAGCATTGGATCCCTGGCATCTAGTACAGGCCTGAGTATTGAGTAGGCATTGATCCATGATTGCTGGTCTGAACTGAATATTAGAAACAGGTATGAGGAAAGCCTCCTCAGGAAGAAGTACAAGAACAACAGCAGTGCTAAAATAGTCACTGATTCTGGCAGTTTTTTCAGCTCAACTCTAGAACCAGTCTTTTGCTATCTTGGAGCTCTGCTCCCTATAGTTGTGCAGAGGGGTGCTACACCTAGTTATAAAGGATAGTCATCATGGCATCATCCAGCAGAGTGAAAAAATGTTGACCATCTAGATATCTGCCAATGGAGAAAAATTCTTTAATTAAGTGCCTGGGTATATTCACACCATGGAAACTGAAATGGCCATTTCCTAAGAATGAAGCCAATTTGTGTGTTCTGACAGAGGAGGATTTCCAGGGTATAGCACTGAGTTTTAAAAAGAGAGCTGCAGGGCTGGGGTGGTGGCTCAGTGGTAGAACACATGTGAAGCCCTGGATTTGACCCTCAGCACCACATACAAATAAATAAATAAAGGTATTGTGCCCATCTACAACTAAAATTGTTTTTTAAAAAGTGAGCTACATATCAATTTGTATAATTTGTTCCTTTGTAAAAGAACAACCTTATGCATGTATGTTGGCACTTAGAAAGGGTTTGAAAGGATATGCACCAAGTACTAGTGTGTGTCCACTAGAGAATGAGAGAGCTTGTTTTTTACTTCCTACACTTCTGAATTATTTGAGTATTTTACAACAAATACTCTATGTATTATGAACATATACATATATGTTATTAGAAAAAAAGATTCCTTTCCCTCAAGAAAACTCTTCTGATTTTAATAACCAAGAATAAATATATAAATGCATTAAGTATTTATTTACTAAATGTTTATTTAGCATTTATTAATTCATTAACTATTTATTTACTTATTTTTGGCTAGCTAAAGCAGAATGTTTCTTATGAGGGAGCTGGAACCTACTTTGCTAGTGGGAAAATCCCATTTTCTATGACTAAACGTCCTGTCATTTCATTGCGCTTGGATCTCTTCTGGTGGGGTGTAACAGTCCCCAAAAAGGCTCTCTGGGACTGTGTGTAGGATAGGGAGGCTTCAGTGCAGAAGGTCCTCTTTCTGCTTGGAATGAAAGACCTTCATCTCCATGACTTTGTTGTCTCCTGGAGTAGGAGTCCTGGTTGTGGGCACTATAACAGGCAGTTTGCTCAGGTACTCAGAACTGGGTGATGAAATGACTAAGTGAGCTAGAGGGACACTCGATCAGTTTGCAGACCACTGACTATATCCTCAAACTAGACTGTCACTTGGGGTTCCTTAAAAAAAATGCATGAAAGTGAGTTGGCCCTGGACAAATTTAAATAAGAATCTTTGGGTGGTGCCTAGCTCCCAGATGGCTTCAACGCTCAGCCAAGTTTGCAAACCTCTGAGTTGAGAAGGGACCAGATAAGGGGAGGCAAATCAACAAGCAAAAGTCATAATAGGTAAAACAAATCGAAGTCTACACCATACAGCAAAGTCTCTCCAACTGTGTTCTCCGACCATCACTCAGAATCACTTGCGGGTACCTATGAAAAATATGGAATTAGGGTGTAAACTCCACAGACATGGTGAATTGGAATCTCTAGGAGGTTGATCTCAAGGGTGTGCATTTAAAAAAAATTCTAATTGACACATAATTGTGGATATTTATGGGCTACAGTGTGACAATTCAATACATGTACATGATGTGTAATGATCAGATTAAGATAATTAACATAAACATCGTCTCAAACATTTATCATTTGTTTGTGTTGAACCTTAGAATTCCTCTCTTCTAATTCTTTATAAAGTATATAATAAAATGGTTGTGAACTGTAGTTACCTTAATGTGCTAAGGAATGTGCATTTTTTAATTGGTTCTTTTTGGTTATATATAACAGTAGGATATATTTTGACATAATCACAGAAGCATGGAAGATAATTTGCTTTAATTCAGTCCCCAGCATTTTTCTCTCTCCCCCCTTCCTCCCTTGCTCCACTCCTCTCCTACTCTACTGATCTTTCTGCAGTTTATTTATAGATTTTTAAAAAATTAGTGTCTTGTGGATATACTTGGTGTTGGGGTTCACTGTGCTATATTCATGTATGTACATATGAAAGTTTGGTTGAATTCATGGGGAATATGCATTTAAAATAAGGATCCCAGGAAAATTCTGGTAAAATTCCAGAACTCCTTGTCCACGGACAGTGGGTTCAGCTGCAGCATCTTTACTCAGCAGCCAGTCATGGGACAATGTTTACAGTGGGAAGGAGAGTCCTTTGATAAATTATTTTAGGTTTAAGGAGAATTAATTCATCTGCCTTCCCAATAGAGGTAATGTCTTTCAGTAACTAATTCTGTTTAACTAAAGAAAACTTTTCTGATTATGTAGATTGCTGTAGCTATAATTATACTGTACCTTCAGTGTTTGTGTTTATGTGGACCTTTTGTGTAAGGATCTCAATGTATTTCACAGGCATTCTTCTCATAATGGTTCTGACAGAGATTTATTGTCCTTACTTTTCAAGAGGAACAGATTCATAATCAAAGGTCACATCCTGGAAATAAGAATTGGTGTTTCTTTAGACTTTGTTGCAGTTCACACATATACCACATGGTACAAGAACTATATTTTGTCATTAAGATTAGAGTGTTAAGCTTAAATGAGGTTTTGTTGTTGTTGTTTTTTGTACTGGAGATTGAACTCAGGGGCACTCGCCCACTGAGCCACATCCCAGCCCTATTTTGTGTTTTATGTAGAGACAGGGTCTCACTAAGTTGCTTAGTGCCTCGCTGTTGCTGAGGCTGGCTTTGAACTCGAGATTCTCCTGTGTTAGCCTCCGTAAGTGCTGGGATTACAGGTAAATGAGGTCTTTTAAACATTTCAGTATTATTAACAGGTACATGGTTTGTAAATTTATAAATTCTGAAAGGCTGGTCCTAGACAATGAAGTTAAAATCAATACTTTATATTTTTATTTGGTGATTAATGTCAGAAATAAATTTAGACTTTCTTTGATCTAAAACTTTATTTTAAAAATGGAGAAAAGTAGCCATTTCTGAAATTGCTTCTGAAATTGTTGCCTGCCTGCCTGCCTTGCTTCTCTAGCCCCCTCCTCTCCCTTTTTTTCTTCTTCCTTATTTTATTTTGACACAGGGTCTGGCTGAATTGCCTAGGCTGGTCTTGAACTTGTGATCCTCTTACCTCAGGGGGATTATAGGTGGGATTACAGGTGTGTGCCACTGTGCCTAGTTTAGGATTTAAAAAAAATCATAATTTGCGTGTCTGGAACAATTTTTTGTGTGTGTTTTAGTTCCCAGGGTTTCCTTTGATGGTGATAATATTCTTTAGAGTGTCAACCAGTCTCTCCTATGCAATCTTGATTTTCAGCAAAAATAGCAATTGTGAAACATTATTTTGCAGACATGTTTTTACTTTCTCCATTTTACCAGTTGGCATCAAATCCTGGTTTGTAATTTAAACGTTTACTAAAAGCCTCTGAAATTGTTTCTATCAATAAATTAAGATAAATCTAAATCATTGTCTTATTTTCTTTCTCTTTTTTAAAAGAATATATTTTATCTGGAATTGTTAAATTTCTCAAGAATAAGTTGAGTTGCTTCCTCCCAGCCCCCCAGTACTGGAGCTCAAACCCAGGGCTCTGCCATTGAGATACACCTCCAAACCTGTCTTATTTTCTTTAAGGTCATTTATAGGGGTTTGAATGGAGAATCGCAATTTCCTTCTAACCACATGATTCTATTTTCTGCTTCTGAGACGGGAGGATCTGAGAGCACTAAATGAATTCATATTTCTGGGCCAGAATGAGTTATAGCTCAAGGTTTTATAAGAATTCAAGTATATGATAGCAGAGTCCAAGTCAATGATATGTAAGAAATCTTTCCATGGCACTAATTGACCTTCTGTCTCGCTAAAAGACATAGTTGATAGTATATCGGTATGTGTCCGAATTAGTTGATTCCCTATTATTAAACATTAATTGATTTCCCTATTATTAAACATTAATTCCCTATTATTATTAATTAACTGATTCCCTATTATTAAACATTAATTTCTTTTTTCCATATGGGTGTGATGGTTAATTTTATATATCAACTTGAGTGCCTTGGGATGCCCAGATATTTGGTCAGATGTTATTCTGGATATTTCTGGATGTTTTTGGATGAAATTAACATATAAATCTGTAATCAAGTAAAGGAGATTGCCCTCCCTCATGTGGAGGAGCCTCATCCAGTCAGTTGAAGGCCTGACTAGACTAAAAAGTTTGATCTTTCTCAGAGTAAGACAGAATTTTTCTGCTTAATGGCCTTGGGATTTGGATATGGGTTCTTCCTGGCTCTTTAGCAGCTCCTGGCATTCAGACTTTAACTGAGACATTAACCCTGTGGAGTTTGGACTTGCCAGCCTCAGTGACTGTGAGCCATTTCCTTATTATAAATAAATTTCCTTATCTCTGGTATTATGTATGTGTGTGTGCATATGCACATACACATACACAGAACCAGAGATAAGCTCATGCTAAAGTTGGGATGAACACACACACACACACACACACACACACACACACACACACACACACGTCTTTTGTATATTGTTATGGTTGAGATATGAGGTGTTCCCCAAAAGCTCCTATGAGAGACGATGTAAGAAAGTTTATAGGTGAAACGATTGGGTTATGAGAGCCTTAACCTAATCAGTGCCTTATTACACTTGAATGGATTAATTTGGTGATAACTGTAGGCAGGTAGGCTGTGGCTGGAGGAGGTATGTTGCTGAGGGGGTGCCTTTGGGGTATATATTTTGTCCCTGGTGAGCCTCCCTTCGTGTCTCTCTGCTTTCTGATTGTCGTGTCCTGAGTTGCTTTCTTCTGCCATATCCTTCTGCTATGATGTTCTGCCTCACTTCAGGCCCAGAGTAGTAGAGTTGGCCATCTAAGTGAAGACTGAGACCTCTGAAACTGTGAACCCCAAATAAACTTTTCCTCCTCTAAAATTGTTCTTGTCAAGTCTTTTGGTCACAGTGACAAAACAAATCTGACTAAAACATACATCTATTTCTTTACATATGTATCTACTATTGATTCTTTTTCAGTGAACCAGAATGAAAAAATGATTTTCAACTTTTCTGTTCATTATTAGCTTCACAGATTCAGTTTTTGAGGAACTTGATTAAAATTTGTAACAGAGCTCATACTATGATGAGCTCATACAGAGCTCTGTATGATCTAGACGGGGGCGTCTTAACCTTGGCACTACTGACATTTTGGGTTGATAACTCCTTGCTGTGGGGCTTGTCATGTGCACTGTAGGATGTTTAGAATCACCTCTGTCCTCTGCTCCTTTGATGCTCCCCACTTGTAATGGCCAAACTTGCCTCCAGACATCACCTAAAATTCTCTAGGAGCAAAAGCACCACTGGTGTACACATATGGCATGAATAAGACCAATTATGTAAATTAGTAAGGGACTACAGCCTAAATATTTTAAATAAGAGATTTTTCCAATTAAAGTAAAGTTTAATAAAGGTCAGTCATAGCAAAATATTTGGAGTTTGCCTCTCTATATTTGACATTAGGGTTAATAGGGAGCAAATTTTGCTTTTCCTTGATTTCCAATGCCTCTCTACCATGGTTTTTACCATGATTAAAGCAAAAGCCCACCCAGAATAAGACTACTGTCCTTACTTGTTAAGGCATTCTCCAGTGAGTGAGTGCTTGCTTGTTTGTGTTTTTAATGATGGAGCATTTTGTCAAGTTGGCCTTGGGAAGGAAGACAGGGACAAGCAAGGGTGTTTTATTTCTTAAGAGGACTATCTTTGGTCGGGTTTGGAATGAGCTGACATATTAGTGTCTTTAAATAAGCTGGAAAGTAGGAGAAAATAAATAAATATTAAGACACTGTGAGTTTCAGTTTGATATGTCCACCTGCCAAGTTTACAGCTCTTGGTTATTCAATCCAGCTGTCTTCTAGGTAGATGGCATTGATGTCTACAATCAGTTTAGGTAAAGGGAAATTGTCTTAGATAATCTGTATGGGCTTCATGCCTGAAAAGCAGAACTGAATTTTTTTCTGAGGAAGAAGGAATTCCACTTGTGGACTGCAGAGTTACTGCCTGTCCCAGACTTGCCAGCCTGCAGGTCTGCCCTACAGATTTCAGATTTGCCAACCAGGCCTCACAATGGAGAAAGCCGATTCCTTGCAATCCATCTTTCTCCCTCTTCTCTTGCTCTCTCTCCCTCTTTCTGTTTCCCTGGTGGTATGGGGCTGATACAAGAATCTTTAATCCTCAAACTGATTTACAACGGGAGAACTACCACCATTGTTATTACCAAGGGACATAATGAGGACAGGGTCCTATCTCATTTATTTGTTCTCTCCTAGAGGCTGTCACATGGCTCTCAATAAATGATGAATTGAATGAAATCATTGTTAGCAGTTATTTCAAATAGCTCTGGAGGATATAAAACGATATCTTGAATGTCTTTGCTAGGAAGTAGGTAATTTATTATGAGAAACACATCATTTAGCTTTTAAAATAAAAAAATATTTTTCATTACATAAGTAATAGAACCACACTACTGAAAATCTAGGACGTAGAGAACAAAAACAAATCAGTTCATGACCCTACTATAACTAATGCAAGTATTTTGGTATATTTTATTCAGGTTTCTCTCCTGATTTTTGCATAGAGCTATCCATATTATATTTAAATTATTTCCCACCTGCTTTCCTTCTTGTTATTATTTAGTCTTTATAAACACCATTCATTCTCAGTGCCTCCTCTTATTGAAAATAGATTTACTGTTTAGGAAAAATTAATTTATGCTCATTAATAAGATATACCTTTATTGAGCCATTTTGCAGGGGGTGGGTAACAGGCACTAACCCATGCATTTCTTTTTATGCTCGAAATAAGCATGTGGCAAATATTATTTTCATCCCTATTGTACAGTGAGGACATTGGTCTTGGGACTGTTTTCTTTTGAAAAGCATTTTGCACTGCTGGGGTCCGAACCCAAGAACTTGCATATGCTATGCAACTGCTCTGTTCCTGAGCTACATCCTCAGCCCTGGTCTTGGGACTGTTAAAGAGTTTGCCCAGCCTGCTAGACAGGAGAATTTCTGAAGAACATGCTCTTTCTACTTTGCTATCCTGTTTTATTTATTTTTTTATTTTACCCGATCTTTTCTTTCGTGGATGAAGGATCTGTGGATCATGGAAGAGCATTCCTTTTCATTTTGTTCTGAGAGAAGAATATGTGCGAAGAGTCAACAGCTGGCTCCATATTTTACCATCTATAGTATAAGTGTTTTTCTTAAACTTAGCACACTGAAGCATGCCTTTTTTCTTTTAGGTGTATGACTATCATGATGTTTTACTCATGTTTCTGTTTTCAAATTTAGTTCACATTCCAGGAATTTTTGCTGAGGAAGAAACCATGGAGTTTTTAGACCTGGGGTTGCTCTCTGTTTACTATATCATTTGAAATCCACATAATCAGAAATTCTCCTGTCTAGCAGGCTCGGCAAACTCTTTTTTTTTTTTTTTTTTAAATATTTTTAGTGTCAATGGATCTTTATTTTATTTATTTGTATGTGGTGCTGAGAATCGAACCCAGTCCTCACGCATGCTAGGCAAGCGCTCTACCACTGAGCCACAACCCCAGCCCTCGGCAAACTCTTTAACAGAGGTGGACAGAAAAGTTGCCACATGGTCATTCAACCCAAGTGGACAGTTGCAAAGCAAAATAAATAAATAAGTTCCAGTTACTGTTAAGGAAATGTTCAAGGATTAATAATGAGCATTGCCAGTTGTATTTCTTAGCTTTTTAGGTGAGAAGTGACTCAAAATGCAGAATTCTCTTCATATTTGAATGTACTTAGAAGTACTAAGAATTTTTCATTGTCCTTTCACTGTGTGTTCAACAAATTGAAATAAACCCCATACTAAATGAATAATCCCAAATATGACCATTAAAATACGTGCACAATCAAAATACAGCAGGAGGAAGCACCATCCTGGTTGGCACTTTTTTAAACATGACTTTATTTCCTTAGCCTTCAAGTAGCTCCTATATGTTGCAAATAAGAACATCATACCAACATTATAGTTGTATACTGTGATGTGGTATGCTGGGTGGGACCATATTTTCCTTCTTTTCTTTGAGTCCATACTATTCAACTATTCTTGAGTAAATGCTTATGTACAACTGTACAACTTTTTTTTTAAATTGTGTTAAAGCTTGGGCATATGAACTTTCTTTCAGGTTACTGCATATGTTTTGCTGACAACGATGTGAAAGACCAGCTCAGCAAGATAGCAACTACCTTTTCCAATAAGCCCCTTTTTGCTTGGGAAACATGTTGCACATTCCCTTTGTTGAAAGACTTAGCTTGGTAAAGCTATCTAGAATACTGAGAAGTGGGGATAGTTATCTAGAGGTCAGTCTATATACCAGCCCAATTCATGACAGGAAGTTCCCTTAGGGTACAGTTTTACTGCTATATGGCTTCTGTAAAGTTTAGAATGTTATTTTGAATTTTGTGTTTTCTCCAATCTGCAATCTGATAGGAAATGGTGCCTGAGGTGATTGCTTCATGAATATTGTAAACTCACCCTTATCAACATATGAAAAGATGATTCAGTAGTAACTTTGAGTTTGCATTCATGCAGTCTTATAAACAAAGACTAAAAAGTGCAAGGCTGTGGAAGATAATGTTGTTTGGTCTGGTGAATATAATCTATTTATTTTTATGTCTTTAAATTGGAGAGAGTGTAGACAAGCTAGATCTCAGAAGAACTCAGAAAAACCCTTTTGGCCTTTCACTTGGACAGTTGAATTCATGAATTCCCTGCTGACTTGGGTACCCTGGTTTACCTACATAACAGATATGGTAAAAGGTTCAATTGAGGTAGTGAATGTGTAAGACCTTTAAAAACTATAAAATACTACAAAATACACAGAGGATGACTATAGATAACAATGATGTACTGTACATTTCAAGAAGTTAGAATAAAGGATTTTTAATTTTTTAAAATTTTATTTCAGTATTGGTATGGAACCCAAGACTTCATGTATACTAAGCAAGCTCTCTACCACTTAGCTACACCCCCAGGCCTAAGGATTTTGAAGTTTTACTATAAAGAAATGATGAATATTTGAAGAGATAGACATTTTTAACCTGACTTAAACATTATACAAGGTAGTCATGTATAGCTACATCATCTTATGCCATTAATATGTACAATTTTATGTCTATATATCAGTTTAAAATAAATTTCATTAAAAACACTATAAAGTCAGGCATAGTAGCACATGCCTATAATCCCAGGGCTGGGAGGCGGACGCAGGAGGATCACAAGTTCAAAGCCAGCCTCAGCAACTTAGTGAGGCCCTAAGCATTTAGTGAGACACTATCTCAAAATAAAAACTAAAAAAGGTCTGGGGATGTGGCTTAGTAGTTAAGCACACTTGGATTTAATACCTGGCACCAAAAACCAAATAAACAAAAAACTAAACCAAAATGAAATAAAAAGGTAGAATCCTTGGTAGAATAATTGTCTCATTTTCAAAAATAAAATTTGAAATTACTGCATTTGGACAGAATGCAGCTGGTTGCACCAAGTCAGTAGACCTACTATAGCAACTAGGAAAAATTGGAGTAATTACAAAAATCATATTTTTAAAAGCATCAGAGAGTTGTGAAAGACAGAGCTACTTGATGAACTAAAATTATAGAGAAAACTGTCCTAAGGTTAGCTGATGATTGGCAGCTTCATTTCAGCCCTGGGACATTTGCTGGTTCTGGACAACGGTCGAGAATTGAACTTGGTTCACGCAGTGGTCCATATGAAGGAAAATGACACCAGCAAAGCTTTAACCAGTATAGTGTTAGTGTGATGAATTTGAGTGTTTCAAATTTGAGTGTTTCAAATTCAGAACTGGATTTCTCTATAAGATATTTGCTCAGTTTCTGGGCTTCACAGAATACTGAGGAGTGAGTCTGGAAATTTCTAAAGGTAAATGCAACTTCCACAGGCTTCTGTTCTTAAGAATCAAAGAGCCTCCAGGGGACAAAGCCTGTGCAAGCACGTCTATTTCCCCTTCCAACACTTTTGCCAGATTTTGAAGCTTTGTAGGGCGAAAAGGATGTAGGGCTTGAAAACCTCTGAAGGGTGGAGGTTGATTTCTCACAATGAAAGCTTATGCTCATTGGGATGTGTGGGAGGGGATATGCCCAAGGAACAGGTGCGAATCAAAGGTCTGCTGAGCCTTACTAAAACAGATCAAGTCCTAACCCAATTCAACTCTTGGTTGGACTCAGGTTATTGGCCCCTCATCCCATCTATCTAAAAGAAGAAAAGGAATACATTCTCTGGTGGAATATACCATCATCTGGAGACTCCACTTCTTAAAATTATCAATTTTCTTTATTAAAAGCTTTGAACAGTTAATAAAAGAAGCAGACTATGATAAAACTATTGGGATCAGGTTATAGGAACATTACAATAATGTTAAAGAAAAGAGAGATGGAAACAACAGATGAAAATATGGAAAATTTCTCCAGAGAACGTCAATCTATTTTAAAAAATGTATGGACTGTCTAAAACTAGAAAAATCAACATGAGGATCTAATAACCACTATTCTACTCTTTACTTCTTTGAGATCAACTTCAACTCCTGTGGATTCTTTTGAGGGAGTCATCAATCACAATGGTTGCTTGTCACACTTACCCAACTCCTTAGCTTACAAGGTTCCAGAGGATCTGATCCTTGTCCATGTCTCTTACTTGTTCCAAATGATCCATCTCTTCACTTATTCTGCTGTTTCCACTGTCCTCCTTTGTATTCCTCAGTTATTTCAAGCTCATTCCTACCTTCTGGTCTTTGTGCTTGCTAATCTCTTCACCTGGAATTAATTATTCCCTTAGCAAGTTCAGCTCCTTTCTATCATTCAAGTGTCATCATCACAGAAAGCCCTAGCACCAGAGCTTTTGGTCATTTCCACAGGACTCCATTTCATTTTTCTTATGGCATTTACTCCACTCTAGGATCATCTTGTTTCCTTGCTTATTGTCTGTTTCTCTCCATGGAATGTAAGCTCCATGACAACAAGCAGCTTGGCAGGCAGGAAAAGAAAATTTAAAATGGGTTATGCTGGAGTGACCAAAAGAAGGGTGAATAGAGATGGAAATAAAGAGGCCAACAAAAACATGGAGGTCACATCAGGAAGCCAGGCAGCTTTACTGGCCATAAGCATGATAAACAGAGTGGGAGATGGGGCTTTTTTTTTTTTTTTTTTTTTGTACCAGGGATTGAACTCTTGGGTACTTGACCACTGAGCCACATCTACAGCCCTATTTTGTGTTCTTTTATTTAGAGACAGGGTCTCACTGAGTTGCTTAGTGCCTCGCCATTGCTGAGGCTGGCTTTGAACTCTCAATTCTCCTGTCTCAGCCTCCCTAAAGTGCTGGGATTACAGGCATGCACCACTGCGCCGGTGAGATGGGGCATTTTGAATGAGCAATGTGATTTAGTATTGGGACAGTTATAGGTGAAGAAAATTCCAGGGCTTTGTCAGTTACATTTTATGATTGAAGAAATAGCAAGAGGCAGGAAAGTAAAATGAACAGGAAAAAAAATGTTGGTCATGGCTAAGGAAAGACGAGCATACAAGTGGAATAGATGGGAAAAATCATTGCATCTTGGGGAACTTTCCAAAAGCCTAAGTTTCACATTGTCAGAGCTATATCAATTTATGTACCTGGGAGTGCATGGGGGGAAATGGTCCATAATTTCTGCAACTGCTCACAAGATCTTTGCATCAGACACTGTCCTTACATGTCTTTCAAACAGGAATATGTAATTATTAAAAATTTAAATGTTTGTTTTTCACAAATAATATATTCAAGAAAATGTACATAGTGAAAATTTTGCTCCTAGCCCTTATCCCACAGCTATACAATTTTCTTTTCCAAAGGCAACCAATGTTAATGTATTTACATCTTGAGTAATTTCTAGAGATATTACCTACATGTATGAATATAAAAGGTTTCCTGTAGGACACAAATAATGGCATATCTTATACACTAGATTTTTTTCCCCTTAACTATATTCTTTGGAGATTAGTTTATATAAGTATTCAAAAATAACCTTATTATTTTCCTTTTAACAAGCTGGGTACGATTGTATTTTATAAATGATAAGAATTTTCTTAGACAGTCATTCTGATGGATATGTGGGGTTGTTTGCAATCTTTTGCTAATACAAAGAGGGCCACAGTGTGGAATCTTCTGCAAACATGATTTTGCACATGTGTGCATAGCTGTAGAAGACAATTTACTAGAAGAGAGATTGTTCAGCCCAAGGGCTGTACATTTGGAATTTTAACAGATATTACCAAACTGTCCTTCTTAAAGCCTGTGCCAATTTAATCTTTATCAGTAACGTATGAGAGTGCCTGATTCCCTGGAACTCCAACGAACACTGTAGTTTCTGTTGTTGCTGTTTGTAGTGCTGGGGATTGATTTTAGGGTCTTCTGCATGCTAAGCAAGTGCTGTACCACAGAGCTAAATCCTCATCCCTCACACAGTGTTTCATAGAACTTTTAAATATTTGTCAAATTTAAGGTTAAAAATAGGATGTTGGCATAGTTGCATTGTGCATCTCTTTATTATGAGTGGACTTAAGCATATTTACTAATTTTTTTTTTTTTTGGTACTGGGGATTGAACTCAAGGGCACTCAACCACTGAGCCACATCCTCAGCTCTATTTTGAGTTTTATGTAGAGACAGGGTCTCACTGAGTTGCTTAGCACCTCACCATTGCTAAGGCTGGCTTTGAACTCGTGATTCTCCTGTCTCAGCCTCCCTAAGTGCTGGGATTACAGGCTTCAGCCACTGCGCTCGGCTTTTACTAATGTTTAAGAACCATTTGTGCTGGGCATGGTGGCGCACGCCTGTAATCCAAGGGACTCAGGAGGCAGAGGCAGGAGGATCAGGAGTTCAAAGCCAGCCTCAGCAAAAGCGAGGCACTAAGCAATTCAGTGAGACCCTGTGTTTAAATAAAATATAAAAAATACAGCTGGGGATGTGGCTTAGTGGTCGAGTGTCCCTAAATTCAATCCCTTGTACCCCAAAACAAAAACAAACACAAAAACCCCATTTGTATTTCCTTTTCTGTAAACTGACTATTCTATTCTATTATTGGTATTTTTTCTTTTTTCTTTCAACCCTTTAAATATCTCATTCCATATTCTTCAAACTTGTATAGTTTTTGAAGAGAAATACGATGAGATTCTTTTCTTTGTTCCTCTATAGGTAAGGTGTCCTCTCAATTCCTGGCTTCTTTTAAGATTTTCTCTTTGTCTCTCTCTCTCTCTCTCTCCATGAAGTTCACATACTTACATAATTTTCTGTACCAAAGTTTGCCTACAGAAAAGTAAAATAATGGAATTGGATTAGATTTGAATAACATAATACTTACTGTGATATTTCCATATATGCATACACAGTGCATTCATATAATCCTATTTGATCATGTAAAGTTTGAATATGATGTGCCTAGGTGAAGATATTTTGGTATTTACCTTGCTTAGTGTTTTCTGAGCTTCCTAGATTGGTGGTCTGGAATCTATCGTTAATTTTGGAAAATACCCAACCATTATAACTTCATATTTTCTTCTATTTCTTTCTTCTTCTCCTTCTGGTGTCCCTATTACACATACGTTACACTTTTTATAATTATACCACAGTCCTTTGATATCCAGATCCACTTTTTTCAGTCTTTTTTTTTTTGGTCTTTGTATTTCAGTTTGAGAAGTTTCTGTGGCCACATATTTAAGCTCATTGATTCTTGGCTATGTCCGATCTACTAATAATTCCACAGGATTTTATTTATTTACTTATTTACTTTCTCGAGACAGAGTCTTACCACATTGCCCAGGCTGGCCTTGAACTTGTGTCTCAGCCTCTGAAGTAGCTGGGAGTAGCTGAGAGTACAGGCATGCATCACCACACCTGGTGACTTCCAGCATTTCTTTTAGATTCTTTCTTTTGGTGTCCCTCTCCTTACATTACTCAACTATTCTTACCTGTTGTCCACTTCTTTTTCCATAGAAATTTTAGTATATTAATCTTAGTTACTTCAAGTTTTCAGTGTGATAATGCCAAGACCTCTGCCATAACTGACTCTCTTCT
This sequence comes from Geosciurus inauris, assembly GCA_004024805.1. NCBI lineage: Eukaryota > Metazoa > Chordata > Mammalia > Rodentia > Sciuridae > Geosciurus > Geosciurus inauris. The sequence continues at coordinate 155,022 of PVHX01001968.1, read as the reverse complement.
TTGCTTCATCTTTTCAGACTGTGCTCTTTTGCCTTTGAACATACCTTATCATTTTTTTGCTGGAAGCTAGATGTGATGCATTGAACTAAAATTACTGCAATAGAGGATCTGAGCACAGATTTAATATTTATCTGGCTAGGAGTTAGCTTGAGTTTACTGTCTGTTGTAGTTGCAGGTGTCAGAAACTAACATTTTCTCTGGTGTCTTGTCTTCCCTGTCTTCGTTGGGAATCCCTACAGATTACTGAGAGGGTCTGAATCTTGCAGTGCTTTTAGCTCTAACCCGTGTTATATAGGAGCTCTACCAATGAGGAGTGAGGCACAGAGGAGGGGATGTGTTCTATATTACCATGATCAGGCTGTCTGTGAGCCTGGTTTGGGCATTTCCTCTACCACACATTGAGGGCAAGAGGGTGTTGGAGTTGGGGGTTGGATATTTCCCTTCCTCAACTATTAAGCTCTGATCAGTTTTCCTTGAGGGTAGGCCTCCTTAAGGAAAATAGAGAGCTCTGGGAATATTTCAAAATAGTTACTCTCTTCTCCTCTTGAGAGAAGTAGGAGGGGATTTTTTAAAATCAGATCTTCACAGTGAACTTGGTAGGGCTTCTGGTTACAAAACTCAGGAAAATGTGGGGGGTCCTCCAAGACTGGACCCTTGTGAACTTTTAACTCTTAATGTCCACAAGGAGTCTTCAACAATTAAGTGGTCCTACTTAGGCTGGCTCCAGCTGTGGGCTTCTCTCTTCACTTCTGCTCTAGTAAGCTGTGATTCTATGTATCTGCCTGTCTCTCCAGTTTTAAGGGTAGCAGTCTGTCCTGTGACCTCAATTCTCTGATGAATTTAAGATAAAATCTTGATTTTTAGTTTGTTTGGCTTTCCTCTTATGTAGATGGGAGTGATGATTTCCAAGCTCTTTTCATGTCAAACCAGACACCAGAGGCTGTATTTTTTTCATTGATTTGTAAGAGTGCTTATCTATGCGGAAAATTAGTCCTTTATCTTGATATAAGATGCAAATTTTTTTCTATCTCATCATTTATCTTTTGAATTTGTGTTTTCCTCCCATGCAGTTAAAAACGTTTTGTGAATGATTGCATTTATTGATATTCTCTTTTAGCCATTTGGATTTTGTGATACAATTGGAAAGGCCTTTACAATTCAGATTATAAAGAAATTCTTCCATTTTAAGCACTTGTAATTTTATTTTTTACATTTAAAGATCTGCTCAATTTGGGTTTTAAAAGAATGAAGAATAAATACTACTTATTTTTCTCCAGTTGCCTATTCAGTTCTTTCAAAACCATTCAATAGTTCCTTTTTCCTCTATTAGTTCATTACCATATATTGAACTTCAATATTCATTTGGTCCTATTTTTATAACCTTTATTCTGTATTATTGCTTTGTTTATATGCTAAAACGAATAATTCATATACCACTACTTTGTTTCACTTATTGAAGCTTTACAATATTTGAGATAAGTGTATGGCTAGTTATCCACTCATTTTTCTTGTTGAAAAAATTGTCAATTATATTCTTTTATATTATCTTTTTTCTCTCTTCTGTATTATCTTTAGCATTGAGTCTAAAAAAAAACTTGGTATGGCCAGGCTTGGTGGCGCACGCCTGTAATCCCAGCACTTTGGGAAGCTAAAACAGCCTCAACAATGGGGAGCGCTAAGCAACTCAGTGAGACCCTGTCTCTAAATTAAAAAAAAACAAACAAACCCACAAAATAGGGCTGGGGATGTGGCTCAGTGGTCAAGTACCCCTGAGTTCAATCCCTGGTACCAAAAAAACAAAAACAAAAACAAAAACAAAAAAACCCAAAAAATCCCCCAAACAGACAAAAAACCAAAACTTGGTATGTTTGTTGTGATGATGCTAAGTTTTTAGGTTAATTTAGAAATGGTTGCATATGTCCAGAGTTGAGTTTTTCTATCTAGGAACATTTTATACCTTCACATTTATTCAAGTCTTTTTTATTATTATCACAATTATTATTATTTGGTATTGGGGATTGAACCCAGGGCCAACTTACCCCTAAGCTACAATCAAAGCCCTTTTTATTTTTTATTTTGAGACACGGTCTTGCTAAGTTGCCAGGCTGCCTCAAACTTGAGATCCTCCTGCCTCAGCCCTCTGAGTAGCTGGGATTACAGGTGTGTACCACCCTGCCTGGCTTCAAGTTTCATTTCAAGTCTCACTCTTCTAAGCACAGGAAATAATCAATAAATGCTGGCTACAGAAGTTCTATACTCTTACCAAGGTGAAACCTAGTGTTGGGAACATACTTTAATTTTCCCAAACCACCCCTCTCAATCCATGTTCCTCACAGTTTCTAACAAAAGCCTATAAATAGTTTGAAGGGTTGTGGAGTGGGATGGGGGAGAATGGAGGAAATGGAGATGGAATGGTAGTGATTCAGTTACACCTTTATTGTTGAAGAGAAGGAAAGAACTGTTGAAGAGAATGAAAGGATTCTGTGCTGATTTGCATTTTGGGGGGTGGTCCAAGAAAATTAACCAACAAAGCAGGGTAGATGAATGGAGCATTTTGTTTTTCAAATGGCTACCTTAAATTTGTAGAGGACTTTACAGTGTACAGTTTGCCTTTACAAATCTGCATCTAAACCAATCTTCACAGCAACTCACTGGGGCCCTTGAGGAAGGCAGTCACAATTACACAGGGAGTAGGTAGAAATTTGGATGACATATTCCAGATCTGTGGACTCCTACTCTAGTGCTCATTCCTTTTCATAGCAAACTTGACTTCTTGCCATTTATTTCCATCTAAGTTTAAGCACTTACTTGACAGCAGAAAAGGTACATGACAAATATGATAGGAACACAGGTAAGGAGAAAAAAGGAAAAGAAGGATTATAACACTTTGAGAAGAGAGCATAAGAGAACTGTGGGATTAAAATCAACAGCAGTATTTGTTTATTACTGCATGGACAGAAATTAATGGGAGAACTATGTAAAGGATTGTATAAAGTTAACAACAATGCCTGGAGTGTCTATTGTGTGCTGCCTTTTTATCTTTTATTCTCAACACCAGTCTTTCAAGACAGGTGTTATTAAACCAATTATACCACGTGGCTTTAGAAAGCAAGAGCATAGTGTTATTGGAGCTTAACAGCTGTATACTAATTGAAGAATACTTGTAAAACATACTCATAGGCCTGGATATGGGAATTCGTGGTCATAGCAGAGCTGTGGAGGAACACGAGGATGTCAGCCATAGAAGTGGAGTGAGTGTAGGAGAAATGTGATGTGATGAGTGGAGAAAGGGAAGGACGTTGTTTCTATTACTAAACAGGGAAATCGACTGGGCATTAATAACAGATAAATCTGATGGGCAACGGACAGGGCACAGGAAAACTGCGTGTAGCTGGAGTTAGGGATGCAGATGAATTAAACTAACTGCAGTGGAAAAGAGATGCCGGCCCGGAGGAGCCTGCTTCTACCTGGAAAAGTGCTCCATCAGCTACTTTGCCCTCTCTCAATGCTGCATCGCCTTTTAAAGTGACAGTCACGACGCTGCAGAATTCAGAAGCGAAAATGGTGTTTGCTCATTGGATGACAGTCTAAATCCAGACCGAAAGAATGTGGTTGGAGACAGCTGGTGGAAACGGTCCCAGTACTGACTTCAGTGGAAAATGTCCACATGCTGCTCGTCTCCCTCCTTATCAAGCTACCTGTCTCCATCTCTCTCGCGCTTTTTGCCTCTCTCCCATCTTTTAATTTTTTTTTTTTTTAAAGTAACCAACCTGGTACTTTGTACCCAAGTGTCGAGGAACTCTCCTGCTTAACTCAGCGCTGCTGGTTGCCTCGGTGATTAATGTGAGCTACACGGGTGGTTTATGAGAAGTGGCACTTCCTTTCCAGCTTCTTGTATCTGCCACCGAGCAGTTAACGTTAAAGCCCACTCTCTACCACCGCGGATGTGAATGCTGTAAATACCTTCGGGCAGGGCTTTCCGGCTTTAGAAACTCAGAAGCAGGACAAACCAAGCCAGTCCCCGGACACCCAATGACCCTGGACTGCGGCAAAGGGTGTGGGAATGTAAAGAGGGGAGGATCACCAGGCCCCCTTTCTCCGTTCCCTTTACCCCTCCGGAGCACTCTTTCGACCCCGCAAAGTAAGGGAAGGTCGCTCCAGGTCGTCAGCACCTCTAGCACCCCAGAAATCTGCAAATTCATTGCTCCCTTTCATGTTCCGGCGAAACCCTTAAGGCCAGAGTAAGGCCAACCCCAGCCTTCACCTCCAGCCTTTAGCTGACTTCTAAGGCGGATTTGACTTCTCCCCCATAAAACGGCTTTGGTTCGCTTCCCCACCGCAGGGGTCTGGCGTCTGCTTTGGACTTTGCTTTTCACTCGCACGCCGTCTGGAGCAGCGCTCAAGTCTTGGCAACTTTCACCATCTTGACCAGAGTCGGGCCTTTTCTAAGACAATGTGAACAAAGAGAACAGGGGAAAGAGACGAGGGCCTGCAGGCGGGCTGCTGAGCGAGTATATGTGAACTGGGGTGCGCCGCACTCCGCGTCCCCAGCCACTGGGGATCCGGGCGCCGGCGAGTGGGTTGGGGAACGGAGCGCACCGGGGCTGGGCTCTCAGGCTGGCTCGGCCGGGCAGAGCCCCTTGTGGCCCAGGGCAGAGAGTTTCTTTGTCCCTGCCTCCAGCTGGGCGCGAAGGCAGCTGGGCGTGAGCAAAAGCCCGAACCTGGCACTGGAGATCGGGCTTTCACATGCGGCGCGACAAGACAGAGTAGGAAAAAGCGCCTGCTGCCCAAGGTGCCCCGCAAGCGTCTGGCGCCCTGATCTCCAGGCTCCGCGGAAGGAGACACTGGAACTCGCCTCTCTCTTCCTGGTGCCAAAACTGGGTTTAGTATGGCACAGCTTGTCCTAAATAGCGTGCTTTGGAGCGCTTTTCTCCACCCTACTCCCCGAAGACGCGCGCGCTAGTCTGGGGCAAGAGTCGAACTCAGGCACTGAGGAGGTTCTCTGGCGCCCCCCCTGCCGAAAGCACCGCTTCGTGGGGACCCGAGCGAAGGGGCGGGGCGGGACCAAACAGCCCTAAAGCAAAGATGTCCAGGAGAACGTCCTAACAAAACCGAAACGGTGGCCACATTTGCGTGTGTGTGTGTGTGTGTGGAGTGGGGAAGTGGGGGTGGGGGATGACTTACATTCAACTGTTTTACCTGCAATATAGTTTGCACTTCTGTGTGTGGCTGAAGAATGAAAGAAAAACTGCCATGTCCATTGTAGCCCATGAAACCACCTCCTTCCCTTAACTCAACTAAGTCATATTTTATAATGCGACGCAAGATTACAGCGTCCACGTGAAAACTAGTTTCCCAGTTTCACTCTAAACCTGCATCAGTGTAGCGAGCTAGATTTCAGTTTACCATCTTCTCTTCAGCAAGAGAACTTGGAGTCTCAGGAGAGACTAAGGTTTTCTTCTTCTGCTTCTGGCGGTGCATCTTTCATTTGCTTTTCTTTATGAAGCAAGGGTTCCTCGGCTGTCTTCCCAGGAAGTTCCGCGCTCTGCAGGGCTGCGCCCCGCCTGCCGCAGAGCTGCGCGGGCAGGAGGAGGAGCGCTAGGACCGCGGGGATCCCGGGCGGCCGCGGCGCTACCTTAAACCCAGCCCAATGCCGCTGCCTGCGCCACTCTGCGCGCCGGCGGGGGCTGCGCAGGAGGAGCGCTCCGCCCGGCTACAACGCTCCGCGAGCCGGCGCGGCAACACCTGTTCGCGGCGGCCAGGGCGGCACGCGAGCTCTCGGACGCGGCTCTCCTCGCTCGCCGCTGGCCACCGGTTCTAAGCCAATGGACCTCTGCCGAGCCTCTGGAGAATTCTGGATACTAGCTTTGGACGTCTAAAGTTTTTTCTTCTTTTTGTTTTATTATTATTATTTTTTGGAGGGGGGACTGGGAGGGGAGATTTGTCGCCGCCACCACCGTGAGATTTTTTTTTTCCCCCTTGAAGGATTCATGCTGATGTCTGCAGAGTCGGTTAGCGAGTAAAAACAGCGCATGCCTTCCTGGAGTCAGGATCCGTAAATTCTGACGTAGCCCGTGCATCTTAAAAATCCCTATAATAACGCCTAGGCATTTAAGTTGCTATGGTCATTCTGATCTCAAAGCAAATGGAGAAACTACGGATTTTTTTTCCTTATTACGGTCGGATGGGATGAAGACCTTCCTGCCTGCTAAGAGCTGGGGATCTATCTATAGAGATACATAGATATGTTTATCAATATGTCAGTGTGTGAGTATAAAGTGGTGGTTTCTTAGACTATCAGTGGTTTGACCTTGAACCTGTGCCAGTGAAGCTGCAGATTACTTTTATTTATGCATTTAATGGATTGAAGAAAAGAACCTTTTTTCCCTCTCTCCCTGCAACTGCAGTAAGGGAGGGGAGTTGGATATACCTCGCCTAATATCTCCTGGGTTGACACCATCATTATTGTTTATTCTTGTGCTCCAAAAGCCGAGTCTTCTGATGGCTCCCTTAGGTGAAGTTGGGAACTATTTCGGTGTGCAGGATGCGGTACCGTTTGGGAATGTACCCGTGTTGCCGGTGGACAGCCCGGTTTTGTTAAGTGACCACCTGGGTCAGTCCGAAGCAGGGGGGCTCCCCAGGGGACCCGCAGTCACGGACTTGGATCATTTAAAGGGGATTCTCAGGCGGAGGCAGCTATACTGCAGGACTGGATTTCACTTAGAAATCTTCCCCAATGGTACTATCCAGGGAACCAGGAAAGACCACAGCCGATTTGGTAGGTATACTATTAACCCTATAGTGTCCATACGATGACATGTTTGGACTATAACTACCAAGAAGAAGGTGGTGGTTGGGCGGGGGCTGCGGGAAGGGATCTCTCTATCTTTCCTTCTCTTTTTCTGTCTCTCTCTGTGCCTTGTCAGCTCAGGGGGGGTGGGGGGGAAAGCCTCCAGAATTGCAGATCTGCCGCTGGCACCGGTGCAAGTCTATGTTTAAAGGCCTTTTTTTTTTTTTTTTTTAAAAAGAGGGGCATGACTTATGAATATAACACAAATCCCTAATTCTTTTGCATCAAATACATGGGAAGATCGGATTTAGGAAGTTTCTTTTGAATGGACTGATTCCACGAGCTTAAAGCTTTAATCATTAACTACTAAGAACTTAAAAATGCATTCAGTTTCCTTAAGGCAGTAGGTATATTATGCCCAGATTAAGATTTCTCCCTTTCCTCTAATAAGTATTCTGTTTGAATTGTAAATTAATTGTATTGTTTATTCCCCCCATGTGTGTCTGAAAAGCCCCGCAGGCGAAGATTGCTGACTGATTGTTCTGTTAGGAGGTGGACTAAAGTCATATTTCAGACTCTGAATAGCAGGGACAGAGGCTTTGGGGAAAATGACTAGGGAAAGGGCAGAACGCTTACCAGGGGTGTTTGTCCTTCCAGTTATCAAGTTATAACCTCTGTTTTTAAATGTCTACACTGTGCAGCCCTGTGTGGGTTTCCTGGGTGGCTGTCTGATGTGAGTGTGTGCTTGCCCGTGCAAACGCTGCAAGCTAATTTTAAAGGGCATTCCGAGGATTTCATTTTCCTAGGAGAGTATTTGTGACTCAGCACTGAGGGCTGCAGACTGGAGGGTGGTGACTCTGCCCGTTTTGATGCCTGCACACACGTGCCTGCTGGGGCACCTTTAGCCCTACAGCAAAGTCAACCGACAAAGTCCTGATTAAGGTGAGAGGAATCTAGTTTTTTTTTTTTTTTTCCTTACTTTTTTTTAAAATTAAGCGCCAGTTTGGGCAAACTGTTGGAAGGAGTTAACTTCTGAGTGAACCCACCTGACAACACTTAAACTAGGTCGTAAAAAACAAAGTCCTGTGGTGATTTTTCTTCCTCATGCTTTAATGCCAGATGTGGAGCACAATCTAAACTACATGCTTAGCTTCGTTGGACTGTAGATGATGCCAGAAGGTGAGGAGGGCTCAGGCCTGGGACAAGGATAGTTTCAGATAAACGAGGCCCATTTTTTTCTTCTTTTGATCACAACTGAGCCTGAGCCCAAAGCGGAAAATAGTAAATTTCTCTAGCCTTCCTTCACCGCAAAAAAAAAAAAAAAAAAAAAAAAAAGAGCTCTTCTCTGTGCAATTATTAAGTTAAAATGTAACTGTTCTCCCACTGCCCCAGAAGTAAACGTAGCTTCTGGTTGTTGCAACGGGAAGACTGAACTTTACTAAAAGTGCTTTTCTAGCTGGCCGCTTTAAGGGCTGCCACCGTGCCTAGCATTCAATACCAGAACAACAGGAGGTGGGCGGCCGTGGGTGGGACAGCGAGTGTGTCCGAGTTCCAAGCGGCCACTAGCCTGGCAGGGCGAGCCGCGGGAGAGTGGCGTGGGCTGCCAGTTAGGTGCGCCTCGCCGCCAGAGCCCGAGCCCTCCCGCGCTCGCGTCCGGCAGGTGCGGGCTTGGTCGCCCCGGCCCCGCAGCGCACTCGGCGGCTGCCCGGATAGCTCCGCGCGGTCCTAAACGCGCTCGGGTTCTAACTCCCTTTCCACCGGATCGGGTGCGCCCTCCGGTGCTGCCGGGACGACTGGAGTCCGGGGGCTGTGGGCAGGGTCTGACACAGTTCTAGCCGCATTTAGAGGATTTGAGTTTTCATTTTTGCCCGAGTTCAGTCCCTTCGCTTTCTCTTTGTGTGTGAGTGTGGGTCTAGCAGTGCTGACAGCCGCCGCCCGGGGCAGCGCGGTGGTTTGCGGTGTGGGAACGGCTGGAGGCGCGCGCCGCGGCAGGAGAGTTGGTGGCGGGGACTAAGGACAGGCTGGAGGTCGGATCCCTGAGCTCCGCAATCTCATTCCGGATCCCTCCCCCTCTTTCTGAAGCACGCAGCTGGGTTTTGGAGAGTCGAAGGGCTCCACGGTGTCCGGGAGATGGGTCGGGGTCCCCGGGCAAGGAAAAGGGTCAGAGCTTCAGGAGAAGGGGTGAGGGACAAAGGGCCGCGGAGGCGGGCGGAGGGGGTGGTATGCTATTGTTAACCGCTTTCGGAGAGTGGGGCTCCGCGGGCCGGTTTTTCTGCGCTCCCACTTCAGTGCCCGCCTCTGGGCTGGGGGGAGCCCACCGTGCGTGCCAGGGCGCGGAGGGGGCGCACATCTGTCGGGGCCTCCCGGAGGGCCGGAACCAGCTTCATTGTGTGAATTTTCCCGGGTGCAGCACGACGGTGTCCTGGCCTGGAAAGATTATGGGATGTTGTAATTGGGGCTTCTTCATGCACCTCCCCCCATGACTGCTGCTGTTTTTTTTTTTTTTTTTTTTTTAATGCAGTCACCTTTAGGATAGGACGTTTATCACACGAAATCGAGTCACCAGAAATTCAGTAACTGTCACCAAGGAGAGCAAGGATGCAAGGGTGGGGACCACTCGGGTGGGGAGAGCGAGAGAGGCACGGTCTGGGGTCAGCAGACAAGGACTACAGGTATAGCGGTCGAATGAGAAAACATTGAACAAAAAACTAGATCTCCTCACCCTTCCTCGATCCTAGAGGTTGGAGAAAGGTGTCGCCAAGGAAGTGACATCGCTACTCCTTAGGATCTTCGGCACAGTGTGTGTGTGTGTGTGGGGGGGGGCGGTGTTTGATAGGTGGAGAGCGGAAGTCCCGGCCCAGGTTGGGGACCGGTAGCGCCGGGGCCGCTAGCTAGTAGGTCGGCCCCGTGTCGGCCGCGGGGGAAGGGCGCTAGCGCTTCGCTGTGACACTCACCCTCGTTTGGATGGAGCTGAGTGGGTGGCTGTGCGCAGTGGGGGTGGGGAAGGAGTGTGAGGCAGGAGGGTTATTTAAGTCTTTCATCCGGTTGCAGTGAGAAACGGGCCTCCGGGGTGACAGCAGTGCCGCGGTCTCCCGCTGCTGCCTCTGCGGCAGGTCCCAATATTAGCAACCTCTGCAGCGCGGTGCGTGTGTCGGGAGCCTCCTACTCCTGCCTTCTCAGCCCCGCCCGGAAGGAGACTGCGTCGGCGCTAGGACCCGGAGGCGCCATCAGGGAGGGTGGAGGGAGCTAGCGGGCAAAGGGAGGGGGCTGAGGGGCTGCCGCAGCTCATCGCACCTGGCGCTCCTGCTAGCCGCCGCTGCCTCACCTTTTACCCTCTTCCTTCCCCCAGCAGAGGCCTCCAGCTTCTCACTCTGGCTCCTCTCTGGAGACTTCATCTCTACCCTCAGTTTTAGAGTAGCTGTGGGTGGGGGAGTGGGGTGGGTTTACATCTTGATTAAAATAGAAGGTGTATTTTCTACCTGAAATGGAAGGGCAGAGGGAAACATGCTGGAAAAATTATTTCTGCCGCCCCCATGCAGCTGCAGGTGACTGCAGGGGCTGGCTAGCTTGGTTGTGACACAGCAGCAGCAGTGCAGGGGATGTGGGGGTGGGGAGTCAGCCGGAGCTGCAGAGGGGACAACTTAGGTGGGACCTTAAGGGAGCCTTTTGTTTTTTCCTTTGGGGGTAGTGGTGTGGAGGAAAGGTTGAGCAAGGAGAAAACTGAGAATTGTATCTCTGGGTAATAGGCTGGAGGAGCCAGCGTCTTTCTTTTATATATTTATGTATTTTCACTTTCAAAGCACTCCGGCCTTGCTTAGATGGAGAGGGAAAAAGAGTGAGCACAAAATTGGGGCAATGGTAATGTTGAATAATAAAAGCGAATATTGGACCTGGGGAAGCATAAGCAGGTTCACTTCTTGGCATGGTGCTAGACTTCATCAGGACCCCAGATGAGCTCCCCAACTGGGGTTGCCCGCATTCAAAGGGAGTTAGGTGTCAGGTGGAGATTACACAAGAGCAGAGAAATATGATGGTGTTTTTTTTTTTTTTTTTTTTAAATAAAGGGAAGTTTAAAAAAACTCATTTCCAGGGTTTTGCACTTTAAGAAATCTTATTCTTTGTATCTTGCTTTTCAGTGTCTTACTAGAGGGAAGTTGCCTTTTTAAGGGGCTGTTTAAGGGGCTTGCTTCAGATTCTTGAAAAATTGGTGGAGTTCTACATCCAATTTAGTTGGTCATTTCCTAAATTAACTCTAGTTTGCTGTAGTTGCCACAGATTTGGACGTCCTGGATGCAGAATCTGGAGCCCTGGTGTGGGCTTCTCTGGGTGAACATCTTCAGGGAAGGGGCTTAATCATCCATTTTGATTGCCTCATGTCATGCTTCTGTCAACAGTCTATGTGTATCTCTCTCTCTTATATATGTGTGTATATATGCACACACACATATGTGTGTGTGTGTGTGTGTGTGTGTGTGTGTATGTCTATGTGTCCTGGGCTCAAGTGATCCTCCTGCTCAGCCTCATATAGTCCCAGGGACTATATGTATGTCACATGCTTTCTGCAAATTTTTTGTATTCTCATCTGGGCGTTTTAACAGAGGGCAGATCTGTTAAGTGTTGAGGGCTTTTAGGTTATAGGGTTGTTTAATGTGAGCCAGGGTAAGGCAGCTTTTGTCTGCTCTCCCACTTCTCATGGCTGGCCTTGCCTTGAAGGTGAGGACCAGTTCAGGTGGTCTCTAGGAGGCTGGGCCAGCATGGGGCTAATGGACCATTTGGACAGAACTGGGGGAAGGCCATCAGCTTGGGGATGATCACTAATAACTAGTGAGACTGGGGCAAGGACTAAGGTTTGATGTAGACATTTTCCTGAAGTAGTCTAGGCATGGACTTGGTTTTTTACAGACAATCCTGGACCTCACATCAGACCATATAAGGCACAGTAAGAGCATCATTATTTGGAATTGTTAGCCACAGGGAAAGAGAATAGAGAGATGACTCTAGTCACTGACCTTGTATATCCCATGTGACTCCATCACTACCCCTTACTGTGGCCATTCTAAGGCTGAGGATGTTGAGGTGTATCTGCTAGGACAAGAGACAGGCTGCCATGATAAATAGGTAAGGCCCACAATTTAAGTTTTAGGCACAATTTCATTATTCCCTTTCTTCCTCTCTGGCTTCTTTTCCTTCCTTTCCTTGAGATTATTAAACATTGAAGTGTCTCTACAGAGAAACCTCCTGAGCCATTACTGATCCAGCACTGTCTATGCTGTCCAGTGTGCTTACTCATGTTTACGTGAGTAAACAGATAACATGGGCAATGGGTTGTATGAAAGGGAGGACAGTTGGAAGCACTTGCTGGCACCAACTCTGGCCCAGCAAGGGCTTCATTGACCTGGTTGAGGTTATAGAGTTCATTGTGGACAACATGGTACCAGGAGGGATAAGGATTCCAGTGTGGTTGGGTGGGATTCTGTTACCAGGTTGCCAGGTCTCCCTGACCTTACAACATTAGTGTTCTGTGGGTGTGGGAGAAAGGCTGACTCATATACCCAGGTTTTCTCTTTGCCCTTGGATCACTGAGGTGACCTCATAAAAATCTGGGCTGCTCTTTTGGCATCTCTGTTTTCAAGAAGCTGTAGAGATATGGATGGTGATTTGAGATGATGAAATCTTTTCCACCTGGGGTCACTAGATCATTCCTTCTTGCTTGGATAGCTCAGAGATTTATCACAGGTATTTTTTTCAGGAAGCTGCCTCCGACTTGCCTTCCCAAATCTGAGTGAACCACCCACCTTTGGATGCTGCCCATACCCTGAACATCTCTGTCTCTTCACAGTCACCACATTATTACCATAGTATTTTTTATTTCTTCTTCCTATTACAGTTGTCCTCCTTATCTGCAGTTACACTTTCTGGCCAACTGTGATCTGAAAATATTAAATGGAAACTTACAGAAATAGTTTATAAGTTTTAAGTGACTTTTATTATAGTATATTTTATAATTGTTTCCTTTTTTTAAGTTATTGTTGATTTCTTACTGTTGCTAATTTATAAGCAAAAACAAATAAAAATATACATAATAGTTAAGGAAATAGGCTTTAAAGTCTGATTACTTGATGCAAGTTATTTACTCTTCTGAAATACCAGTTTCTTCATAGGCACACATCGTAATGTCTAGGGTTGTCCTTAGGACTGAAAGAGAGAAGGCCTCTTATTTGTCACAGATTAGATGTGTAAGTATTCTAGCTAATAGAATGATCACTATTGTTGTGTTACTGTTATCCATTTGTAGACTAGCTGGTCAAATGGTTTTTTGAAATCATGTTTTGTGTTGTACCTAATGGACAATACTGTCTAATACTCATTATTTGTTCTTAGAGCTGCCTCAAGTTTAGGGAAAACAGAAAGATCATCATATACCCAGGTATCTTTTAGTTTTATGATGAGCCTTTTCCTCATTAACCTGGTAAATTAAATTGTTGAGACCTAAATGGGGGCAAAACATTTCCAGTATTTCATGTTATAATGAAAATCGGATATGAATTAACTCCTTATGCTAATTTCAGGATAAGTATGACCCAGATTGTGGTGCACCTCCAGGTAGCAGAGGAGAGATTCATGTGTATGAGATTCCTAATAGGAATACAATGCCACAGTTTTGATTATTTTGAATTATAAGATTTAGAAATGGTACAGTGTAATAAAATGATTACACCAAAAGGGAGTGCATCTCTTGTGAAATGAATCGCATGAAAATATTGCCTCATTTATCTTCTTGTTTGCTTTGTGAGATAGGGAAGGCTAGTCATAAATTGACCTGTTATTTAGATATGTCTTCTATGACAGAGATACAGGGTATTAGATTTGAAATGTAATTTGTGATTAATTTCTCTTTATACTTTTTCTTTTTTAATATATATTTTTTATTCTAATTAGGTTTACATGACAGCAGAATGCATTTTGATTCATTATACAAAAATGGAGCACAACTTTTCATTTCTCTGGTTGAACACAATATAGAGTTACACCATATGTGCAGTCATACATGAACCTAGGGCATAGTTGTACATCTCATTCCACTATCTTTCCTATCCCCGTGTCCTATCCCTACCCTCCCTTCCTGTTTGACCACAGTTTCTCCATTCTTCCCATGCCGCCTTCCACACTATGGATCAGCATCCACTTATCAGAGAGAACATTTGGCATTTGGCTTTTTGGGATTGGCTTACTTTGCTTAGCGTGATATTCTCCAACTCCATCCATTTATCTGCAAATGCCATAATTTTAGTCTCTTTTAATGCTGAGTAATATTCCATTGTGTATATATACCACAGTTTCTTTATCCATTCATCTATTGAAGGGCATCTAGGTTGGTTCCATAGTTTAGCTGTTGTGACTTGTGCTACTATAAACATTGAAGTGACTGCGTTACTGCAGTATGCTATTTTTAAGTCCTTTGGGTATAGACCAAGGAGTGGGATGGCTGGGTCAAATGGTGGTTCCATTCCCTCTTTATACTTTTTCTATATACTATTTCACATTGTACTAGAATAAATAAGTTTGCATGTGCAGATAGCTATTTTGTACACTAGGCATGAGATAATCTGTAACATGTTATATCTATAAAAGTATTAAGAATACCTTTTTAGAAGAAAATGGCTCTTCTTTTTTTGCATCACCTTGGAATAGAGTTTCCTCCTGAGTTAATCCTTTGCTTTATTAGATTTATGTAGTTCTTGTCTTCATTTGATTTCAGCGCAGTCTGTTTTGTGAGAGTTGCAAAATTAATTGTTCAAAAATCCATGTAAGTGCTTTTTTATTAGTCACATGAGACTGACTATAGCACAGTGTTACTCTGAGTTCTTTCTAAACTCTTGGACATAAGTAAATTTTTCAATATTTAAAGATATTTTAAAAATGAGAACTCAGTATTTGGTATACATTGATCCAAAGTCTACACAAAGTATAGCACTTTAATTTATAACAAAATTGGGGAATGGCTGAGTACAAGGAATGTTAGCAGTGCCCCGAATATATTGTGGGATAATCATCTTAAAACAACAATACAGTTAGAGAAATTGAAGCTGCTGTTGTGTGGCCATAAAATTCTGGATTTATGCCCGACTTAGGTGTTGTTATTCTTAGTGAGGTAAGCAAAGGGAGAGAAGGAAATAAAAGAAGATCATTATTTTGATTTGGTTTGGGGATATAATATCCCATGCCTATTTTAAATCAAAAGCATTTTTGAAACCAGCATTTTCCCCTCTAGAATATTATGCTATCTTAATTGCTTAACTGCCACTTTGAGGTTTTGATAAGCACAGCAAAAATCAGTACTTTGTTTAAGTAGAGATATTTGGGATGTGTGTGGGCTATTTTAGTTTTTCAGATGGAGCTCAATAAAGTTATACAATCAAGAGCTGAGTAATTTCAATCCAGACTTTAGATAACACCTCATACTGTTATTTTGAGTGACATGAGACCATTCTCTGAATAGATGATTTATGATCTGAACCTATACACAAATAACTTTTTTCTTTTGATTTAAATAACAGATGTTTACTTTTCACAGTTCTAGAGGCTCAGAAGTCCAAGATCAAGATGCACATGCGCAAATACTTAATTTCACACTTATAAAGTGGAAGTAGATTGTTTCTTTCTTCAATTGTACTTTTAGTGCCATTAGAATATATACATTGGCTATGTATTGGTTCTGTCATTTCTTCACATGTTTATGTGGATACTATCTTTTTTGAATTTTTAAAATGTTTTATTTATTATGTAAATCATGTTTTTTGTTGTTGTTGTTGTTGTTTGGTTGGCTTATTTTGAGATGGGGGTCTCACTGTGTTGCTCTGGATGGCCTCAAACTCCTGGGCTTAAGTAATCCTTCTGCTTTAGTCTCCCAAGTGGTTGGGACTGTAAGTGTGAGATACCACACCTGGCTCATATTGATAACTATTTTTGTATCAATATAGTAAAATGGAACTTAGTTGCAAAATCAGTTCTTTTAGGTAGTGATTTTAAAAGAGTTGATACTTCTTTAATAAGAAGTTATCCAAGTTGGGAACTGAGCTCAGCTTCCTTTGTAAACCCCTAGGGATGCTGAGACTCTGAGGACGCGCTCTGTACTCTAATCTATTCTCTGTCTTCTGCTGTTTGTCTCACAGGCATTCTGGAATTTATCAGTATAGCAGTGGGCCTGGTCAGCATTCGTGGAGTGGACAGTGGACTCTACCTCGGAATGAACGAGAAGGGGGAGCTGTATGGATCGGTAAGTACTGGGAGAGACTTTGTCAGTTTCTGTGTCCCATGTTTTATTTGAGCTGCATTTTCTCTAAAAAGAACTAGAAATGAAACTGAGCCTGTAAGCCATTCATTTGGATTAATAGATCATCAGCTCTGCATTTTCACGTGACCAAATTTGCAAAGAAAGTGCTTTATTTATATGCCAAACCATCTTCATTATCAAGTAAATAAAAAATTCCCAACTGTGAAAAATCCCATCTTCTTGTATTGAATGGGAGTTATTTTTGAAATGAATTGAGATGATCTCCCAAGCTTTGCCAAGCATTGTAATTAAAACTAGAAATAGACCATGCAGAGAGTCTAAACCTTTTCTCTGAGCAACATAAAACTTCCATTATGCCAGGAGAGAAGGGAGATGGAAATTGTTGTCAGATATTCTTATATGTGAATAGGAATATAACAACATTGTAATTATTTGCAAGTATTGGGTTTCTTTTTTTCCCTCCAGTTTCACTTCCCACCCCTCCTAGGTTGTAAGACCCTTGCGGGAGGCAGTGATGAAGTATATATTGTGCCCTGCCAGATACCAGGTGTTATGCTGGGTACTGGGGTGTAGCTGTGAATGAGACAGAGTCCCTGCCTCTGCTCTGCAGGGAGGGGAATGACTTTACATCCTGGTATCTCTTCACTCTTCCAAGTACAGTACCTAAAACATATGTGCATGGTACACAGTGGGTACTTAATTTTTGCTAAATGTGAATACGGATAATAGCTTATTAGTTACTATATACTAAGTGTTTTCAACATTAAAATTTGTAATGAAATTAACCTTTAGTTTTTAAATTAGAATTATTGGTGGTCAAATGAGAATTTAATCCAAGTTATCTGAAATATGAGAACTTTGAGGCTATGAAAAGTCGAAAATTGAAAGAAGCTCAGACTGGGAAAAGTTCTAGAGTCCTCAGGTTGATGAAAGGCAAATGTTTTTCTATATATACTACATCAACATGTTCACACACACATATATAGTGTAAATACGTAGTATTAAAATTTTATTCAAAGATTACAAAAGACAGGAAATAATGGTCTTCATTTGAATATAACACACTATTTTTCCCTAGTACTGGGGATTGAACTCAGGAGTGCTCTATGACTTAGCTCCATCCCCAACCCTTTTCATTTTGAGATAGAGTCTCACTAAATTGACAAGGCTGGCCTTGAATTTGTGATCCTCCTGACTTGGTCACCCAAGTTGCTGGCGTTGCAACCCTGTGCCACTGTGCTTGGCTAACATAATATTTTTAACCACATAGAACGTGTTATGACTTTTTTGCCTTGGTAAAATTTTAAACTATAGGTTGATTGGTTTAGATATTTAAATATGTTTAGTAAGTGCCTTCTTAAGAGAATAAATTTTAAAAAAATGTTAAGTAAAGAATTGAATTTAGATTTTTAAACACAGTTCTTGGTATAGGCAAACATTTATTTCCTAAATGACAGCACTTTCAAGTACAAAGAAAGATATGTGAGATATAAGATGAAGGAAGCTTTTAAACTTAAAAAATATAAAATGATGTTTTCCTTTTACATGCCCTCAATTATTTTACTTTTAGGTATGTAATGTGGATTTAATTCAGTTGGTCCTTAATTGAATGTAAGGGCTATGGGCTTATCGCAGTGGTCTCCAAACTTTTCTGATCATGTACCTCATCAAACTTGTTTTTTTTTTTTTGAGTATGCATACCGTGTCAAAGGGTATGTATCAATTTTTGAGTATGTATCTCAACATATGCATATCAAATTATTCAAAACTGTATATATCAAAGTATAGTTCATTTTATTTTATAAAACATATAACAAAGTAATCATTTTTAAAGGATATGATGAGTTAGAAAATCCAAGTAGAGGCTCTCTTATTTGTTTCTTGCTCCAAAGATTGCCTTGCATGCCCCTTTGGAGTATTCTCACCAATTCAGAGATGACCAACCTGTCAGATGAAATCACTGGTATGATTCAGACCCCTATGGTTTATTGGTCAACAAGAAGAGCACATCTAATTTTGTATTCTAGAAAGTTGCCTGTAGGATTGTTGACTGGGTGGAGCTTCATCTTCCTATCTGGATTATTTCAGTGGCTTCCTGAGTTCTCTCTCTATGGCTGCCCTCTTGCTTAGAGCAGGGTGAGAGGTACATTGAATGTGGACCCAATACCGGTGACAGTATTGCAGAAACTGGCACCCAGGAGGTGGAAATTTAGAGAACACCATCTTACATGTTGTCTTGGGAGCCAAACTGTCTTGTTATATTTTCTTTCTTTCTTTTTTCTTTTTTTGTTTTTGTTTTTTAATATCTTTATTTATTTTTTTATGTGGTGCTGAGGATCTAACCCAGTGCCTCACATATGCGAGGCAAGCGCTCAACCACTGAGCCATAGCCCCAGCTCCTCTTGTTATATTTTCTGTGAATCCTGACTGCCTTGTTTAGAGCTTTTGAGCACATAAAGTGTGTGATTAGAAGTAGACTGTCACCTGCTTTGCTTTATGGCCACATTGCTAGCTGACAATCCCAGCTGGACAAAGGAGAGAATCCAAGAAAAGGCAAGATGGCTCTTCTTCCACACGTGCTTTTTCACCTTTTCATGTGAAAGACTATTGTCAGGCTTGGAAATTGCTCTTGAGGAAAGTATGCCCTGAGAGACACTTTTCCATATTACAATTTCCTTGTGGGAACATATTTTCTGCTGCTTCCCTGTATCTAATGTCTGCCATCTCTAATCCATTCTCCGTATTATTGGCAGAATTACCTTCAATACTCAGGTATGAATGTCGTTTCTTCATGGAGATCCTGTCCAGTACTTCTTTAGCATAGTATTCAATACTTTTCATAAAACATTTTTTTTTTCCTGGATCTGCACTGCTAGCATCATCTCTAGTACCATTTCCCCATGTAATTTGAGTCTGTTTGATGTTCTCTAAATATGTCATGCAATCTGACAAGTACACATGGTCAAGTTAATTCCTCTCTCTGGAATGCCTTTCTCTTCCCTTCTCTGCTTGATGAAGCAATGCTCTTTAAGATTCAGTGAAAATATCACCTCTTTGACAAGACCTCCATCACACCCCTACCTCTAGCCCTAGTTATTCTGGTTAGCATTTCTTGTGCTTTCCTCTGAGGTCCAGTAATACTTTGTTTATATTTCCATGATTACATTGGAAACAGTACAATTTGTAGTATAGCCAAATGAACTTTTGTATCCACTAATGGGTCAAAAGGTTATGGATCACATTTTTCTTTTTAATATTGCCTAATAAATAGCAAGGGCCCTTGCCCATGGTAGGTGCTCAATAAATGCTCATGGGAATAAAATTAATTAAAAATTGTGGTTTATTTCAATCCCTCACTGGATATTTAGGCAAGGACCTCAGTGTATCTCTGCTTGTATGGTCAATGTGTATTAAGAACTCCAGTTGAATGAAGAATCACTGTCTTCCATTCCTGTGTTTAATTGGATCGTGTCTATGTTGTCCCTCGTGTGTGCAGCCCGAGGGGGATGTGGCTGAGCTGGAGAGAAGACAGTAGTGGCAAGAGCATGATTGAGTTCTCATTCCGCCTCTGCTACGATAGCAGGCAACAGGCCCTCATTCTTCTCATCTCTCAGATGATGAGCTTGAGTTAGACGTCTAGGATGTGACTTTCCATTCTGGATGGAGCACAAGAATTCTATAGTTTGGATTTTCAGGCTTTACTAGGGAGTCTTCTCTGCCTTACCCATGATGATCTCTGTGTACAATGAATGTTTATTCAGTGAGATATTTTTTTTGTCTCTTTTGTGTAGAGCTGGGAGGTAAGCTCCCTGGGCAGCAGGTTATTTCCCTTTGGTCTGTACCTCATGCAGGTGAGGGGAAGAATGAGGAGGAGACCTTGTTCCTCTGGGGAATCTCAGATTTTCTACTGGGTTTGCAGTTATCACAGCTGGTGTGGCAGTGGGAATGAAGAGTGATAAAAACATCTCATTTTTATTTGATGAGGCTGAGAGAAGGAAAAAAAAAGAAAGAACTGATAATTCTATTACTATACACTAAAATTTGGATCTTAAGAAATTTTTATCTATGTGACATACCATAAGCTCAGTACACTGATATAAGCTTTGTTTTGAAATGTTAGAAAAACTTTGAAAAGACTTATTTCATTATCAAAGAAGGAAAATAAGAGATTTGGGGAAATAAGAATCAGTTTGATAAAGTAAATTAATATGTCAATGTAGCAAAAATTTATTTAAAATATACTTTTGCATTTTTAGTATTAATTTGCCCTTTCATTTATGTAGCTCTTTTTTTTTTGCCTCCAAGTTCACTTTGAGAGTCAATCTAAGAGAACAGAAGTAAACAAGTGATACTTAGATATGAAAAAGAGATAT
Organism: Geosciurus inauris; assembly: GCA_004024805.1. Taxonomy (NCBI): domain Eukaryota; kingdom Metazoa; phylum Chordata; class Mammalia; order Rodentia; family Sciuridae; genus Geosciurus; species Geosciurus inauris. The sequence continues at coordinate 134,564 of PVHX01001968.1, read as the reverse complement.
GATTCTGATATCAGAATGTAGAAATAGGAACAACTATATTGCTAATTGTGTATCATGATTTGATTAGGAAAAGCCAAATAATTCTAACTCTCGGATGTAGTTTGATTACTGTATTCTTATGTCAAGTTATCCATCCATTTATTCATTTATTTGCTCAGTCATTTATTTCACAGACATTCATATCTACCATGTATCTAGCACAGTGAATAGGATATAAGTATGAAACATATCTCAAAATTTTCTGGGAGAAACATATTTACAAAAAATTCAATGCAGTGTGAAATTCACAATAATCAAGGAATGCACAAATGTCTTGGGAACCCAGAGGAGTGTTTAAAGATACTGCTTGGGAAATTTGGGTGAGTAACATTTAAAGTGGGCTTTGAGGGATGAATAGGAGTCTCAGTAAAGGAAGGGAAGATAGGATAGAGCCTATAACTTCAAAAGTAAAGATCAGAATATCTTGCCTACTTGAAATTTAGAGAGGTAGCTAGATTGCACATGCATGTGTGCATGTGTGCACACACACAGACACACACACCTACTCAGAGAATCAGAGTACTGGTTTATATATGTCCCTTTTGTTTTTATTAAAGAGACTGGAGATATGATTCAGAAAATTACTTTTAGTGGCTTAATTTAAGTTATTTCAGTATTATCAAGATACTTTAAAACATAAAATATAAATAGCTATAATAAATGTCTCATTAAAAAGAATGCCGTGTTATATTGTGTGCATGTGCAAATATGTAACAACAAATCCAATTGTTATGTACAACTGTAATGTACCAATAAAAAATGCAGGAAGAAAATAAAAGAATGCCATGAAAAATGCAGGAAGAAAATAAAAGAATGCCATGAAAAAAAAAAAATCTTTTAAACTTAAAAGCTATTTGATGTTTTCATTATAAAAGGTAGCAATCACTAAAATTGTAAAGATGTAGGAATGTGGAATGTGGAATCTGCAAAAGAGATGCCAGAGGAGAGGCCACAGATTGGGAAGTGCTAGCATCTCTGGTTTGTATTCCTTTACAGCACTTATTTATTCTCCCAGGAATTTTAATTCTTATTGTTCTCTCTCACTAGATGAAGATTTTGGAGTCAGAGTGTCCGTCTTTGTAATCTTTCTATTTCCCAGAGGCTCGGCATGCACTTTATGTGCAGTTGGCACATGGTAAATGTTCATTGACCCAATTATTCAACCAGTCCTGAACCATGTACACTCAGTCCACTGTATTTGAGCATCACACAGTGAAAGCACTGTGTACTCTGTAGTTGTACACTTATAAGGTCTAGGTATTTTCATAAGAGTTATCTCATTATGAGATAACTACCAAACTGAAAATGAGAGAAGTTAATTAACTTGCTCAAAGGCTCAGAACATGTAGCGGCAGAGGACTCAGACTTAGTTCTTATGGTCTCAGAGTAGTGCCTTGCAACCATTTCTACCATCATTCTGACACTTGTGCTTGCTAAACAGGTGTTACTAGTGGGTTTGGTTTACATGAATCTGTGTAATCAGTAACCAATGTGTGATGGTTTTGCCTGTGTTTCTAATGCACACAAACTATTTTTTAAAAATATTTTTTTAGATGTTGATGGGCCTTTATTTTATTCATTTATTTATATGTGGTGCTGAGAATCTAACCCAGTGTCTTGCACATGCCAGGCAAGTGCTCTACCACTGAGCCACAACCCCAGCCCACAAACTTTCTTTTAATACGTGTATTAGTTGGGGCAGTTGTGTCTCTCTCTCTCTTTTTTCTAAGTATTTTCTTTTTCTTTTAGTTGTCGATGGGTCTTTATTCATTTATTTACTTTTATGTGGTGCCGAGGATCGAACCCAGTGACTCATGCATGCGAGGCAAGCACTTTACAACTGAGTTAAAATCTAGGCCCGGCAATTGTCTCTTTAGGGTAGAGCTATATCAGTTTCAGAAGTTCTTTGCATGTTGTTTCCGTATTGTGGGGTAGGTGGGAGGAACCCTGTAGATCTATCTGTTCTAGAATTGAGGAATATATCAAGTTCTTTAAAAGAAAAAACAAAACAAAAATATAAAGTACGGTTGTTCTTTGGTATCTGCAGGGTGTTGGTTCCAGGATACACCATGAATGTATGTCCCTTAAAAAAAATAGTGTAGTATTTGCAGAGAACCTACCACTAACATCCTTCCTTAGACTTCAAATCATCTCTAGATGACTTATGATAGCTGCTGCAATGTAAAGCTATGTAAATAGTTGTGTTGTTTAGGGAATAATAACAAGAAAACAAGTCTGTATGTGTTCAGTACAGATGTAATTTTTTATTTGATCTGTGATTGATGGGTTGGATCTCTGGATGCAGAGTTTTTCGATGGCTTATTGATTGCATCTCAGATCCTTAAAACCCCATATTGACTTAACTTATTTTATGTTGTTTGAACATATGCAAACATGAGACTAGATCTGAATTCCTTATACTCACACCTCCTTGACAACTGTAGTTCAAATCATATTTATATTAAAATTCAAGCTAAAGCATAAGACTGATAAAATTTAAATTGGCATAGTTGGTTTAATGTGATGAATGTGTTACTTGAAACTAGGATACTGTCTCACTGTCAATATGGCCCTGCCAGCTGTGGTTCAGCCTTGTTTGAGCTGAGCATGCCTGTTCTTTAGAGCACCTAGAGATGATTCTGTGCTTCTCCCAACTTCTTCCTGTTTGAATTACTGTGAGACCAAACGATGTCATTTGGTCTTCACTTGTCTGAAACTTATAGATCAAGTAAGTCTTTTTCTTTTCCCATTAATGCTAATGGTGTAAGTACCAATGTTTTATCACTGAAAGTAATTTTAAACCCCAGTATAGTAGCTCCTCCGTATCCATGGGGGGATTGGTTCCAGGATCCCCCAAATTGTTTCATGTTCCAGTCCCTTATATAAAATGGCATAGTATTTGATTTTAAAACATCTCTGGATTACTTAATACCTAACACCATATAAGTGCTATGTAAATAATTATTATACTATATTGTTGAGAGAATAATAACAAGAGAAAAATCTGTATGTGTCAGTATAGATCCAGTTTTTTTCCTGAATATTCTTGTTTCGTGGTAGATTGGATTCACAGACATGGAACTTACAGATGCAGAAGGTGGACTGTACACTCTTGGGTGGCAGGATGTGGGTCACGAGGTGTTCAGCTGGAGAATCCTGAATATTCTTGAAGCAGTTCCTTTACTTTTTCATTGCAATGAAAGGATAAAGTGAAAACATTCTTTTTTTTTTTAATATTTTTTTCCAAACCTTTATTTTATTTATTTATGTATTTTGTATGTGGTGCTGAGGATCGAACCCAGTGCCTCACGCGTGCAAGGCAGGCGCTCTACCACTGAGCCACAACCCCAGACCGTGAAAACATTCTTGTTGAGAACTTGAGGCCCTCTGATCATGTCCTTTGTCTTCTAGGGATCTGCAGATGTCAGTATCAAAAAACATGGTTGTAGGGGGAAGCCCTGGGCAGGAGGGAGAGTTGGGGCGTGTTGGACCAAGAGCTTTACTCTGGCAATTGTTCTGCAGGGGCGATCCTGAGCAACTTTTGAACAGTGGAACAGCCTTGTGTGTTCATGGAACAAGATATTGTACCAAAATGCCAATTCACCACTAAGCTTGGTAATTTGTCATTGTGGTGGCTTAGTTCAGATTGCTTTGATGGGAGGTGTTCTGACATGTCCGGTACAGAGTCTCCAAGGAATGCAGTTCCTATGAAGGAAATGAAGAGGTGCATTTGTTGAGTAATCAACCTGATATCAGGCATGCTCTGGAAATGGGGTGGTTTTCAACAGATATTTTGGGCAATAGAACATTGCTTTATATTTCATAAGCGCATCATCAATTTTCAAAGGATTAGATAATAATTTTTAGATGATAAAGAAGGCAGCACCTCAGTAGAGTATCTTCTATATAATTTAGTTCTATAATGTCCTTATTTTAGAAATGAGGAAAGTGAGATTTTAATGGTTTGGTGACTTAAGGTCACACATAGATAGCAAGTGACAAATCAGGATTTGAACATAAGTAAATAAAGAAATCTTTTCAGATACATATGCATGTTAAGAGTGACCATCCATTTTTATGAATAATATATATTTTTAAAACCAGAATTAACCACATAGTGGAGGAAAATTGTAGTATTCCTTTCACAGATTTTGGAGGACTTTTTTCTTTCTAGTGACCTAGTTTTTATTTAGTGGTTCATTTGTTTCCTTCACATATAGACTTATGGCTTTTAGTTAGTGGAAAACCATCTTTTTAGTAATGTTTTATTGATTTAATTTTAGGTTTACATTGTTGAATAGGGTAGCAATATTCACTGGTTGAGGCATGCTTAAAACATGTCAAGTTAGTATGATCAAATCTTAGAACACAGGTATACAGATTTCTCAAGAGTTAAGAAGGATTTAGTTTTATTTTTTGTTTTTGTTTTTGTTTTTTGGCTTCTTGTTGGGAATGGAACCCAGGGCCCCAAGTATGTTAGGCAAGCACTCTACCACTGAGCTATATCCCCAGCCTGGGAAGGATTCAAGTTGCTAATGAGAGATTTTGAAAAATGGCTTGGGGTCTCAGGAAACATGCTCAGAGCTGCTCTTTCTTCAGGCTGAGGAATCTGCAGCAGAATTCTTGTGACAGGTGCAGCTTTCACATATGATCCTGGCTCTGCTCTCTACCTACCCTCAGTGTTACTCATGTTCCTTCCTCCATTCTGCTGCATTTTCAGGAATTCTTTTGTCTCAGTTCCTGCCACAGACTCCTGATGAGAAAGACTCTAGAGGAAGGTTTCGGGAAGCCCCAAATCAGAGTATTAAATCTGTGCATTTCCTAATGCCTAAGCTCTGGGAAGCCAGGGCTCAGTTACTTTAGTTTCCCAAGGTTCTGCCACTACTTAAAACAATATTGAATGAGCAAACAGATTGTCAATGAGACAATGACAATGACAATTACTTCTTTCTTTTCTTTCTCTCTCTCTCTCTCTTTAATACAAAAAGAAAATAAAACTGACCCTGGCTTTTTAGTACCTAATTTAAGTAGGTATTTTTGATCTGGAAGGGTTGACATATACCCTTTGGTTCCTGACCAGTTTGAGTATAAGGGACTCATTTGGAGAAAAACCATTAGGCCCACATTTTAATAATTATAAATGTCTTTTGATTGAAAGAATGCATTATGGAAACAGCTCCTGTGAATTCATGAACACTATAAAATAAATTCATTACTGAATAGTTGGTGTATACATTTGAGAAGAGCAAGGGTCTGTGCAATGGGAGTTTCATTTCTGTGGTTTATTGGCAGGGCTGACCCTGCTTCCCTGAGTCTTGAGCCTCAGTGCACATGGGGGAGGTCCAATCAGTGTGTACAGGGACTGTGAGTACAACCAGGAGATAGCAGTGTGAAGTACAATAGAATAACCCCATGGCCCCTAAACTCTTCTTTGACCCCACCTGCCTTCTAAATCCAGGAACTCCTTGTTTTCTATTTCCTCTTACCAGTGTTCTTCGTCTCACCTTTCCAGGATCACCTGTTTTTTTCAGAATAGGTTGTCAGCCACACAGAACCTTAAGCTACCCCTCAATTGGAGACTCAGTCTCTGAGACTGTTTCTGATCATGAAGCATCCTCTTTAGCTCTTGAATTGGTGCTGTTGGACAGCCTGGTTCAGAACAAGGGTGCAAATTAGAAGCGTTTTCTAGTCAGTCTGTTATGCACTCAAACACTCACTTGCACACTCATTCATACTCTTGTACGCTTACCCATTTTTTCACTCTCTCTCACACATACACTTTTCTGTTCACATGCGTACTTGCTCATAGACTCTCTTATCTATTCACACACTCCCACACATTTAGTCTTCACAGTTCACTTGCATGCTTTCTTGCGTGCTCATACACTCACTCTTGCTTGCTTGCTTTCACAAAGTTAACAACCGTTATCAATCATCCATCACTAATACATGCCAGGTACCTTAGTAGGTGCTGAAAATACAGTTGATCCCCATATTTGTAGATTATATATTTGTGAATTTACCAACTTTCTAAAATCTGCTTATAACTCCCAGATCAATATTTGTTTCACTTTCATGGTTATTTGTGGACATGTGCAGAGAAGTGGGAAAAAAATGAATCTTTCACATGCATATTCCCAGCTCAGGTCAAAGAAGGTCAAGCTCTGCCTTCTTGTCTCAGGTAAACAGGGTCCTTCTGGGAATATTTTACATGGCAAGATCACAAGAAAATGCGCAAAATATGAAATACAATGTGCTGTGTAGTGTTAACTAAGAGCACAAAAAGGCCGAGATGTATCTTGTGGAGCAAATTTGTGCATTAGAAAAACTTTGTTTAATCATTAGTTAGGTGATGTTGGCTGTAAATCTGATGCTAATGAATTGATAATACATGTTAAGTAAGGTATTCTTAAACAGAAACACACATGAAATAAGGTTATGTACTGATGGTTTGACAAAAATGTTATGACTAGAGGCTCGCAGAAACCTAACCCTGTATTTCCTCTGGGAGCACTGGTTCACTATTCTGGGAGATTTTATATAGAATCTAATTATAATGAGCTACAATGAGTATTGAAAATCGACTGTACTTACAAAAGCAAATATACTTCCTCTTGTGGGTAATTTTAGAACTGATTCAGAAAGAATTTACAACTTTGTTGGGAGAGTCAGACTTGTAAACCAAGAATTATAATCTGATACAATAAATATTAGAATTATGTATAAAAATGGCTCAGAGCTTGCAGGATGGAACTTAAATCTAGGGGTAGGAGAGAATGTCAGGATCATTCACAGAGGAGATGGATAAAACAGGCTGGTGTTCTTGCAGAGAAAAAAGTTCATCAGCAGAGAAGGCAACTTTGCTATAGGGTTTAGAAATCTGGGGTTGTTAGATGTACCCTGATTCATCTTGTCTGTACCTCTGTTTATCTCAGCTGTTGCCAGAGGTATCTTTGTCCCCTGTCAGTATCATCAGCTACTCAGGAGATATTGCCACTGTATCGTTCTGCGACCTAGCCTAGGAGGGGCCTTTCAGCCTCACAAAAATGCTGGCCCCACTGGAGTCAGTTGAGAACAAGGGCCCTGTAGAATCTTCAGCAGTGACCTGGCCACATTTCCCTCATGCTTCCCTCTACTCCAGGGACTGACTTGAACTTGTGTAGAAACATCATTTATTGGCCTGCTGGCCTGGTGTGCCTCAGCCACATCTTGACAAGTGGCTGGAAAAAAAAAAAAAAGCCTGCATTCCTGACACCCCTGCAGCATAGAGCTTCCCCCTAAGGATTAAAAGGCTATGGTGTTAAGTGGGAGAGACATGCTCAGAGCTCTCTTCTTTCCCACTTTTTATAAATGCTTAAAATCCAGACATAAGTTGATTTACTTTTAATTTTTTTTAAGTTCTTCATTGAAATCTCCATTGAAGTTTGCTTTTCCTTTGTAATGAAGTGCCCAAAACTCAAGGCAATATTCTAAGAACAGACTTGCCAAGGTCATGCCAAAAACATCTTCCTCTCATAGTGCTTAATGTGATTGCTTTGTTGTAGCACTGAATTATTTTTGCCTATTGGCTGCTGAGTTGTGTCGTATGTTCTCACATAATCTGCTGTCTGTTTGAAGCTCTAGGTTTCTATTTTCATGACCCTTTTTTCTTCCTCCCTTTTTCTTCATTCTTTCATTTTTCTACATGAATACCTTGTATTTCAGATACTTTTGTACTGGTTGTATTAACTCATCATATATCGCTTTTTTCTTTTTCTCTTTCAAATTGATTTTTCAGTTTTCTGTGTTTTGATGGAAGGATCTAGTCTATCTTTGCATTCTGAACAGTTTGAGCTTGGAGATAGAGCATGGAGTAGTGAAAGCAAAGGGCTTAGAATCTCAGCTCCATCAAGCCCATTTGCCAGGCAACTTAGGGCAATCTTCTCAAACTTTCTGAGCTGAGACTATATAATGGGCTGATGATGGCCATTTCATAGTGCTGCTGTGAGGATTAGAGAAATTGATGCCTGTAAAGTGACCAGTACAGTGTTGGCTCACAGACTGCTAAGCCTTTGTTCATTCCTTTTGCGTTCTTCATGGATACCTGTGGCAGTGTCGGAGACGCTGTACTCATGCGACCTCTGATAGTCCTTACTGTGTGAGAGGTAGACTGATGTTTTGTTTCTTGCAAGTTTGAATTCTGAAGTTGACTCATGATGTAGTCTCTGAAAATAAAAATTTTCTTACAGATAAAAATATGGCAACTCTCAAATTATAAAATGTCAACCTAATTTATCAAGGTTATTATCAAGATTGATGCTACATAGTTTATTTTCAAATTCAGCTCATTATTATTTATCCACTTAGCTAAAGAAGTTTCTTTTATTATGATATAATTTACTTTGTAATTATTATTACTGTTTACATGTTAAATAATGCATGAGGCTGTCACTGCACCTAGAATGCCTCCTTTTAGAATCAATTTTTTTGGCTTAAGGCACTTTTTAATTAATCTATTTTTTGGTACTAAGGATTAAACCCAGGGGTTCTTAACCACTGAACCATATCCTGAGTCCTTTTAATTTTAATTTTAAGACAGGGCCTCACTTAGTTGCTGGCATTATAAGAGTGTGTTACCATGCCCGGCTAAGTCACTTTCTAAAGAGGCCTCTGTCAGCATATACATTTGGTGCATTGGTGGAATGGAATGTCTAATGGATCATGTTACCTCTGATTAGCACTGGAAGTAGGATGGTGTACTCTAGCAGAGAGAAAGGCCCAGAGAGAATTAGACACAGTCATATCAGTGTTGAGGAAGGGAAGGGCCATTTATCCCAGGGTGGGATTGGGAAGAAGGGTTTCGTTATACAGAAATCTGGGCTGACATGAGTACATTGGGAGCTAAAATTTGGGAACCCAAGGAGGAGAGGAGGGTGGCAGGGACAGGCTTCATCTTCTTTTCAGTCTGATTGAGGAGTTCTCTGTGGGTTGAGTAGAGATGGGGGTGCCAGGGCAACACAAGCACTGGCTGGAGGCATTTGAGGAATTCAAGAGTCCTTTGGAAATATAAAATAATGACCCAAGGAGCCATGGCATTATTTCTCTGGCGTGTTGTACATTATTTCTTTGCCTTGTGCACATATCCACTTTCCACTCAGATTTGAGTATTCTACCCACTACTAACTTTTTGTTTTCATGTAGGATTTGGATTTTCTTCCAGTAAATTCTTTTTTGAAAAAATTTTTTAGTTGTAGAAGGCACACTACCTTTTTAATTTATTTATTATTATGTGGTGCTGAGGATTGAACCCAGTGCCTACGCATGCTAGGCAAATGCTCTACCACTGAACCCTCTTCCAATAAATTCTTTTAGGACAATCCATTATATTGGTATAGTGTTGGTGGGGTTCATTGGTCAGAGAGGCATTCATGGGCCACGTTTGTTGAGGCCAATGTTGGGAAGAGGATGTGGCAAGCCCCCAAATGCAAGAAAGCAGTAACAGTAATTAGGAGTGGATCCTCCAAATGCTCTCCCAGGGAGAAAGCTGGAGGGCCTTTGTGACAAAGTGGCTGCCTTCTTCCCTGTCCTTTCCTCCTTGGAATAGCAACCTCATTCTCTTGACTGCTGCTAAAGTCTGGATTTAGTCTGCAGTTCTGACCTGTTGTCCCTCCTGCCTGCAGTGGGTAACTGATGCAGCACATTTTGTTTGGTTTCTTTCCCTTTTTCCAGCTCTGCAGCAGTTTCTCTTTTCATTTCCTGTTCAATATGTCCTTCCAGAGTTATTGTGCATTACTTTGCTTTCTACATTTCGATGTTTCCAAGACTGAATAGCTAGAGTCTTTGACTAAAAGGGAGCTTCCAGGGTGGGCGTGTAGCTCAGTGGTAGAGGTCGTGCCTTGCATTTGGGGAGGCTATAAGTTCAAACCTTAGCACAAGAATAACAACAGCAATAACCACAAAAGACCTTGGAAGTTTCTTCCAATGCCCTTATTTTACAGAGAAAGTAATTGAAGCCTAGGAATATTAGCCAGCTCTCACCCATGTGTGTGTGTGTGTTTCTGGAAGGTTGGCATGCCTTTACTAAGGAAATTCTGTGTGTCTGGATTCTTCAAAATTTATCTTTGGGTTTATACTCTCATTATACTTGTTATTCTTTTGACTTTTCTCCTTTTATTTCTGCAAAGCGTGTGCTGAATTTAACCTGCTTTGCTGATCATAGAAAGTCTTTGCTACATTTTTCTTTTTTGATTCTACCCCCTGCAAAATAGCTGATGATTATCATAGAAATACAGTTGTTGAATTTGGTTGTCTTTGTATGGTCTCCTTCTTGAATCTTTCTCTTTAATTTTACCTCTCAGCCTTCAAGATTTACACTTTTCCATTGTCTGTCAGTCTGACCCTTCATGGGCATTCTACCGTCAGTTTTTATTGAGTAATATTTTAAATTTGAAGTAATTATAGCTTTTGCATATTTTCAATGTATATTTTTAAATGATCATTGAATGACATTACTACCCTTATCAGGTAATAGTCTACAGTAAGAAATATGACATTTTATTTTCTCCAACTTGGTGTTCTAAGATCCTAAAAGAAATTTGATGCAATTTTTCTATAGGTGTGTTTGTGGAAAAATTAAATATACATTAGCTATGTATTAACATAAGCCAAAATATTCCTTAAAGTGAATATTGAATTTTTCAAATTTGAATTCTATTATACCTAGAGCAAGATTTTTTTTTCCCTTGTGGAAATGCATCTCTGCAAATGTATAGAAAGTTTATGAGCGAATATGATTTGCTAAACAAAGATGCATTTTAATAGGCGGTTTCTAAGGAAGGCCTCTAAATTGTCTCACTTGTCCTATTTGGCAGGGTCTGTCTTTGGCAGCTTATTTATTGCCACATGGCTGGTAAGCCTGCTGCATAGATTGTGTGTATGTGTGTGTGTGTGTGTATGCATGCCTATGTGAGTGTGTGTCATGTATATATGTGTCTGTATGTGTGTGCCTGGAGTAGACAGGATCTTGATCTTTGAGTCCCTAAATACTGAAGTAGCCAACTTTTAGGGAGAAGGCATTTTCTGTTTTTATTTATTTTTATTTAGGGAAGGATTTTTAAGATTGGAGAGAATATAGGAATTCTTAATTTCAGATATATATTTAATGTTTTAAAAATTGTATATTTTTAAAATTAAAAATAACATTTTCTTTTAATTAATTAGTTAATTAATTTTCTGATGAGGTCTTAGTATGTTGCCTGGGCTGGTCTTGAACTTGTGCCTCAGCTTCCAGTGTTGCTGAGACTATAGGCGGGCACTGCCTCTCCTGACTTAAATTTATTTTCTAACTGATACATAAAAATTGTACATACTTATGGGATTCCATGAGATACTTTTATACTTTTCAACTGATTGAACCCAGGGCCTGGTGGATGCTAGGTAAGGACTCTACACTGGGCTGTATTTCCAGCCCTCTGTGTGATGTTTAAATCAGGTTAAATATATCCATCTCCTCATTTATCACATTTTATGGTGAAAACATGAAGATCTGTCCTAGCTTTTTGAAATATATAGTATGATATTGTTATCCATAGCTAGTTGCTTTGCAATAACACATCAGAACTTCTTGGTCCCATCCAATTGTATCTTACTCCCCATTGGTTAATCTTACCCCCCCCCATATAGTCTATATATTTTGATGAGAAAAAATGAAAAATTGCCTGCCAGTTTGCTTTGTTTTGTTTGCATCAATTCAGGTGCCACAGATTATGTTGTTCCCACTATTGCAGGGACAATTTTGATGGCCAAGAACAGGGGTATTAAGGCAGGCCCGTCTGGAATAGTGGGGAGTTTGAGGACGTTTGAGAAACAGGACTTCAGGGGAGGCATGTTGAAGGCAAAAGGAGGTTGGATTTAGATTGGAGCTTCTAAAAAATTAAGCAATAGTGCCCTCCTGCCTCTTTTTTCTGTATTTGTTGCTTTCTATCTAGATGGGGACTTATCCCCGGAGAGAAGAGTTAAAAGACCTGACTTCTTATTAATGGTCCTTTAGTCATTATATTTAATCACCTTGGTCTTCACTACAACTCCCATTAAGGCTTTACTGCTAGATTATTAATGAGGAAGAGTACATCTGGACAAGTAATTGTGGTTAAGGGAGGTTTAAATACCATGACTATAATAGACAATACATACAAGAATGAAGGATTACATCAAAGTCATTAACTTATGAAAATGTTTGCGAACTCCACAATTAAGTCAATGCCTGTATAGTTGTCAATCATGAATTTATGTGTTATAGTAGTTTATATTGTGGTAGCAAGTACTTTAAGTTGAACTGAATAAACACAACCATTTGAATAGCATGGTTAAAGCTGTGCCCTATATTCATTAATATGGAAATCATGTTTTAAAATAGCAGCATATCACAAATCTGTATGTTTGCAATGAGAACTCTTACTGAGTCTCCAAATTTGAAACAACTTTGATTTTATTTTTTAAATGGGTACCTGAATCGGGTGAATAATGCCCATGTGGATCACCCATTTTCAAATTGTCTAGTATGTTAAATTAGTGTTTATATAAGTCTATGTCTTATAACATTCCTAAGCATTCTCTGGGCTATACTATAATTTTCACATTATTATCTCATACTTTGGTGTTAACAGGAATGGTAAAAGTTTTGAAGTTTTAATTTCAGTTTTTCCCACTGCTCAGAATTTGATGATATAAAATGAAAAGAGGTTTCCATAGTTGCTAACATTCACCAGATTTTGTTCCAAAGCATGAGCTTTAGTAGACTTTTGAATTAAATCCACATTCTCCACCCAAGCCTAGTGATATAATCCAACAGTTCAAAGATAGGTATGCCATAAACAGCTATAGTTAAATAATCTAAAAAAATTTTAAAACATGGAAATACAATAAAACAAGAATTGATCACTTTATAGTGGAATACTCTATAAACTGTCTGCATTGGAAACATGTGGTGAGTTTTAAAACATCTGAATTCTATAATTCTAGTGTATAGTTTATTTGAAGGCAGACACTTCCCCCCACATATGTAAGAATATAGGTTAATACAATTTTTTCTGTTCCAATTTGCATTCATCTACTTATTATTAATTATTATTGTTATTTTGTGTGTGTGTGTGTGTGTGTAGTGCTGGGGATTGAACCTAGGGACTTGTGCATGCTGAGCAAGTGCTGTACCACTGAGCTGTATTCTCAGTTTCATCTACTTATTTTTAATTAAAAAAATAATTTTGTAATAGAAAGACATAGCTTTAAATATATTCACCTTAGGTAAGTATTTCATCACTCACTACTGAAGTGTGATTATAAAGAGATTAATTTTTTAAATCTTGTTACCCTGACTAAAACACAATTCACACAATGACAGTATCAAGTAAGAGGAAGAAATTATTTAAATCTGTACATGGTACAGGAAAGTAACACAGTCTTTATGTTTTAATGATAATTTAAATTTTCAGGGTATGCAAGCTTATCAGAGTGCATACTTGGTGTAATTTCAGGGGCTGAAATGTATCAGTGGTTTTACAATGTAATGTCAGCATAATCTCACTTAACAGAAGTTATACAGCCCTCCTGTGTATAAGACCATTGAACTCCTAACCATTGTGAAAAATGCTGGCTGTAGATTATATTGTTTTATAATCAAATAATTCACTTTATTTTCTGGGTTGCCTAGAAAGTTATATTATGTGTGTATAAATGATGCTAAAATAGTCTGCTAGGGAACTAGAGCCATGTTAACAGAGCAGTGAAAAGGTTAGTTCCATTTTTTAGATTACTTGCCTTTTTTTTAAAAAAGGAGTTTTTCATATTTAAAAAAAGGTGCAATGAGAATCTTTTCTTAAGCACTGAGAACACACTCGGGCTCCAGTTTTGGAGGTTGATACTTCTGCCACTGTAAAATTTTGTAAAATTTTGCTCATACTTTTTTTTTCTTCCCTTCTTAGTCCCTTCCTCCTGCAAAATGAATAGTATTTTTTAAAATTGCATTTTGAAGTAAAGACAAAAGAAAGCACATATAGGAATAGTTGTCGTACCTCATTCCTAATCATGGCCTGTGAACTCTAGCCCTGTGCCACCTTCCCTAATGACTGCCCCTGGGGAAATAGCATCCTGAGTCTCATGAATGAGAGGGGCTATGGGAACCATAGGGCTTATTCAGTGAAAAGTGAAAAATTGAAAAGGACCCAGCCTGAAGAGTGCAGGGCTGGAGTAGGGCTCCTGGAAACTTCTCGCTCTAGTGATTTCATTATCATAATGACATGATACTGTGGCAGAGACCAGGGGCAAATCACCTCACATCTGGGCCTTCTTACCCATGCATTTAACTGGAAAATCACATAAGCTGTTTTCTAGGTTTGTTCCTAAGAGGTTATGATGTAATGTTATATCAACACCATTGTTTATGGAGGGCTTTCTTTATGCTCAGCACTGTTTTCTGATTGCATCTTTGTCACAACCCTGTCTCAAGATACTTAATTACGTAAACCTTATCTGAAATACTTGGGACCAGAAGTGTATCAGATTTCATAGATTTTTTTTTTTAATTTTGGGATATTTGCATAGATTTTACTCATTAAGTATCTCTAATAAAATAATTCAAAATTGGATACTCTGAAATTGAAAACATTTTGAGTGATGACTTCATACCCCAAAAGTCCTGGAACTTGGAGCATTTTGGAATTTTGGATCAGGGATGCCCAACCTGTTCTAATCCTACTTTAAATATGAGACTACTAAGACTTGAAGAGGTGACATAAACCATTATAAATGTCCTCCAGTGAGTGAGCTAGGGTGTGAATAGGCTTCTGACTCCAAAGCCCTTCTTTTCCCCTAGCAGGAGGTTACCATGGATCTGTTTCTGATCCAGGAAAGGCCATTGTGCTAGAGGTATGCTTATAAGCAAAGGCAATACAGACAAGTGCCTAACTCATGGCTGCAAGAGGAGCAAGAATTGTTGTTCTTCATTTAAGAAATAAAGATTGTAATACTCGTCAGGTGACAGGATTTCCTAATGAGGAAAAAAAAGCTTTATTTGAATTAATTTTTTTTTGTTTTTTTTTGTAGAAATTAAAGCCAATTCCATACTTTGTTCCATTTTATTAATGAAAAAATAAATGCAACAAAATTTGTTTAGAAAATTTCCTTCAATTATAGCAAACTAAAACCAGCCATTTTCAGGAATAATCTTGCCTGCAAGGAGACTATTTATTATGCAGATGGAAGTAAAGACTAATATAGCCATTATGGCTTCAACACACTTTTTAAAAAATTTCACAGGTTTTAATAGAGATGAGGGATAAATAATCATGCTCAGCCCAGTCTTTCTTGTGCAGGAGCGGTTGTGTTTCCCCAGGAGGCCCTTCTGTGTTCACATGTGGAGGGGGTGAAGGGTGGCCTCTCTGCTCTGCACCCCATGCCCCTGCAGGGTTGAACTTCTAGGGAGCAGTACATTGTGAGTGGAGCTATGGATAACTGCTTACTTTCTGTAATTCCTTTTTGTCCCTATAAGCCCTGGTTAGCAGTCTAAAGTTTGCCCATCATTTGGCTTTCCTTGATGCATGGATTTTTTTCTCTTTACTTTCCTCTGTTTCAACTTGCATAGTAAAATTTTGTCCAGTGAGATATTTTGTTAAAAACCTGGGGGCCAGGAGTGCAACTCAGTGGTAGAGTGCTTGCCTAGCATGCACAAGGCCCTGGATTCAATCTTCATTACAAAACAAAAACCAAAAAAACAAAAAACCCAAAATAAAACAAAAGTCCACCACTACCCAAAACTTGCTCAGTCTTTTTGGCTACTTGAAGAGCACTCATGAGGACATGCGGGCACTCAGAATTTATGGACTATGTTTTAAGCCTTTGGGTCAAGGAAGAGACACAGAAGCTGACCTCACATTGGACTGTTGATTGATTTGGTTAGATTCTTTCCCTTCTCTCCTTTAATCTTTTGACTTACTTTATAAGCACTTGGAGATGATGGATTCTACTCAATTTATATCTATGAATTCAGTGTATTAAAGTATGTTCTCAACTATATGGATATGAAAAATGCATATATTTTTGGGTGATGTATAAAATTTGTTGTCTGTCATCTGTGTCTGAATGACAGAAATAGAAGAATGCCAAATGCCCTTATCTGGATTTGATTACATGTTGTCTCTTGGTATCAGTAGGGGATTGATTCCAGGACTGCCCATGTTGAAGTCCCTTTTATTAAATGACATATTATTTGCACAGAGCCTTTGCATATCTTCCTTAAATCATTTCTAGGTAGCTTACAGTACCTAATACAATGTAGATGCTGTGTAAGTAGTTGTTACACCATATTGTTGAGGGAATAATGACAAGAAAAAAAGCGCGTGTACATGGTCAGTACAAATACAATTTTATTCTAAATATTTTTGGTTTGTAGTTGATTGAATATATGGAGGTAGAGCCTGCAGATGTAGGGTATTTGTTTTCTTTTTATGCAAGGTGCCAGGAGGACAAAAGCAAAGTACATACTTTAAAATCATTTCAGTGTTTTTTAAAAGCACCATCTAGGAAGGTATTGATTTTAAAGGTTTCAATTGAATGGTGGTAAGAGCAAAAAGGCCAATAAACCTCATGGCCTTCTTTCTCTAGGTGCCAGCTTCAATATGCACATTTCTGCATAGAGTGTGTTCATGGCTTTGGGGTGTGATACGTATGTTATTTCTGGTCATTACTGTCCATGAGTGATGTGGCTGCAGAAGCCCCAGGTTGTGGAGTTAAATGGGACCCTGGCTTTCATATAGCTCAGGTGGAGGGAAATGCAAGACATTTAAGAAAACAGGGAACTTTTTTCTTTTTTGCTTTGGAAATGTAGGAATAAGTACAGCTTTCCTTGTGACATCTGTATGCCTGAGCATTTTTTTTTAAGTCAAGGGGCTCTTAAATTTAAGTGCAAAGGTGCCCCTTCCCTGTATGGTCATCTTATAATTGTTGTAGTAAAAATGAAGATGACCCAATATTTTAGTTGTTCTTTGTGTATAATAATTGGCATGCAGGAGTTTCACTAGAAAATATTTAGGATCTTTTGTGCTTTAGTCATTATGAATAAGAAATTAGAATGTCATTAAATTGATAGAGTTAAGCAGTTTATGCAAAGTGCATTGAGTGGTTAAATGAGTTAGAAACCAATATTTTCTCATCAGGGTACAGGTGGAGCATCCCTAATCTGGAAATTCAAAATCTGAAGCGCTCCCAAATTCAAAAGTTTTGGGGTACCAGCCTAACACCACAAGTGGAAAATTCCATACCAGAAACTTTTTTCACAAATATATTGTATAAAATTACCACTAGGCTATGTGTATAATGTGTATTTAAAACATAAATGAGTTTTGGATTTAGGCTTGGGTCCCACATGCAAGATTTCTCATTACGTATATGCAAATATTCCAAAATCGAAGAAAATAAAAAATACTTCTGATTTCCAAGCATTTTGGATAACTTGTTCTGTGCAAAGTGGAATATTGCTTTTAATGTAGAAAGTAGCTAATCATGCAATGTATTTATTTTCTTTTTCTTTTTTAACAGGAAAAACTAACCCAAGAGTGTGTATTCAGAGAACAATTTGAAGAAAACTGGTATAACACATACTCATCAAATCTATATAAACACGTGGACACTGGAAGGCGATACTATGTTGCATTAAATAAAGACGGGACTCCAAGAGAAGGGACCAGGACTAAACGGCACCAGAAATTCACACATTTTTTACCTAGACCAGTGGACCCCGACAAAGTCCCTGAACTATATAAGGATATTCTAAGCCAAAGTTGACAAAGACAATTTCTTCACTTGAGCCCTTAAAAAAGTAACCACTATAAATGGTTTCATGCGGTGGGTTCTTATTGATTAGCTGTGCCATCACCTCAGCTCCACTGTTGCCAAACTTTGTCGCATGCATAACGTATGATGGAAGCTTGGATGGGAACATGCTGATTTTGTTCTGCACTTACAGGCTGGTCCTCCTGGAGGGCTGCCTAGGGCCACTTGCTTGATTTATTGTGAAAGAAGGGGAGAGAGACTGAGCGAGAGGGATGTGAGTGCGTGAGTGGGTGAGTAGCCGGGGAAATTGGAAAGACGGTAAGCAGAGGACAGCGGCCTGATGCATGCTGGGAAATAGACACGCTTTTAAATTTTGATCAGTTGTACTTCATCCTATATCAGCACAGCTCCCATACTTCGACTCATCAGGATTTTTGGCTGGTGGCCTGCGCAAGGGTACACTGCATTTTCAAAGGCATGGAGGGTGCAGTCTTACTTAAAAGACTTTTTCAGTTAATTCTCACTGGTATCATCCCAGTGAACTTAAAGCAAAGACCTCTTAGTTAAAAAAGAAAAAGAGAAAAAAAAAAAAAAAAGAAAAAAAGAAAAAAAAGAGAAAAAAGAAAGAAAAAAAGAAGAAAAAAAGAAAAAAAGAAAAAAAGTTAAATTTATTTATAGAAATTCCAAAGGCAACATTTTATTTATTTTATATATTTATTTATTATATAGAGTTTATTTTTAATGAAATATGTACAGGCCAGATAGGCATTTTGGAAGCTTTAGGCTCTGTAAGCATTAAATGGCAAAGTCCGCTATGAACCTGTGGTAATTCATGCAAGTAGGTATAACGGTGCATGGATATGAGAAATTCTAATGACCCTAATGTACTAAAGGCGACAATCTATTTTGTGCCCGTATTATTGTAAACTTATGCACATTGCTCATGACACTGAGTATTCACTCTTCAGACTGCTTGTTTCATAGCTTATCCCAGAGGATTAAAGATAAACTGGGTCTCAACCTTTTATTCTGTGTCTGTAATTTTCCTCTTTCATGAGTGACTCCATCATTGTAACTTCATGGTTGGAAAATATGAGGGTTGGTATATGTTTCACTTGTTTAAGTCTATTGCAAAATATACCAAAGCTAAACAATAACTATGCTCTTTATTTTAGCCCACCTCCAGAACAACAGGACTAATATCAAACATTGTACTGATTTAGAATTCTCAAAGAATTAAAAAAAAAAAAAGCTTACATAGCTCAGACTTTTTTAAGAGACAAGAGTCAGATTAACAGGATCATTCTTGTAAAGTTTTTATTTGTGCACTTGGCTATCAAATATGAAATTATACAAGTACCATAGGGGTCATTGTAACATCTTTTTTAGAGAATTGCTTTCGGTGTGAACTGTCATAATTACATGGTAAAAGCACCCTTCAAGTAAAACTTGCAACATGAAACCAATAAATCTTTATCAACAGTGACAATGAAGGGGAAAATATTATATTCATCGACTGTGTTTTGTTTTTAAAAATGGTCTACACAGCACCCAATTTTTTAGAGGGGAGGTTACTATATAGAATATCTTTTACAAGGCTTTTATAACATTTTATTCTGAAATGCATAAGAATACATATTTCTTTGGTAGCAATAATTTTGGAACTTGCCCTTGGGCAAGGGAGACTATTTCTTACTATATACTAAAGTGAAAAGAGCCAAATTCTTAAAGCAATATTTAAGAAAAAGGAATTTGTAACAAATTCTCATCCACACACAACACTTTCTAGCCATTTACATTGGGAAATTGAAAGTGACAGTTAAAAAATGTGTTGGGATTTATGTAACTAATTTTAAAATTTAATATTCCAACTTTGTTTTGCTCGGATGCACATTCTCTATGAAAAATAAAAGCATGTCACTGGCAAGTTAAAGCTGTTATGAACGAGAAGCGCATGACTTACTGTCGTGAGCAAATACACGTAGCCTTCTATGGTCCAAGTTGGAGTATGAGGCAATGCACTCCTGCTGATGTGCATTAAGGAGAAGCTAAGTCTAATATTTGGGACTGAGAATTGTCTTGGAGGGAGGGAACAAAAGCACTGTAAAATAGTTGATTTATGATAAGGATCAGAATGTCCTCTTCATTTATTTTCTTGAGATTTTTTTCCCCTTTTACATTCTAAACAGAAACTGCATTTAATTCTAAGAAGTACTGTTCTTATTTATTATTTAACCCTTTGCTGCTGCTAAAATGTGCACATATTCAGGCTTTAGTTTTCCCAAAAGACATTTAGTTTTTTTTTTTTTTTTTTTGATAAAAAATTAAACATTTGACCACAGGAAAGAATCAAATTTTTAGGATGTCATAGGTGTAATATTTAGCACTGAAGAAATTGATTTTAGAAGACAGCCAAAAGTAATCTTAAAGTAGCATGAGACTCCAGATAACTGGCCTAAAAGAAGGAAAAAGAATTGTGAATTGTGAAAATGACTCAGATCTCCATGCATTCCTAGAAAATGCTACTTTAATGTCTACTTTTGGAGTTATTTTGTTTTGGTACCTTTTTCTTTTTCTTTTTTTAAGGAAAGCAAAATGTTATATGCTTTTGGCAATTGATAAAATAAACTGTAATGGTCTGTAAATAAATAAATATTGACTTATGCAATTTATGTAAATAGGCCTTCTGAGAGAGTAGATGGCTCAGGGTTTTGGTGCGGGCATTGTCCTGTTGAGCAGTAGAATCATATTCAGTTTATGGGATTGCATCCGGTTCTTGTAGTAAGAGACCCAAAGCCTTTTGGATGGCAGCCCTGAGCCACTGTGGAATGGGTGGTTCCAGTTTCATAAACAGATGCTCAGATAGCCAAACCATTATCTTGTTGGTGCCAACACTTGCACCAAGGTCAAAGACTTACCGGGCATGGACTGATCCACCTTCCCATCTGTCATGCAAATGTCCCCAAACGGTGTTGAAGGACGTGCCAGGTCAGTGTTGGGGAACCTGCCATGCCAGGTCCTGTTTTGTAGATAAATGAATGGCTTCCGTTGATGGTATTTTCATCCTATTTCATCTCATTAACACTACAACATTGTGTTATTTACTTGATAATCTGTAATTGTATGTAAATACATACAGGATTATGTAATTTGTGTAAATACATAATTACAGACTTTTGAAAACTGGTATTTTTTACTTGACGTCCATTTTGGAGCTGCTTCAGATTCTGTGCCTACATGAATCAATGGAATCTTTAAAACACTCTTCTTACTCTTAGAGCTGTGTGTGTGTATTGAAGGGTTGGGAGGTGTTGGGGCTGGAGGGGAGGAACAAACACATCCAGATGTCTTTTCTGTAAGTATTTGATGAAGAAATAAGTAATCTGGGATGAAGATTTATGAACTTGCAGGAAGCAAAAGGTGGAGTGTGTGCACATTTATAAGGATGAGTGAATGGACAAAGGCGTACTGTTTGAGGTCAAATTGTTTGCTGCATCACTTGACCTTGAAATGTGCCAAATTTAGATGTACTGTGCGTGGTCACTTGCACGAAAGTGATGAAGTGGTGGGGGTGGGGGAATAAACCAGATGGCTTTAAAAGATATATTAGTCACCAAGTTCCTCTCAAGTGTGTGTCCGTGTGGTCTACACACTCATAGAATACCCACACACATCCATAGGCATTTCACATTTTTAAATTGATATTTTTTCTATTTAGTTGAAAAGTGGAATGGGAAAGAATTATAACCATAAATTGTCTCTACCTCCTTTATTACACAGTCCCAAATTCAGAGATTCAGGTTTGTAGAATGACCCTGGCCACACAGAGTTTGGTCAAAAATGTGTAAACAGTGCCTTAAGAGTGTGATTTAAATGTATATATGTATGTATTTTACTTGCAGCATGACTCTGTGGTTGGTTGCCCTTAGGTTTTTTAAAAGTATTTTTGAAATGATCTTTTCTTCACCAGAAAAGAACATGCAGAAATAAGAAGTAGACTCTTCTATAATTTTCTTTGGGAAGAAAGTGAAAATAAGTGTTCTTAATGTGTTTTTTCCTTTCTGCTGTGTCCTCCACCAGCTGTCAGGTTGCTAGACAGACATCTGGTTCTTAGGTCAGACAATTATTGTGAGGCTTCTTTGCTATTTTGGCTAATAGTGCAAGAGAAAATTCTTACTTAGAATTCTCTCTGTTCCCCAAGTATATTCCAGCCTATATTCTGGAAAACATTTTAAAAAATTTAATTTTAACTAAAAAATTAGTAGACTTGCTGGATATCTGAAAAGCCGTTGGCAAGCTATACTTGGAACTGGCTCTTGCTCTTTTCCCCCTCCCCCCCTTGGAAGGTCCTTTTAATTATGTTTGTGGTTTTGGTTATGATTTACATTGATATGTGCTGACAGCCAGGAAAATTTAACACCAGGAGCTATGGAGTTAAAAGAGATTGTATAATAACATCCTGAGTTGAACAACTGGTTCTGCCCTCATTAGACAGGGCAAGGGCAAAAATTATTGATAAAGCTCATGGCCCAGCTTGGAGAAAACTTATTTTTAAAAACATTAATGCAGGCTTTTTCCTAGTCATTTTGTGGGATGTTGCAAAACACTCTATGAGCTCCACCTGGCCATTGCCCCTGGCTTCTAGCATATGCTTTTGCACATGCACAGGGTTGGTACATGACAGCGTTGTAAGATTTGTTTTTCACTGCTAACAAGAAGGCTTTTCCTTCTTGTTTGCAAGAATAGTGTAACTGTAACATCTCTTTCAGGGGGAAGTAATCCTCAGAACGTCCCTTTGCTCTGTAGTTGACTAATGGATTGCCCCTCCATCCTTCACTGCCTGTTTTTCTTGTCCTCATTGCCTTTCCTCCTCCCTTCACTCCATTTTGTGAAACTGGCATCAGTGATAAAGAAGGTGGGAATAGTCACTGAGGGCACCCACAGAGTTTAAACAGACGTCTTGGCATACTGTGATGAATCCTGGGACAAAGGAGGTACTGGGCTGTGGAACATGAGGTGCACAAATCCAGACTTACGTCCAAGGTCGTGATGTCAAAGGTGATAGGGAAAGGATGAGCAAGAGTTACAGAAAAGAGAGCTGTAGATTCTCTGATGTTCTATAAATGTACCAAGATAGTGTTTTGTTTTTTGAGAACTAAGCTCAAGGCATCCTTTGTGTTTGTCAGTCGAGTGTGGCTGAGCGTAGGCTGTGCAAGTGCCGGCTGATTGGCCAGCTGCAGCCTTGCAGGGGGCCCTACGCCTTGCTGGATGGGCAAACGTGCTGATTCATTGAGATGATGAGAATTGAGTCAGAACAGGACCCTTGCCCTGGACTTACCTGCATACTCCTCCTGTGTTGAATTTTTTTTAACCCTTGGTTTCTATCTGGAAAAGGTAGCCCTACTAACTTTAGTTGATATTTACTAATTTTAGTTTTTCTCCTCACATTACCTCCTGTCACCAACAAAATCTGCAACATAATAACAATGAAAACATGAAAATAAAAGGTGAAAATACAACAATCTTTAAAATAGCCACTTCATTCTTTAAATAAATATGTATTGAACAATTGCTATATGGTATGAAATAGTGCTGGGGATACAGTACTCAGAAAAAGAAAAAAAAAGATAAAGAAAGAAAGAACCCCACAAAACAAGAGACAACATTCTGATCTTGTTACTTAAATACCAAGCTGGATTCAACCTCAAGATAATCACTGGCACATGGTACCCACTTAAGATACTGTTGGCCTGGCATGGTGACATTATAAGGCAATTAGGACAACTTTGATAATTTTCCATGAATTTACTTGCCTTTAACTTTGTATTTAATTTACATTAAAATATAAGGACTCCGGGGCAGCCCCATTCAAGTCCTTTTATTTAAAATAGAACAGTATTTTAAGATGGTGTTCTCAAATTTGATGATACATATTATTCTAGTAGGTAGACTTCTTTTTGTAAGTGAATGAATTCCTTTAGAAATCAACGGAATGGAGGAGTCACCCTGTACCCCATTTTTCCTTGGGAAAAATCTGAGGGAAAAGGCAATGGTAATTCAAAAGTTTATCCATTGTGGATTTGTGACATCCAATGACATCATCACTTATTGGACTAAAACAACTGATGAAGCTTAGAACGGGCCTGATCTCATTTTATTGAAATACGAATGGGCATATAACCATATATTTAATACTGGAGAGATGAAATTGAACATATTGGTTGGGGAATACAACCTTCGCTTTTTTCTTCACCCAAATCACAAACCTGTAGTTACTCAGTTTCTGGCTTGCTTTGATTTCCTTTTCTAGTTTTGGAGGTACCGTGAATTTCCACTGTCTTGGGTCTCCTCCTCCCTATCCCACATTTAAAGAGTAGGCATGCTCAGGTGCATGTTACAGAATAAGCAGAACTGTCAGAATGTGATGGATGGTCTTTATAATTTCCCCAGAAGAGTTTCATGATCTTAAGTTGGATTAGGAAATGAGAGATAATCAAATTTGAGCAGTATTCAAAGAAGGGATATTGGCAAGAAAGTAACTCCCATCTTTCATGACTGACCCTAGTTAGGTAAAGCCTAAGGGCTAAACCTTTCCATAATGCTGATGCTGCTATTCACCTAGCATCCAAAGTACTACCTAGAGATGGATGAGGGTTATAAATGACTCTTTGGCAAGTGGGTACAAAATTTAAAGTCAGGCTATTTCTTCTGGTGATGTGCTTCAAAGAAGCAACTTACAGTTTTGCGGTGACTCTAATGTGCCTACGTAAATGTTTCCTGTTTCTTCCTCTGGGCATACCTTCTATACAACAAGGGGGCTGAATTCTACTAACCTCATCTAAGAGTCTTCATTCTGTTTCAAATATAAAATGCTTATTCCTATTATTGAGTGGGAGAGTTGTATTTAGAATGAATGCTTCCTGTTGAAGTACATCAACTAATCTGCCTGAAAATACAGTCCAGTCACATCTAGTTCATATCCGTGAGCACCAAATCAGATTTTACTATTGTGACCTCATTCTGCATTCCTTATGGTCCTAAATGAGTTTCAAATACATCAGTACCTTGAAATGGCCAAATTACATCTTAAATGAGTTTCTTTGTGTTTCAATAGACATTTGGGTTCTATTAAATTTTTTCAAACATCAAAAACTCAGCTTATAGGGAAATTAAAAATAAAATACAAACAACAAATATTATTCTTATAATTTGGATAATAAAGGTAAATTTTTTTGCATCCATGGATGATATTTATACTTTCAAAAAGCAAAAATCTTTAAAAATTGGCCAACATATGGTTTTCTAACATATCTGTAATATTCAATGTATGGCTTAGACTTTCCAAATTTCAAGTGAAGAGAACTTTTAGTTGAAACTTATTAAATTATCCAGCAAGAAATTTAAATTTTTATATATATATATATATATACACACACACATAACATATATATGTGCAAACATTTACCATGTTCTAGGATTATGAAAATGGGAACAATTATTCAAATTTGTTTTTTTTATATATGTGTGTATAGGTATATGTATATATAAATGTATTTAGATACATAATAAATACATATTGACCCATTGGCTTATGCCTACCTCTGTGGAAATATCATGAGCTTTTTTCTTGATTTTTTAATGGAGAATATAATTTCTTCTAGAGAAAGGATTGGGGGTGTGGTTTAAAGTAGAGTAGCATGTGTTTAAATCAAGTACTTTAAATGATGAACTCAGGCCATTTGAAAATCTTTTGATTATCATTTAGTGGAGTGCTCAATTTTCTTCCCAGGGGAATTCCTTTTTGGTTTGACTCTGCATTGAGAAGGGTCTCCAAAAAATAAAAAATACATAAATATGAAGTAATTTACCTTTTTGGCATGCTTTACAATGATTATATTTTTAGTTTGGGACAGCAGTTAAGTTTCAAAATTCCTGTGTGAACTATTTTTACCTCAGAAACATGTGACAGTTTGTCATGGGGCTATCTTACTTGGGAACCACACCCAATGGTTATGAGCACACTCAAGGGACTATATTAAGGAGCATGTGACAAATGTATGAACAATTTATAAATACATTTTATTAGTTACTGCTCTATAGAAAGGGGCTATATGGGTGTAAGGAAACTATCTGAGGACAGGAAAAGCACCACCATCCAGAAATAGTGCCTGTTTCTTTCCTCTGGACTAGAAAACCTTAAGATTCACAGTGCATTAGGTACAGTGCTCATAAAAGCCTTGCCTCAGTTTAGCCCTAAACAATGTTTCAGTCTCACCTAAGATATCTTATAAGCAACACTAAAAAGGATCCAACTTCAAGTTACTTAAATTCATCCAAGAACAATGCTCAATAATATTTATAAAATAAAAAAATATTCAGCACCCAGGAACTAGACAAATACACAATGTTTGGCATACAATCAAAAGTTATCAGACATGCAAATAGTCAGGAAAATACCACACTTAATAAGGACAGAAAAAGAAACCAATTCAATTGACCCAGAACAACAAAGATGTTAGAGCAGAAAAATATATTGAAGAGGTATAACTATATTCCACATTTTCAAAAAGTTGAAATTTACAAGAAAAGATTCAAATTGGATTTCCAGAGATGAATACTGCAATGTGTGGGTCAAAAATATACTAGAAGAGATTAGGGAAAATTTAGATTTTGTAAAAGAAAAGACAAATGCTCTCAATATTATAGAAATAGGAACTCTCTAAAATGACAGAGAGAAAAGGAAATGGTAAAGGACAAAACAAACAAACAAAAAACCCCCATTAGTAAGTTATGGGTCAACTTGACGTGGCTTAATATATATATAAAATTGAGTGCCCAAAAAAAAGGAGAGAGAAGAATAGAAAAAATAATTTGAATAAATTCTGGTCAAAAAATTTCTAAATTTGATAAAAATTGTTCACATAGAGATTCAAGAAGCTCAATGAACCCCAAGTATAAAGAACATGAAATAAGCTGTATCAAAGCACAAAATAATCAAATTGCTGACAACCAGTTGTAAGAGAAAAAATTAAAAACAGCCTGTTAAAGGACACATTACAAAGAAACAAAGCCAAGGATGACAGCAGATTTCTTATCAGGAACAATGTAAGGAAGAAGGCAGTGGAGTAACTGGAAACAAAGCTGTAAGATTAGAATTATATATCCAGCAAAACATATTTCAAAAATAAAGGTGAAGACTTTTGTTGACATAAAAAGCTACATTCATCATCTGGTGACCCATACTGCAAGAAATGCTAAAATTATAAATGGTATTTTTTAATATTAAAAATGTTAAACTCCTAAAATCCTTCAGGCAGAAGGAAGAAGATACCACATGGAAATATGGACTTATACAAAGGAATGAAGAGCACCAGAAGTGTTAACCATGTGCATAAATAAACATGATTTTTTGATAATTTAATTATTTTTAATTGATAATTGACTGTTTAAACAAGAGTAATAATAATAATAGAATGAGGGATTTATTATATATGTAAGAGTAAAATATAAGACCACAATAGCATAAGCCTATCAGGGGAGAAATGGAAGCATAGTGTTGTAAGATTCTTTAACTTGGTATTGTAATGAGTTAAAGATGTGTGGTACCAACCTTAAATCCATCACTAAAATAATAAAGTTAAGAGTTATGACAAGATATTATACTTAAACCTATCCATACTGTTAGTCATATTAAATATAAATGGTATAAAGCTTCCAAGGCAGATTGGCTTTAAAAAAAAATCTCTAACAGTAAGCAGTCTACAAGAAATGCACTTTAAATATAAAAACACTGGTAGGTTAAAAATAAAAGGATAAGATATACACATATACCACACTAACACTAATCAAAAGAAAGCAGGAGTGACTGTATTAATATCAGACAAGTGAAAAATATCACCAGAAATAAAATTTATCATTTTGTAATGATAAATTTTGTTCAAGACAATGTAACAATGCAAAATGTTTGTATACCTAATAAACAGAGCTTTAGTATACATGAAAGTGGAATATGAGGAAATTTCAAAGAGAAATAGAAAGATTCACACTTAAAATTTAAGATTTCAACAACCATCTTTCAATAATTTCTAGAACAAGTAGATAGCAAATCATTAAGAATATAGAATGTTTATACAACGCTATCAATTAGTATGATCTAATTGATATTTATAGAATATTTCACCCAACAATAGCAGAATATACATTCATCTCAAGTGCCCAAAGAACACTCATCAAGATTTTCTGAGGCATAAAACATGTCTCAATAAATTTAAAAGGGTTCGAGTCAGGCAAGGATGTTTTCTGACAATGGAATTCAATTGTAGTAAGGTCTATGGCTAATCCCCAAATACTGGAAACATAGCATACTTTAACTTACAATTCAAAGACAAAATCAAAACTGAAATTACAAAGTAGTTTGAGTTAAGTAAAAATTAAAATATCATATGTAAAATTTTTGTAACACTGTTAAATAGGGGGAAATTTAGCGCTAAATTTCATTATTAGAACACAAGAAAGTTCTCAAGTGAATAATTTCAAATTTCATCTTAAGAAATTAGAAAAAGAAAAAAAATTAAGATAAGATAAAATTAAGATAAAAAAATTAAGATAAGATAAAAATTAAGATTAAGAATAAAGGAAATATGAAGATCTGAGAAGAAATGAAGGAAAAAAAACAATGAAAGTGAAACAAAAAATTTTCATGAAATGAGTAAAATTGACCAATTTTTTTGTAATTAAGAAATCAAGAATGAAGACATATGTTACAAATATAAGAAAATAGAGTGACATATTCTATAGATGTTAAAGTAAGGGAGTATTGGGAATAATTAATGCTAACATTTCATGTTAAGTAAATTGAACTTGAGATAAATGGGTAAATTCCTTGAAAACACCAATTACTAAATATTAAAGTTCACTCAAGAAGAAACAGATAACATGATTAGCCCTATTTTTATTAAAGGAATTGTATTTTTAATTAAAAATCTTCCCATAAAAACCTAAGTCAGAAGATGTCTTTGGTAAATTCTGCCAAACAGTTAAGAAAAAAAGATACGCTATTTTAAGATAAACTCAGACAATTTAAGAGAAGGGAATACTTTAAAATTCATTTTATAAATTAAACAAGAGAAAGACATTCTAAGAAGAAAAACTACAGACCACTGTCCCTCATGAGCATAGACATAAACATTCTAAACATAATTTTAGCAAATTGAATTCAACAATACTTAAAAAGGATAATATATCATGTCCAAATGGGATTTATCCCAAGAGTGCAAGGTTGACTTAAATAAAAAGTAATCCATGTAATTCACTTTGTTACCAAACAAACACCGTATTATGATCTCAATAAACACAGAAAAAGCACTTAACAAAATCCAAACCACTCCTGATAAAAGTCTCAGCAAAATTGGAATGGAAAAATCCTTCCTTGATCTGATCAAGAGTGTCTATGAGAGACCTATACTGAACATCATACTTATGAGACTGAGTGCTTTAGTTCAAAATTCAGGAACAAGACGAGGATGCCTATTTCTACCATTTCCATTCAACATTGTACTGAAGATCCTCCTATCCAGTACAATAAAGCAAGCAAAAGCAACAAAAACATCCACATAGAAAGGTAAGAAGACAAACTGTCTTCTTGAAAGAGGATGTGATTTTCTATGTAGAAAACTTGATCACATCTACAGAGAAATTACTATAGTTATGAAATGAGATTAGCAAGGTTGCAGGATATAAGAGCAATATGCAAAAATTACTTGCATTTCCACTTCTGATTAACGAACAACCAGAAATTGACATAAAAATACCATTTAGTAGAATAAAAATATGAAATATTTAGGGATAAAAATGACAAAAGATGTTCAAAACAAATAGACTGTAAATTTTATGTTCATTGCCAGGATGATGATATTCCATGTATATTTAGGACATTCCCAATAAAAATCTCACAAGCATTTTTAATTTAATTAATTTATTTTTTTTAGAAATTAACAAACTGATTCTGAAATTCACATGGAATAGTGAAAACAACTCTGAAAAAGAACCAAGTTGGAGGACTGACACTGCATAAACTCGAGATTAATTATAAAGCGATGGCAGTTAGAACAATGTATTTGTCAGTTATGTGTTTGATAAAGACTAATCCAGAACATATGAAGAGCTCTCAAAACTCCAGAAAATAAATAACTCAGTTAAAAAAAAGTAGATCAAAGATTTGTACAGACACTTCACCAAAGAATATACAAATAGCAAATAAGAACATGAAGACATTCAATATCATTTCTCAGTATGGAAATGGAAAATAAAACCAAAGTGAGCATCACACACACATTAAAAGGGATACATTTTTAAAAAAAGTTTTAAAAAGTTGACTATACTAAGTGTTGTTGAGAATTTGAAAGAACTGGAACTCTCATACCCAGTTGATAGGAATGTTCCAGCTGCGTAGGAATTGTACAACTTCTTTGGAACGCATTTTTACCATTTCTTATAAAGTTAAACATAAGTCTACCATGTGATGCATCCATAATATTTCTGTATATGTACTCAATAGAATTTAAAGCATATGTGCAAAGAGATGAGATTTTATTTGTAATAGCCAAAAATTATGAAAAACCCAAATGTATATGAGAGGTGAATGAATAAATAAACTATGGTGTATCTATACAGTGGTTATATTGCTCAGTAATAACAAATAATTAATTACTGATTCATGCTACAGCATTGAGGAATCTCAAAATAATGGTGTATGAAAGAAGCTAGACAAGAGTAACTATTGTTTTCACTTAAATATACTTTTAGAAAACTGAGGCTAATGCAGAGTTCTAGAAAGGTCAGTCATTTTGCCTGGGGATGAGTAGGACAGGCAGAGGTGTGGGCAGATTCCCTAGGGGAAGAGGGAAAAGTATAAGTATTAATATGAATATAAATATGTCAAGCTTATCAAATCCAACACAAGTACAGTTTATTGAATACTAACTATATCATCACAACAAATTAGAAAATATGACATAAAAGCCTTACAAATATTATCAATCCTCCAGAGTTGTCAGGGAGATGGGAATGCTGCAGGGCAGGTATGATCCTGACCTATCAAGGGGTTCAAATATAAATTACCTCTCTTTTCTTACAACTACATCCTGCTGCTTTTCCACCAAGAAAGAGTTCCTCAAATTTGTTAAGTAGTAGGCAAGAGGAGAATTCAGAGGAAGGGAAACAGTATTATATTTGCTTCTGATTGCCATTTCCCAAAATGCAGCTCTGTGGACTGGAGTGATTTGCCCGACGAGGCGGCTGAACCTTGCAGGGCAAGGGATAGTAGTTCCTGGCTGAAAAAGTCCTCCACCTAGATTGTGAACCAAGCCTTCCTCTGGGAAACCACACCCTTCATGGGAGAAAATGTCTTGACTTACAATAAGCACTAAAGGAGATACGGAAGCAAAACAAAAAACAAGAAAATCAAGTCATACGTAATGTCAAATAGAATATCTTTTTGACTTGTTTTGTAATAATTACCTCTATATTTTTAGTTCAGAACAGCAGTTAAGTTTCAAAATTCCTAGTTAGCTGTTTTTATCTTAAAAACACGTGACTGTCAGGAGGCTAAATTGGGAGCCACACCCCATGGCTCTGAGCACACTCATGGAACTATATTAAGGGCCATGTGACAAATGTAGGAACAAATTATAAAGCCATTCGAATTACAAAGCCATTCAATTAGTTACTGGTATCTTTTAGGGGCCAAGCCTTTGAAGTGAGTGCAAGAATTCAGAGGTATGCATGAAGTTCATGAGCCATGAGAGGGAAAAATTAACCAACATGTAAGGAAGTGACTTGATTCCTATCCTTAGGATTGCAGGACTCTATATTAAAGATATGTTACAAAGGGGGCTGGAGGTGTGGCTCAGTGGTAGAGCTTGTCTAGCATGTGCGAGGTACAGGGTTTGGTTCTCAGCACTGCATATAAATAAATGAATAAAAGTCCATCAACATCTAAAAAATATTTTTAAAAAAGATATGTTACAAAGACCAAGACTGTAGTGTTATGGATTAATGGTCTAAAACCAAGTTATGTGTAAAGGAGAGGAGATCAATGTCTATTTTTTGCTTTCTACAACTGGAAATGAAAAGTTTTTGTTTGGAAAGTGGTAAACAAAGCAGCTATGGTTTGTCTGGAAGGGTATTAGACCCTTTTGTGCCTTGATGTATATAGTGTCGTACTCTATATGGAATCTGCTCGGCTTAAAAATTCTATGTTCCAGCTGGGCGCGGTGGCACAAGCCTGTAATCCCAGCACTTAGGGAGGCTGAGACAGGAGAATCGTGAGTTCAACTCAGTGAGAGGCGCTAAGCAACTCAGTGAGACCCTGTCTCTACATAAAACACAAAAATAGGGCTGGGGATGTGGCTCAGTGGTCAAGTGCCCCTGAGTTTAATCTCCAGTACCAAAAAAAAAAATTCTATGTTCCACCTGTGCTGCTTAGCTATTCAAAAAGGAGAACTGAGCTTATTAAAATAGTAAGCTATAGTGCTGGTGCTGATCACATGCGGGCATGATAGTGTATAAAGAATATTTATTTGCGTTTTATTATGGGGTGTTGACTGATGAAGATCAACGAGGCAGCAGAATAGTGGAAGTTACGGTATATATAGTGTCATTCTTCCACATTTGTTCAACACCCATTCTCCACCAGTGTTTAAAAATATGGACGTCAAGGTCACCTAGATTTGAATCTCAACTCCGCTATTTCTTCTAACTTTGAGCCATGGGATAAAACTACTGTTTTCTGTGCCAGAGTTTGTCCCTTTATCTCTATATCCTTATGTTGCTAGGGGTTTCTTTCAGGATTAAGTAAGTGGAGATTTGTGAGCATTATGAATAGTGCCTGAGGTATACAGTAAGCACTCATTAGATCTCAGTTAATTTTACATATCTGGGCTGGGAGTGTAACTCAGAGGTAGAGTACTTGCCTAGCAAGTGTGAGGCTCTGGGTTCAACCCCCAGCATCGCAAAAGCAAACAAACATTTGAATTCTGAAAAGAACGTAAGAAGGAGCTGTGTTTATCCCAGATTGTATAGGTAACAAACTAGTTAGTCCATGCTACACCTGTGCTTGAACCTTGGTTTCTATGCTCAGTCTTAGCTCTTCTCTATACTGTATTATAGAATCACAGGGATGCTGCTCACTAAGATTGCTATATTTTTTTGGTACCAGGGATTGAACTCAGGGGCACTCGACCACTGAGCCACATCCCCAGCTCTGTTTTGTGTTTTGTTTAGAGACAAGGTCTCACTGAGTTGCTTAGTGCCTCGCTGTTACTGAGGCTGGCTTCGAACTCATGATTCTCCTGTCTCAGCCTCCCAAAATGCTGGGATTACAGGCGTGTGCCACCACGTCCAGCTAGTATTGGTCATTTTAAGGCACTAACAATCTAGCAGGATCATTGTTATTTTCAATGGGAAAAATCCCACCTGTCATTTTTCCTGAATTATAATAGATTTTCGTGTGGCATTCCTGACTGCCCTGGCAGTCAAATATGGGGTCCATGATGTGCTTTGCAAGATGTGATACCCTCTGGTCACATGGTAAGTGGGCACAGTCTTACTTATCTTCACCACATTTCAGTTTCCCACTGCTCTCTCTCTCCTTGCTTTGAAAACAGATGGAAGTTCGAAAAGTGAAGTGACTCCACTTAGTTCAGTTGACTCCAGGAGTGAGAAATCCTCCGTCCAAGCCTGACAGTCCAGTTTTCACTTTATGCATCTCAATAATGTGAGTACTTCTTTCTGTTCAATCTTCTAAATCTGTTTATTCCATTCTTCCTGCAGAGGAGGATTTGGCTGGGTAGGTAGTCTAGGAGTCCTCAGGAAGTACCAATCTGGGCCAAACTTGTTAAGCTTGACAAGGGAAGCCACTGGCTCTCCAGGAACCAGGAAGGTCCAGGCTTCCATCTAATGGGTAGCTGGGCCATGGAGCACAAATGGTCTTAAGAGGCAACTTTGACCATGCAGACAAACTCAGCATCCTAAGGTCTGGTGGGACAATGGAGATTTGAGAGGGAAGAAACCTAAGATCCTTAAATGCCGCCATGTAATCCAGCTCATCTGTCCTGGGCTGTTATAAGAGAGAGAAATAATAATAATGTGATTGAACTCATAAACTAGAGACTGGAATGGTGATTACCAGGGAATTGTGGCAGAGTGGGGAGATGTTGGTCAAAGGACACAAAATTTCAGTTAGACGAGAGGAATAAATTCAAGAGATCTATTGTATATCATAGTGGCTGTAGTTAATAACAATGTACCATATACTTAAAATTTGTGAATGTTCTTTCCACAAAAATATATGTGAAGTAATACATATGTTAATTAGCTTGATCTAGCAGTTTCACAATAAATAACCCATTTCAAAACATCATGTATAAATGTATACACTTTTTATCTGGCAATTAAAAAATAGCTAAAAGAGTTCATAAGTACATATGAGACTAAATTATTGTTTCTTGTAATTTCATAATAGCCTGTTTTCCTACCTGAGGAAGGGTGTTAGTTTTTCTATCTGAAGCTGTTTTATGCAGGGTCTTTCACAAGAGTTTTGTCCACTTTGAATGAGTAACAAATTCTGAAGACAAAAACAAAAAAAAAAAAGCCCATAAGTAGTGCTTCCTATCCAGGTTCACTGAGTTGGAAAAATTTGTTTTATAGAAAATGACTGCAATCTTTGATAAAGCTGCACTTTTGAAATGAAGCTAGCATGTTCATGACTCTTTGCTAGGTATATTATCAAGCACTCTCTTCTGTTTGGAATTCAGTGGTTTATGCTAGAGCCCAGGCCTACATTTTATAGATGACTTTTGAAACCAGATTAATCAGAGATTATCCAAGGAGAGTAAAAAAATCCGTATCCAAGAATCTAGAAGTATGATGGTTAGAGGACATAGGACTGCTTTATTATTATGTCTACCTATACTTCATAAAAAGCCAGCTGAGAAGATCGTGTAACTCCTTATTGCACCAATTTTAAAAGAAACACAAATGTGCTCAGTGCAGCGGTGCATGCCTGTAATCCCAGCGGCCTAGGAGGCTGAGGCAGGAGGATTGCAAGTTCAAAGCTAGCTTCAGCAATTTAGCAAGGCCCTAAGCAACTCAGTGAGACCTTGTCTCTAAATAAAATATTTAAAAAAGGCTGGGGATGTGGCTCAGTGGTCGAGTGTCCCTGAGTTCAATCCCCAGCACCAAAAAAAAGAAGCAAAAATTCATTTATTCTACTTCTATAACTTAAAACAAAATTCAAAAAATAAAAGCCAACAATGTGTTTTTATGTAATAGTGCTTAAATTGCTACCGTGTTGTTCACCTAATAACTTGCTTATTGGAATTAACATAGGAAGAGATGGGTGGTGACACCCATTGTGAGTTACTGGAGGCCCCAAGGACAGATGTTTGGGTGCTAAGCTGATCTGCTGGGTCTGATGAAAGCAAATGGATTTGTAGGTGAGCAGGCCAGCACAGGCCAGGCGGGATGGACAAAAGACCTAGGCAATTGAAGGTCCTTTTCTCTGCCTTCCAGCATTTGCCTCAGTTGTGTATGACAGACCTTTTCTAAGGAGTTGCTAGAGAGCCTGGCTGGGACTCCTCTGCCTTCTCTCCTTTCTGGGTGGAAAAGAATTCTGAATCATCTCTCCTCTCCATCCTCTTCTTGTGTTCAAGACTCATTTATGAAATTTTAATTTATTAACATAAAGTGCCGGACATTTCCCCTGAGCTAGCATACAACTTATATATCTTTGTTAGATAGCTCTATCTGGATGCCTAATTGGTACTTTCAACTTGGGTGTGTTCAGAGCTGAACCTATTATGTTGTTCTCTGACCCTGTTCCACCTCCTGGGGGAACCAACCTAATGATGGTAGCACTGTACATTCTAGTAGTCAAGAGAAAACTTGGGAGTCCTTGCCCACCCGCTGCTCTAAGTACAAAATCCTGCTGATTTGTTGCCAAATTATTATTATTGATGTTGTTGTTGTTATTATTATTATTATTAGGGATTGAACCCAAGGGTGCTCTACCAGTGAGCAACATCTTCAGCTCTTTTTGTTTTTTTATTTTGAGGCAAGGTCTCTAAGTTGTCTAGGTGGTCCTCTTGTTTCAGCTTCCCTAGTTGCTGGGATTACAGGTGTGTGATACCATGTTTGGCTCCAAATTATTTTTTCAAAATTATTTCCCTCTTTCTATTCCTTCTGCCACAATGCCACACCATAGCCTGACCCCTTCTTCTTGCCATTATCTGGAATTCCCACTTCAGTTCATTGACTCTCATCTTCCACAGAGCTGCCAGGATGGTATAGGGCTACAACCCCATGCCTTTGGGGCCTGTTTTAGAATGTTGCAGATTTTAAGAAGGTAATCTAGTATGCATACTATATATTAAGACAGACCCCTAGCAAAGACCAAGGTAGCACCTCATATTCATTCCAACCTATTAGTATTTCTGTACAAAAAATCTTATCATTTTAAGTGGATAAATAAAGCCTACATAGCCTTATACCAGTGCAGGTCAGGTTTGGTATAAATTCTAAGTTTAGATTGAGTCTGATATTTTTGCCAAAAGTGTTAGGAATCGACTCTTCATGTTATGAGCTGTCTGGATTCCTAAACGTGCACCCTTAGTTAGATTTCAGCAGACCTTTGCCACTCTCTGTCTGCTTTAGGAACTTTAGGTCCCTCTTGGCCTGCAGTACAAATTCTAATATAACTTTCCAGATGCCACTACTGGGGCACTTCTTCAAGGTTATCATTTGCTACTTCTCTCCTTGCCTCAGCACCCCTGAAACGCTAGCAGTTTCCCAAATACACCTGTTTTGTCTTCCACCTGTAAGTGAGATCATGCTGTATTTGTCTTTTTGTGTCTGGCTTATGTCATTTAATACAAATTCCTCCAGGATCACCCATGTTGTTATAAATGGCACAAATGGCAGGTTTTCTTTCTTTCTTTTTTTAAGAGGCTGAATAGTATTCCATTGTATGTATATTCATCTTCTTTATCCATTTATCCATCAAGTTCTGAACATTTTTTTATGGTGGAAAGAAAGATGGAAATATACTAGTGTGCTGGCAATTGTGAAGAGCAGAGATCTATGCACGAATTGGTCTGGGAAAAAATATTTGAGAATCATTGAACTATAAGACTGTTGTAGTGGCCCTTCTAACACCAAAATTTTGTCTCCTCTTCTACAGTCTATAACAATGATCCTGCTAGATTGTTGGTGTCTTAAAATGACCAATACTAGCCAGGTGCGGTGCTGCATGCCTGTAATCTTAGCAGTTTGGGAGGCTGAGATGAGAATCGTGAGTTCAAAGTCAACCTCAGCAATGGTGAGGTGCTAAGCAACTCAATGAGACTCTGTCTCTAAATAAAAAACACAAAATAGGGCTGGGGATGTGGCTCAGTGGTTGAGTACCTCTGAGTTCAATCCTCGGTACCCTTCCCCCCCACCCAAAATGACCAAGACTATATGTTAATTTTGGTAATAAGTACTTTATTTCATTCTATGTCCTTGAGAACTGGCCATTTATTTAGCTTTTTCTTTCAGCCAGTATTTGTGAAGCATTGGCTATGACCTGGGCATTATATCAGATCTTGGGGTATCAAAACCAATGCATTTCCACTTGCCCTGAGTGTATAACCTAGTGGGAAGGAATGGCAATAAAGTGCCACATAACTTGGGGTTATAAACATGCAGGGGCTGGAAGCATATGATTTCAAAAAATGGGACTTTCTCCTGCTGAACTGGAACATTAGTTCTTGGTATCTTTATTTTCTCTGTCTGTCTTGCTATCTTTAAAAAAAAACAACAACCCAACAACACAACTTCACAACTTTCCCAATGTTCTTCATAAATTGTCCTTTTCTTCATCTTCCCCTCATTACCCAGGATTGTGTCTCCTCGTACCATGCTAAATAACTCTTCCTGCGGGTGTTTACATGTCCCCATTATTTATAGGCTGCTAGGTTTTCCCTGCTGCTTCTCAGCCGTCACCACCCAGACGTGCTGTACATAGTTAGTTATTTTAATCTTTCCTAGTAAATCAAGTCTCCCAACCTCCCATCACTTTTATTACTCTTCTCTGAACTCCCTTCAGTTTTTTTCTACATCTTTATGGTATTGAAGTACCCGGAATTTAATGTAATTTTCCAGGTGGGGTTTGAGAAAGGCTATTAAAAAGAGACTCACCTCTGTTCTCTGCTGATGAAACCATTGGGAACACAGCCCAAAACTACATTAGCCTGTTCGCTGCTGTATCAGCTCTACCAACTCATATCTAATTTTCTTCTCACTATCACCCTGCCAGCTCTTTCACACAGCCTGAGTGGTTCCTCAATGTATAGAGCTGGTTTCAGTATTTCTACAATGGGCCTTACTAGTTGTTGGCTTTTAGTCAGGGTTCAACATCAAGACTGAGGAAGACAAAAATCAGGAACAGAGACCTGTAGAACAGATCTAGTTGTGTGTCAATCAGTCTTACTGTAACTGTAACAAATATCCAACATACTCAACTTCAAAAGAGTTTTATTTTGGCTCTTGGTTTCAGTCCCCTGTCCATTTGCTCCATTGCGTTTGGGCCTGTGGTAGCACAATACATCATGGTGGAACACAGCAGAGGAAGCCACTCACCTGATGGCAGCCAGAAAGTAAGAGAGAGAA
The DNA here is from genome assembly GCA_004024805.1 of Geosciurus inauris. NCBI lineage: Eukaryota > Metazoa > Chordata > Mammalia > Rodentia > Sciuridae > Geosciurus > Geosciurus inauris. Next base: position 96,017 of record PVHX01001968.1, on the reverse strand, counting down.
AGAGGAGGAACTATGGTCCCAATATCCCTTCCAAAGGCACACCCAATCACCAAAGAACCTTCCACTGGGCCCCACCTCCCAATAGTGCCACAGGCTAGGGACCAAGCCTTCAACACATGGGCCTTTGGGGGACATTCATGATTCAAACTATGACAAGTAGTACAATTAATAATAGTAATTATGTGTGTCAAATGTTGACTATGTGCTAGGCTATACACTGAAGCTTGTTTATAGATTCTCCTAATTTTTACTTGTACGAATTCTATGGAGCAGTGTAAGGAGAACGAGGCTCAGAGATGTTAGGTAAGTATCTGGAAGTCAATCAGCTAGAGGTGGTGCAGCTCTCACCAGTGTTCCATTTGGGTTGGAATCCAAGTCAGCTTGGCTCAAAGCCCTTCCTCTCAGGAACCAGTGTTGCTAAGGTGGGGGGTGGGCATGAGAGGCAGTGGTGATAACAGTCCTACAGGGAGTGCTGAGGCACTGGTGGCACAGAGGGCTGGATTGAAGTTCAGTTTCAGCATTTGCTCAGAGAAATCGTGGCAAGTACCGTCTGAGCCTCATTTCCTCATCCTGAGAAAATGTGGAAGCTCAGAGGATCCTTTTTGCTTTTAAATAATTGAGTGAAGGCTGTTTCTGGGTGCCTTAGACACTAAATGAATGTTAGTACTCCCATCCCTGTCCCTTACCTCCCTTGACTGGAGAGCAGCTTGAGGAGTTATCCAAACTGGAGTCAGAACGCAGAGCTCAGTGGGACAGACCTGACAGGGCAGAAGCAGAGAACTAAAAAAATTTACATCTGAGGAGTAGAATGAGCTAATGCCTATCCAAGGACCATTACTAGAGTTGTGCAGATCTTGAACCCAGACATTGCTATTTCTAAGTTTTGTAAAATTGGGCCAGACATTTGACTTACTTGATCCTAATTTTTCCCATCTTTAAGCTGGAATTTTTCCCAGTCAATTTTTGTGGAGTACAAATGAGTAAAATGCATCCTACAAAGCACTTGATATTCAAGCAGCTGATTTACAAATTTGATTTTTGTTTCTACTTACTTACATCTCTTATTTTCCTTTGTAACTCATGTGCGTAGTTGGCCGAACAACTCACATATCGATAAGTATTCCTAAATGATCTACTTTATGTTTAGAACTGCATCACACTACCACATTGCCACCGTCACCATCACCACCACCATCACTATCATCACCATCATACCTTTATTGCCATCTTTACCATTACCATTACTAACATCACCTCCACCACCACTATCACCGTTGCTATCATTACCGCTCCCACCATTATCTTCACTACCATCGCCAGCATTCATCAAGCACTCTTGTGTGTCCGGTACTATGCCAAGCACTTTACAGACATGCTCTCATGTGCTCTTCCCAATTTTCCAGTAAAGTAGGTAAAAATGTTATTCTAATTTTGAAAATGAAAATACGGATTCTTGGAGAGATTAGACAACTAATTCAAGGTCATCAGGATATGAAAGATTAAAAAAATAAGAAACACAAGCCATGAGCCCTTCCCTGGGGAGGTGAATGGTCTATGGGGGAGCAAAATTAAAACGTAAGCAAAATTAGTGACCTTTAGAAGACATTATGAGCAAGTGCCAAATTGCATGGCTCAGGCTGAAAATGCTGCAGATGTTCAGGGAACAGGACTGATGGAGGTCAGTGTATGTGTTAGTTTTTTGTTTTGTTTTGTTTTATGAATTAACACATATTCAAGTTCCCTTAGTTACTATATGGATAGGCATGGTAAATAGAACCCAAGGCAGCTATTAGACATCACAAGAAACAAGTAAAAGTCCTACAGACAGGGTTCCCAGGGAAAATAGGAACTGAGATAGACCTGGCCCCCTGGAAAACCGGACTTGGGAAGTTGTACCACATCTAAGGGTGCTCTAGTAACAGAGCAATCCTGTGGCCTGGCAGCAGCAGAAATCCTGGATCCCTTCTTGAAGGCTCCACCATTAATGTAACATGATCACTCACTGGTGTTTTCATTCTTGCTTAGGGCTGAATCCCCCTCTCTGCATCTTCAGGAGAGACTTTTAAGACAGGGGATCTCATTGTTCTGGCTGTACCTTATTGTCCTTATTTAAGCAGAGCTTTTGCATCTGGCAAACTCATCAGCCCCTGGCCAGCCTGTGGCTTACTGGCATAGCTTAGGAGCCCACCCTCATCCACTCAGCTCTGACCCCAAATTTCAGTCACATATGCAGAAGGAGCTCTTTGAAACAGCTGTGTTTCCAGTGCTGGAGTCACAAACATTTCCATTGCAGGGGAACTCTGAGTATAGTAGGCCCTCGATTGGCCTATTGACTAAAGTGGGGAAGACTTGATGAAGGAGTGGACCTTGAAGGGCAGGAATTTTCAAGAGAGTATTTTTTAGCTTGGGAGAAAAATATCTTAGGAAAGGCATAGAAAAGAGGGGCTGAGGTTAGCTTTTGGTAGAAGAGATCAGAAGGAAAAGAAGAGTGGGAATTAAGTTCACATGTGTAGACGGGGAATCTTACAAGTTAGGTAGAAACATTTGGACAATTGTGAGGCACTATGGAGCCATTAAAAGTTTTGGAATACAGCAGCCATGTGAAAATGGTATTAAGAAGAATTGGTGTAGCACAGGTGTGAAGCAGCCGCTGGAGCAAGCAGGATGAGAGTCAGGGATTCTGTCAATCACCTTTCTGTCACTATGGCAAAATATCCAGGATAATCCACTTACAAGGAGGAAAGCTTCATCTTGGACCGTGGTTTTAGCCCATGGTTGGTCTGTTGCTTTGGGCCTATAGGGAGGCAGCGCACTATGGAGAAAGCACATGGTGGAGCAGAATTGCTCACTTCACGGCAGTTGGGAAGAGGGAGAGAGAAGTTGTTGTGCTCCATCTGTGTACAACGAATCAAAATGCACGCTGCTATCATGTATACCTAAGTAGAATAAATAAGTGAATAAAATTAAAAAAAAGAAGTTGGGGGCAGGGTCCTAATATCCCCTTCAAGGGCATATTCCCAGTGGCCAAACTTCTTCTCACTCCTCCGACTGGTGACTACATCTGTTAAAGGTTCCTACCACCTCCCAAATGCCACTCAGGCTAGGGAGCAGGCCTTTAGCCTGTGGCTAGGGCATAGGCCTTTGAGGGACACATATCCAAACCTTAGCAGATCCAGTTAGGGATTGGTTACATTCATTTAGATGTGTGACAGAAAACCAGGAAAACAGGGTTCTTTTTCAGAGAGATTTTAGTTTCTTATCCTTAGGCACTTTTTAGACGTTGTACTGCTCTTCCTGACTTAGGCAATTAACATGCTCACATGACACTCTGTTTATTAGATACTCACATGGTCCAGTTTGAAGAATAACAAAAGGTGTATTTGAATGAATTCAAATCATAGACTAGGTTGGTAATGAGTCACAGTTGTTTTAAAAATAGCTATTTTGTTTACTGAATTCATCTGCTTGCTAAATTCTTGAACCAAACTCCCATAACCTTTTCTATAGTATTTTTATTCCTATAGTTTCTATTGCATTTTGCCTTTTCCCCAAAAGACTCTATTCTCAATTTTTGTAGAATCCACCTTTAATTTTTATTCTCTAATTTTTTTACATGTTCTTTTTAAAAAATAGCTGTCAATGGATCTTTTCATTAATTTATTTATATGTAGTGCTGAGGATTAAACCCAGAGCCTCACATATGCCAGGCAAGTGCTCTACCACTGAGCCACAACCCCAGCCCCTTTCTACATGGTCTTACATGCTAGCTGCTGCCTGAATCCCAGCAAGTTAACTACTCAACCTCTGTGGTCCCTCCAGAAAACATGGTGTGCTGAACACATAAGAGAGTTGGATTAACTTTTCTTCAAGGAAATACTTCAGAGTTTCTTAAAGCTTCTTTAAAATATAAAATTTAAAAATATGATTAGCAAACCATATACAACAATGCTGGTTTTGTGCTCCTAAACTAACACGAATCATTCGATCCCCTATTAGTTTTTTGAACATGTTCACCATACTCCATAAAACACAAGATGCCATTGATTGGATTATCCACTATTATTCATTGTACTATGAAATAAAATATACTAACAATTAAACAATATGAATGCTTATAAGATATGGCCTAAATTTAGATATCAAAATGTGGGAAATGATGTGTTTTAGAATTGGTGAATTATGATGGGTTATGAGAATGTTTTGAGTCATATTTTGAAATGGAAAGTAAACCAGTGATAGCCTCAATCCTAGCTCAAACCCTTATTGAATCTTTTTTTATTATTTTTTTTATTTTATTAATTTATTTTATTGCATTTGAAGTCATAGTACATATATAGAGCTCAGTTTCCATTCCCTTATTGAATCTTAACCTGAATACCACTTAATCCTATGGCTAACCTATTCTTTTTTAGTGGTTTTGATTGGTACATTATAATTGTACATAATACAATGGGATTCATTGTGACATATCTGTACATGCACATAAGATAATTTGATCAATCTTACTCTCTAGTATCTCCCTTTTCCTTCTCTCCCTCCCTCCCCATGATCCCTTTACTCTATTGGTCTTTTTATTTTTAAAATTAGTGCATTATAATTATACATAAGGGCTGAGCTATAGCTCAGTGATAGAGCACTTATGTAGCATGTTTGTGCTGAAATCCCTGGGTTTGGCCCAATACCACACACACACACACAAAAGAAACCCCCAACACACACACACACACACACACACACACACACAGGATTCATTACAGTATATTCCTAACAAATTCCAATTCTCTCTCTTACTCCCCTTCTTCATCTCATCATCTCATCATATAATTCTTTTAACTTCATAATGAGGACTGTTTGTGTGTGAGATTACTCCTCAATCCAGCTGCTAGTGCCTGTATTTCCATACTGAAGCCATTTACCTTTCTAAAACTGAAATCTAGTCATGCTAGTTTTCTTTAGTCATTTCTTTCCTCTACCTGGAATATACATTTTTTTCTTAAAGACTCCACTCTTATGCCACCCCCTGTATGGTGTCTTTTGTGATAACATGATTAAATTTTGGTTGTTATTTATACTCCATTAGCACTTTATCCAGAGAGAAAATCCACAGTCTGATATTGGGTGGAGATGAAATCCAGGGTGAGTGTAGTGTAGGTGTACTAGTAGAAGAGAATGAAAAGGTACAGGTCATGGTCTGTCTAGCAGTTTCTGGATGATTATTGAAAGCCAACAAGTATAATTACCGGGGGCTGGGGTTGTGGCTCAGTGGTAGAGCACTTGACTGGCACATATGAGGCACTGGGTTCGATCCTCAGCACCACATAAAAATAAATAAATAAAATAAATGTACTGTGTCCATCTATAACTAAAAAATAAAAAAACTTAAAAAAGTACAACTAGTAGGAGACTGAAGTGTGGACGAAAGATTTCCAGGGTCCAAACATGAGGAACTGGAAAGTCGGGAATAGGAATGGGTGCCTGGTTGAAAAGTTGATGAGATTTGGTCTCCCACTTGGCTCTCTTGAGTTCTTCATAATGGGTTGGTTTTGCACATAAAGCAGGGATTTGCTAAATATAACCCAGAGGCTCAATTTGCTTGCTACCTGATTTTGTAAATAAAGTTTTATTGGAGCACAGCCATGCAGATTGGTTTGTCTTGTCTATGTCAACTTTTGCAATGAGGCAACGGGGTAGTTGCAACAGGGGCCATGTGTCCTGCAAAGTCAAAACATATTTATTGTCTGGACCTTTACAGGAAAAGTCTGCCAAGCCCTTGGTATCTTAAGAGCACCACACTTTAAGCAATCAGTTCCTATCCCTCTGAAAAAAGAAGTAGTCTAGAGTGAGAGTGCACACTTATAATCCCAGAGACTTGGAGGGCTGAGGCAGGAGGATTGCAAGTTTGAGGCCAGCCGGGGTAATATAGTGAGACCTGGTCTTAAAATAAAACAAAAAGGGGTGGGGAAGTAGTTCAATGGTAGAGCATTTCTGTGTGCAGTCCTCAGTACCTCGTAAGCAAAACTAAAAAGAAACAAAAAGATGAAATAAGCAAAAAGTAACACATAAAAAGAAAAATAGAAAAAACAGTAAAAACAAAGGACTGGCTAAAACACAACAGACCCAAGGTTTAAGCCAAGGTCTCTGTCTGAATTAGTCCCTTTGAAAATGCCTGGAAGAAGGCAGTGTCTGTGGTGACGGCAGGATCAACAGCCCAGTTCAGAGGCTTAGAGAAGTGAGAGGGAGCCCGGGCAGCCTGACCTTGGGTCTCTCATAGGGGGGCATTTTTTAAAAAAAAAATTTAAACCCATGGAGCGTAGTTTCTCTCCCTTCTTCCCTTTCTGTGCCCTGTCCCCTTCCTCACTCAGGCTGTGACAAGACCTCTCCTTTGTTCTGTCTGTAGTCACCCTCAGCGCTAACCTGAGTTGAGGAAATCTGAAGACGTGTGGGTGGGAGGACAGAGGCAGTTACAAGAAGCCTGTTTGTAGAGACGGCGCACCTCCGGCCCAGCCTGCTGAGGAGCTGTGCGGTTCCTGAGAGAACATATGTCACTCTGGGAGACGTTGGGAAGTGATCATCTGACTCCCTGGCAGCCTCAGCCCCAGAGTAGCCTGGGGCCTGGAGAGGATATTTCTGTCTTCTTTTCCAACTCCTTTCTTTGCTATTTATATTCAAATGTCATCTTTTGTCAAAGGTCTGGGGTGTGAAGAGGTGATGGGGGCTCTCAGGTAAGCAGCTCTCAGGCATCAAGACCAGCCCCCTGGATAATCTGACAGTGTGGCTTGCATCCAACAGGGCCATATGTCATGTAATCCTAACCTGGACCCTCTGCCAAGCCAAGCTATTCTTATTGTTATTCAGAGCAGGTTCCAAAAGAAAAATCTGGAAGTGGGTATGGATCTTAGGGTGCAAGGGCAGTTATGACTAAGTCAAAAAGTTGTGAAATATTCATCTGATCAAATACAGGGTCAAAATGACGCATTGATCAAATGGTTAATGCCAGGACTCTTCTTTCCCAGGGGTTGGTTGGGAAGGAGCAAGGCAGGGGGACAGCTATGGGCAAGGTGTGGTGATTTGATGTGATTGCTAGGTTCCTCGGATCTGGGGATGACATGGCTCTAAGAAGTGATGTAGAGAAGAAGATGGCTTTGCCAGCAGGTCCCTCAAACAACAACTCCAGCCCACAGATGTGCAGAAAGCCTCCGCACAATACTCTTTGTGTGTACTCCTCCAACCATCCTAAAACCTGTGGGGGAACACCTTCTGTGCACACTCCTCAGGCACTCCTTCTCTTCTGGATGATTTCTTTTCAATGCAATTAAACAAATTATATCATAGACCCTCTGTGCATACTCCTCAGGCACTCTTCTTCTGAGTGATTTTTTTTCAACGCAATTAAACAAACTATATCAAAGACCCACTCTGTTTAATACGCACAGGGCCAGCCATGTCGGCACACAGTGCTGCTGCTGTGTGCGTAAGCATGCGCTAGGATGATGGCAATGTGAGGCAAGGAGGAGAGGCATAAACAAAATGCTGGACAGAGAGGGGGGCAGGGCAAAGATCTCATGTACTTTTGGAGGGATGAAGAAAGATTTTATGGAACTGAAATACGAATTGACATGGGTATTGACAGAGGGTAGAATTTCAGTGAGAGGACTGGATTTAGCATGTGGAAAAATGGAGATGAAAGTAGACACATCTTAGGGAATAACATGTAGCTTAGTTTGAATATGGATAAGATACGGTTAATATGTGTGGGAAGAGACATGTTAGACAGTGAGGATAAGGTTTAATTAAGAGTGACAGAAAACTAGAGGTAATCAGGACTTAAGATATAAATATTTAAAGTCTAATAGGCTCAGAGATGGAATGTACTCCATTATTTCAGGGACTAGTCTCCTCTACCTTGTTACTCTATGGTGTAACATCATTGTGCTAATTAATTTTAATTGTCAACTTGACTGGGCTAATGGATACCCAGATAGCTGGTAAAACATTATTTCTGGGTATGTCTGTGAAGATGTCTCTGGAAGAGATTATTAGCATTTGGTTCAGTAGCATTTGGATCTACCCTTACCAGAGTGTGTGGGCCCACCCTATCTGCTGAGATCCAAATACAAGTAAAACACAGAAGAAGGGCCAACTTTCTCTTTCTCTCTTCTTGAATTGAGACATCCATCTTTTCAAGTTCTTGGACATCAGAGCTCCTGGCTCTCAGGTCTTTGGATTCCAGGACTTACATCAAGTTCTCACCCAACCCTTTGGGCCTTAGTCTTGGAGTGGAACTTACATCATTGGCTTAGCTGGTTTTCTTCCCTTTGGACTTGATCTGAATTTATCACTGGCTTTCCTGGGTTCCAGCATGCAGATAGTGTATTGTGGGACTTTTTTGGTTTCTATAATCATGTGAAATGACTTTCATAATAAATCTTCTTCCATAATATCTCTATATATCCTATTGGCTCTGTTTCTTGGGAGAAGCCTTACTAATATAATCATATTCTAGACACCAGGGCAATGAAGGAAGAGATACAGGAGAGCAGAAGTACAGGGCATATAGGATCTGTTTCTTAGAGAAGGTTTACAGAAACTGCCTCAGAAAATTGTATCTTCATTTCATTGACTAGAACTTAGTCACATGGGCACACCCAGCTTCAAGAGATCTTGGGAAATATACTTTGTATTGCGTGTGTCCCGGTTCCCAGCAAATTTCTGGCAGTTCTATTACCACAGAAGTAAGAAGTATGTCTAGAGATGGCTTGTAGTGTCTGCCTGAGATTATGGAGGACTTTAGATGCCAGGTTGAGAGTATATATTTGCTAAGTTTCAGAGTTTATAGGAAGCTTTGAAGCTTTTGTGTAGGAGAGTTATGTGAAAAGGAGCATTTTAGGGAGATTAATTTGTCAGTAGTATGTAGGACTATAGGGAAGAAAGAGAAAATGAGGTCAGTAAGGCAACTGCAACATTGCAGTGGTCTCAGTGAGATTATAATGGAGGTATACATTCAAACATCATTGAAAAGATAATATAGCAGAGCTGTTTAGTTGAGAACAGCAGTTGAAAAGGATATAGAGATTTCAAATCTTCAAAGAGAAAAGGTCCAGAAACATTGAGACAATGATTGCATATTTATGAATCAGAAGAACAGGTGGCACGCTTAATGTAGAATTGGAGGGAAAGCCTCAGAGAGGCAGAATTCAACCCATAGCAGTATCATATCAGAAACCAAAAGAGAAAAGACTTTCAAGGTGCAAACCAGTCAATATGAAATGCTGAAAAAAAAAAAAAAGGCAGTTGTGGCAGAGGGGTGTGTAGAAAATGAATTCCTGCCAAAGGCCATTTGCCTTGGAGCTGAGAAATTATCGCACCAAGCTTCAGGAGAGTGGTGGAAGGCAAAGAATGGGTGGAAACACAGCTTTGATATTCCCTGAGTTCATCTGCATATATATCTTGGTGTAGAGAGGAGGGCAGGGCACACCTGTGAATGGCCTGTCCTGAACTTCTCACTCTCCAGGTGAGAGCCTGAGATGAAGACTGGATAGAAGGGAGAAGTCTGTTCTCCAGGGAGAGAGCTGTTCCCTGTTTCCCACATTCTTTAAGTCACTCAATGGATCCTTATAAAACCTTTGGGGTTAGGGCTCATTGCCTTTTTACAGAAAAAGAAACTAAATCCTGCAGTAGTTGAGGTTTTGTTCTGGGTGATTCACACAGGAGCAACAGTGAAAAATGAGGATGCAAAGGTGGCCTTTGTCATGCTGCCGTCGTCACACATCAGCCAGTTCCATTGCCCTGGGATATGGGCGGCTGAGGGACCCCTTTGTTCTCTGTTACTTAGAGCTTAGCATACGAGGCTACAAATCATACCTATGGTCAGTGAAAGGCCTTTTCTCACCAATTTTTAGCACTGTTCTATTCAATAGTTACATCTTGTTCTAAGTATGTTCTGACATGGTTAAAAGACACTAAGGTTTTAAGGCAAAAATAACTTATTGTGAGTCTGTATTACTCCAGATATGAAAGGTCTTTGCTTTATTCAGTTACACTAACATCTTCTCAAGCTGCGTTTATTTCTGACAACTGTGTGCCATGAATGATATCCACATTATCACCATGAAAAAGAAAAGTGATCTGTGTGAATATGAAAAAGAAAAATGAAGCCGGGCGCGGTGGCTCAAGCCTGTAATCCCAGCACTTAGGGAGGCTGAGACAGGAGAATCGCAAGTTCAACTCAGTGAGAGGCGCTAAGCAACTCAGTCAGACCCTGTCTCTACATAAAACACAATATAAGGTTAGGGATGTGGCTCAGTGGTCGAGTACCCCTGAGTTCAACCCCCAATTACCCCCCCCAAAAAAAAAGAAAGAAAAAAAAGAAAAATGATCTGTGTGAACATGCTCATTTAGCAAAATGGATATATTTTCATTGTAATCTTTTAACATAATTCAGAATACTTAATCGCATTTTGGAGGAGGGAAGACCAAAGCAAAAGCATGAAACTCATTCATAGAATACTGAATGCACCGTAGGGACTCAGTTCATAATGTAACGCATAAATGGTACTCCCAATGGCAGAACAGCTCTGTACCTTCCCATCTGCTCTGTATCCTTTCTGAATTTGTGGAAATGCAGGGCAAGTTCAGAAGGCAATATTCTCAAAATCTCCCCATATCTATTACTCTTGTTCCTTTGGGGAATCATCAACATCTATCATATGACTAATATTTCTTGAGCACTAACTATGTGCCAGGTACTTTGAGAAATACTTTGACCTTAGTTTTCTTGTTTTACTTTCATAGCTACTCCTCCTGCTAAGGATTCTATATTAGTCTGTTTTGTGTTACTCTAACAAAACACCTGAGGCTGGGTAAGTTAAAACAAAAAGAGGTCTATTTGGCTCACAGTTCTGGGGGTTCAAGAGCATGATACCAGCATCTATTCAGCTTTGATGAGGACCTTATGGTAGAAAGCATCACAATGTTGACAGCACATGCAAAGAGATCCTATGTGAGATAGAAAGCAAGAGTCAGGCTCATTTTTTTTGGTAACAACTTATGCTTGATAAAACTAACCCACTCCTCATGACCAATATTAATTCATTCTGAGGGAAGTGTCCCTATGACTTGACAATCTTCTGCTATACTCCACTTCACTTCTCAAAGTTTCTACCACCTCAACATCACCATACTGCAGACCAAGCTTCTGGCAGTGAAGCTTTGGGGGACACACTCAAACCATATCCAAACCATAGCAGACTCTTCCTATCCCCATTTCACACATGAAGAAACAGAGGCTGAGAGAGCTGGAGGAATTAGCCCAAGGTCATTCAGCTTATAAGTAATGGAGCCAGTATTAGATTTACTCTGTGTGCCCACTATGGAATCAGCTGTTCCACTGAAGAGCCAGAAACAAGTAGTATAATTCTCCACCCTCCTTTCAAGGAAAGAGATGTGCTCTCTTTGCTGTAAGACCCAAGAATCGCCCATGGTATGGCCTGGCTTGCTTTCGTCTGGAGAGGTACACTTTTAAAGCAGGGGAGTTCCGACAATGTGATGAATTCTCATTTCTGGTCCTAGAAGCACTATGCACCTTTCAACAAAGGACTGTATCCTGACTTGTGCCATTATTTATATGAAAAATTTTGCCAAGGGGTAAACATGAAAACCTCTTTCCTTCTGTATTTAATGATTTTGCTATTGAAAATAACTAAATGACCAAAAAAAAAAAAAAACCCCACAAAAAAACAAACAAACAAAAAAAAACAAACTTGAGATCACCCTGGAAAATCCGTGCTTGCTTAGCTAGCTCTTCCATCTCTTTATATCTAAGAATGGTTTTGTCAGGTTGGACTGGGCCCAGATTGCTGCACAACTCCTAAATGCAGATGGCTTCTCCTTTGGGAAGTAGCAATGCTTGGTAATGGACCCCTCGTGTTAACAGGAAACATAAGGTGGGGATGGGCTGGGACTTAACAAGGTATTTATCACAGTGATTGTGCCTACGGGTTTCTCACAGTGATTGCTTCATAAATTTTAGTAATCTTTCCTCCTCTGATTTATGTGGCTCTTCTAAAGGGCATTGTTCGGCAGTACATTAATGCGGATGCTAAATATAGCTGGAAAGAGCCCAGCCCCTGATGCTTCAATGCCCACTGGCAGGCAGGCATCTGCCAGTCAATAACTTACTTTTATTCTAGTCTTTCTTGCTAGAATATATCATGCCGTAGAAGCTATTTATATTTGGAAACCATTCTGAAAGTTGCTAGAAATCCTTCCTGCGGCAGCGTGCTGCCCTCCCAGAAGCTGCTGAAGTGTAAATATGCAGCGAGGCATTCTTCCCTGGCAGCGCCTGGCTGCACCCAGTGACCTTGATGCGCTCCATCCTTCTTTTGAAAACAAAAACACCAACTTGGAATTTTAATTAAAAGGCAGCGAGTGGGCTATCAAGCTCAGTGCGTTGGCTGAACTGCTGTTCATTGCAATGTGGACTGGAGGTCACCATTGTGAAGCCTGTAACATTAACTTATCAGGAAAAACACATCAGCTGAATTTATCTCCAGGTTTAGCAGAAGCCAGAGGTTCAGATGAGAAATGTTTTTTTTTTTTTGGTGCACAAGACAGGCTTGGTCAAGAGCAGAAAGAATTCTGTTAGGGTACTGCCAGCACTGTTCCAAAATGAGGGAGTGAAGGGAGCCACGCAAATAATATCCCTTTTGGTCCATACCATGTGGAACCTATTGGCTTGCTGTCACAGCATGAGTTATCCGTGTGGTGGTGACATATGAAATGACTCTCCTTGGTTCAGTGTGGCTCTCAGAGAGCTAGTGGTTCAGCTTTAGAACTGGCCCGTAAAATGAATGAAGTCTGCTTAAGTGGATTGTTTTGCATTGGAAAAGTTATTTAAAGCCTTTTAAAAATAGGATTATAGAAGCCTGTTATTGGTTTACATTATTTTGCAAGGAAGCACGCATATTGTTTATTGCAAAGATCTCCTGATTCTAACATTAAAAAACAAAACAAAACAAAACAAAACAAAACCCTAAGTAAAGGTTCCATCCTTGTCTGAGATCTTCAGATACCAACCACCTTAAGTGGCCCTGAACTGACAACTACAGGCAGCACACTGTGGGGTGGCGGTTCCCTGACTCAGGTCAGCAGCAGTTTTCCTTGGTTGGGGGATCTTAAAAAGTTGTACATTGCAACTAATTGGGATTTTTAGAGATGAGGAAAGACAGGAGAAGACTCAGGTGAATCCCTATTAGTTTCTTCTGCTTTTCTCTCTCTTTTTTGGTACTGAGGATTGAACTCAGGGGTACTCGACCACTGAGCCACATCCCCAGCCTTATTTTGTGTTTTATGTAGAGACAGAGTCTCACTGAGTTGCTTAGTGTCTTGCCGTTGCTGAGGCTGGCTTTGAACTCGTGATCCTTCTGTCTCAGCCTCTCTAAGTGCTGGGATTACAGGCGTGCGCCACGGTGCCTGGCTCTTCTGCTTCTCTCTTGAGGACATCATGAATATGGTAGATAAGCAACAACCATGGCAGGAATCCACTATTAGGATGTTCTACACATTATGTCCTAGAAATCCTTGAGCAGGTGTTAGTGTCATCACTATAAATAAAAACCCCCAAACATCAAATTCCATGCCCAAGGCATACCACTGTGTGGAGAAAGTAGTGGAGACTGGCTCAGGCTGCCCCTTCCCGCCTTGCTTCAGTTTCCTATTGGCCTGTGACGGAGCAGCCATATCTTCTTCACCTCCACTAACTACAGAGTTGAGTTTTTCCATGCTTACATGCTCAGGAGTAGGATGCAGGAAATAGGACTTCCATGTTCCAATCCTTCTGCTGTTCACTGTGCCAAGCTCCCAGTGTAACTCAGTTTAGCACAACATTTGCCAGACTCCAGTATAATACGGGCTGGTGTTCTATGTTGGGTTCTAGTGATAGAGGGGGAAGAGAACAAGGTGAGGGATGTAGAGCTTCAGTAGCAGTAGTTGAAGAGATGGGTGAAGTGATAGGTGGGGGATTTGCTGAATTCCATGGTATGAAGATTCTCATCATCATGACTAATTTCAAACTACTCAGGGCTTAACAACGGGCTTCAAAAGTTCCTGAAAAATTTCAACACCAAAAATCGTCTTTAAAAAATTTTTTTAGCTGTCAGTGGACTTTTATTTTATTTATTTATATGTGGTGCTGAGAATTGAGCCCAGTGCCTCACACATGCTAAGCAAGTGCTCCACCACTGAGCCACCATCCCAGCTCCTGAAAATTGCATGTTGACAATTTAAAGTGGGCTTCATCTCTGTGAGCTAAGGTCTAAGCCATGCCGGCCTTCTTGCTACCCAGCCACCTGCCCTGTTGATGCCTCTCTTCTGCTTTAGTTTTATACCTCTAGGTGTGTTCTAGGTGTTCTGGGTATAAATACATCATACCAGCATGATTACTTGCACACAGCAGGCATTTGGTGAATGCTGGCAGAGGTGTGAGCCTGACCATTAAGCATCCTTCCTGCTGCACTAATCTCAGGCTTCAGTGAGGCACAGGGACCTCACTAGCTGGTCAGCACTGGGAATTAACATCTGAAATCCCATGGACTGGTGGCATATATCCTTCCACTGTGGGACAAGTTGGGGACTGAAGTGAGGGATGGAAGGCCAGGTAGGCAAAGGATGAGCCCTCAGACTATCTGAAGCTCAGTTCCCATGATGTGGCCCAAGGAAGGCCTGTCAGCCACGAGCAGGCAGAGATGAAGGGTGACTCTTGGAGCTGAGGCCTCTATGGAACAAGTTTGGGGCAGGGTGACAAACAGAGCCAGGTGCTGGCAGGAGCAGCTGCAGCTGCACACCAGAGAGCAATATTTATATGTGCACCATGTGGAAAACATTGTGGGCTGTACACTGGAATTTTCAAGTCACTCCTCCCTCCCTCTCACACACAGTGCCTGGGAGCGCCTTAGGATAGGAAAGTGGTGATGTGGATGTGGTCATCTGTCGCTCCAGTATTGTCTAGTAACCTTGAACCTCAGTGCTCAGCGAAATGCTCACTTCACCTCTGACTGGTGCCCAAGAACTCACCTGTGAATGTCCAAAAGACAGCCCGCTCTCCACCTTCGCAGCCTCGTGGTCCAGGGCTTCGCAACGTCTCCTCCAGATCATGCCAATAGCTCTCTTTTGGGTCTTCTTTCATGTCTTATTGCTCTACTCTGGTTTGCCCTTCATTCTTTAAGGATTTTTCCATATGAAAAATCTGATTATTGCTTTGAATACAGTCTCCTGTCTTCAGGGTAGAGCTCACACTCCTTGGTAAGGCATATGAACTCTGCTTTCATCTGGCCCTTGAGTGCTTTTCTGGGTTTATCTCTAACCCAGACCGCACTCTCAGCCCGACTCCAGGCCTGCTGATTTCCCTGGGGTCCTCCACATCTTTTCCTATTGTCTGTCTCTGGGGACTGCCCCAGCCTGGTTTTTTCACTGGACAAGCTCCTGCCTACCCTTGGAGTTTCAGTTCCAGCTTTATCTCCTTTGCTCCCTGTGCTGGGTCACTTAGCCTTTTCTGAGTTCCTCCTCTGTGTTGTGAAACCCTGGCACAGCCCTGCGGTACCATCACCCCAATGGATGAAATGGCAGGAATGCTGGCAGCTTCTGCGTCCTGTTCACTTTGCGTAACTGATGACCTCACAAAACGTGCAACGTGCACCATGTGCGTGTGTATGCCTACACACATGCACACTCGAAACCCCAAACCAAAACCCAAAACTAAAAAATATGCTTTTCAGTGGATTAACTTGAACAGATTATTCGCCTTTTGCATGAATCATGACTCGTCCTTATCTGGTCTCAGAAGCTTTCTCTAGGGATCATTGGATTGAAAACAAAGGTGGGAACAGGGGCATGCACAAGGGGTAGAGGGTGCATACAAGGGTGCATACACGTGGTGTCAGTGGATGAAATTACAAAGAATGCTTATACCCATGCCCCCACTTTTATCCCTAGGACCAAATATTTGGTGGTATGCATCAATGAGTATATTCAGCATTTCCTTATAAGCCCCCAAAGGATATACGGCACATATGCTTGGTCTGTGCCACTTAGTGCCCAGCATGGTGCCATGGACACCATGACAGCTCCAGGGCTCATGTGTGTGTCTGGTTAACCCTGGCACAGGGCTTAGCTCCCTCGTTGTAGTGTGTTGGCATCCACAGGCAGCATCATTTCCATAGGATGAATTATTTTGAGTAACAGTCAATGGGGGAAATAAACATCTGTGGTGTTGTGTAACCTGGCTTTCATCTTGCCCCCGGAGAAAATGGGTCATTGTAATATGGGTGGAAAACAGCCAGGTGATGCCCCTGCTTGGAGAAAGAAATGATTTAAGTGCTGGTGTGATGTTCTGCTCCCAGAGGCGGGGCAACCATGACGCGGATGGTGATGTTAAAAGGATGGAGACGCGGGCCTTTAGGGAGACCTTGGCCCTTTGTCTGAAATGTCAGTTTTGATTTTTATGATTGATGATGCAGTGAGTCAACAGAATAATAACACCCACACCAGCCTGGGTAGAAACTATGCTGAGAGGCCCTTCTCCTTTCATTCCATGTGAATTTCATGAACGTTCGACCCATGTGATCTTTAACAAGTAAGCAAACAAACCCACAGCCTTAATCTGATGCTTCCAATCACAATAATAATTTTAGAAAATAATCCAGCCTTTTCTTTTTTGACCTGCAACTGTGCTGGTTGAGTTCTATTGGGTTTAGAGAGTAGAAAACCCTGTATGTTTTTTAACTTTTTATTTTTGAAAATTTATTTATTTATTTTGATATACTGAGGATCAAACCCAGGGGCTCATGCATGCTAGGAAATTGTTCTACTACTGAGCTGCACCCCAACATTTCTCTTTTAAAAAGATGACATTGTTATTTTAAAATTATGTGTCAATAAATGATATTATGTAGGGCATATAATAAAACTTTCAGTAAATGATAACTTTAAGTTGGCTATTGAGAATAAAATCAAAATACATATATGCCAAGGCTAGGACATTTCTCTACTGTTCCCAAATAAATGTCTTGGTGTTTTGGTTTATGAAGAATGAATTCTTCAAACATGCTCAAGATTGTTTTCACTTGATTTATCACGGTCATAGGACTTTTTTGGCTTATTGGCTCCTCTGGTGCAAATTACATATGTCAGCCAGAGGAATGCTGTTCCATTAGATGTGTGTCAACAATGACCATTATTATAGAAAGAACAACTTACCTGTATTAAACATTGCTTATGTGACAAGAACTTTCCTAGCATCCTCTCATTTAATCCTGCCAGGCAGTTACTATTATTATACCCATCTTACAGATGAGGAAACTTAGACTTATGGTACATTGTCGAAGATCACTCAGTAAAGTGGCAGAGCCAAGATTTCAATTAGGTTCCCTAACTCCAGGATCTGAAAACATCCACTCCCTGCAAACATCATTGTGACCACAAATGACTGGTGTCTACTCTATGCAACATGGAGGGCTATGAACTAAGACTGATAATACAGTCAGACAGCATCATGATAAAAGAGCTCTCCACCACAGTGTTTCAACAAATAACATGTTTATTATTTGTTATGTGGATTCTTTGTGACCCTGCCTCCAGAAAAGTGGACTGTGTATCTTGTTAGAAAGTGGGTGGGGAAATAGATATGAAATATGAAATCCAGGGCTTGTCTGTATTTCATAGAGTTCCAGAGTGTTTTATATCCTGCCTGAAACCCTTTTCCCCAGATCAGACCAGGTAAGCAGAACCTCAGCCTATTGGGGTTCTATGTGACTCTGGTGGACTTATGCCTTGAAGCCCATGAAGATGGACTGTTAATGGGATCTTATTCAAGTTCCTAGAGCAGTGATAAAAGTTCAAACTTGATGTTCTATAAAACTCACAGTAGGCTAAATTCCGTGTTAGTCAGCTTTTGGTCTCAGTGACAAAATACTTGAGGTAATCAACTTATAAAGAGGAAAGGTTTATTTTGGCTTATGGTTTCAGGAGCTTCAGTCCATGGTCACTTGCTCTTGTTGCCTTTGGAGCCTGTGGAGGCAGAGTACATCATGGCAGGAGCACATGGCAGAGGAACCTGCATATTTCAAGGTGGCTATGGAAAAGAGAGAGAAGGAGAAAAAGGGGATGGGATTTCAATATCTTCTTTAAGGGCATGCCCTAGTGACATAACTTCCTCCTACTAGGCTGTAGCCCTTAAATGTTCCACCACCTCCCAGTAGTGCCACAGGCTAGTGACCAACCCTTTAACACATGGGCCTTTGATAGAAATGTATCTAAACCATAGCAAACTGTGTCTCCAAAAAGGTATGTTGAACTCCTAACCTCTAGCACCTATGAATGTGACCTGGGGAAAGAGCATCTTTGCAGATGTAATAAAGATGAAGTCAAAGTGGATTAGGGTGGTAAAATTGTATGAAGAGGAACATTTGGACATACAGACACTAGGAAGAGGCAGAGATTGAAGTGCTGTGTCTAGGAACACCACAGATATGTGGGCACCACCAGAAACGGGGAGAGAGAAAAAGAAGAATCTTCCCTTATAAACTTCAGAGGGAGTACAGCTCTGTCAACACCTCAATTTTAGGCTCTAGAACTGTGAGATAATAACTTTCTGTTATGTGAAGTCACTTTGTGGTAATTTGTTAAGGAGTCCTAGAAAATGAGTACATAAAGCTTTTTTAAAGTGCAGATTCCTAAAGGGGAGGGGGTGAATTTTGTTGAAGGTTTTGTCTGCATCTATTGAGATAATCATGAGATTTTTGTCCTTGATTCTATTTATGTGATTTATACCATTTATTGATTTGCAAATGTTGAGCCATCCTTGCATCCTGGGGATGAAACAAACTTGATTGTGATGTACAATCATTTTAATGTGTTGCTGCATTCAATTTGCAAGTATTTTATTAGGATGTCTGCATCTATGTTCACCAAGGCTTTTGGTCTATAATTTTCTTTCCTTGATATGTCCTTATTCTATTTTGATATCAGGGTTGTAGTGGCTCCATAGAATGGGCTTGAAGCATTCTCTCCTTACTATTTAATGGAATAATTTGAGAATAATTGGTATTAATTCTTTTAAAAAGACTAACATTCAGGTGTGAATCTATTGGTCATGGGCTTTTCTTTGCTAGGAGGCTTTTTATTACTGCTTCAGCTTCATGGTTTATTATTGGTCCATTTAGGTTTTATATATCTTCTTGGTTCAATTTTGATAGATCATATATATCTTGAAATTTATCCATTTTTTTAGATTTTACAATTTATTACAGTATAAGTTTTCAAAATAGCCCTTAATGATCCTCTAGATTTCAGTGCTGGTGTGTGTTGTAATATTCCCATTTTATCTCTAACTTTATTCATTTGGGTCTTCTTTCTTTTTCTTTTGATTAGTTTATCAATCTTATTTATCTTTCTAAAGAACCAACTCTGTTTCATGGTTCCACTGTATTGTTCTTTTGTTTTCTATTTCCTTAATTTCAGCCTTAATCTTTCTAATTTCTTTCCTTCTATTGCTTTTGGGATTGGTTTATTCTTGTTCTTCTAAGATCTTGAGATGCATCATTAGATTATTTGTTTGAGATTTTCATATTTGGTCATTAGGGAAATACAAATCAGAACTACACTGAGATTTCATCTCACTCCAGTCAGAATGGCAATCATCAAGAAACAAATAAGAAATGCTGGCGAGGGTGTAGGGGGAAAAGGAACTCTTACATACTCTTATATACTCTTACATTGGGAATGTAAATTAGTACCACAACTATGGAAATCAGTATGGAAGTTCCTCAAAAAACTAAAAATTGACCTACCATCTGATTTAGCTATACTGCAACGCCTTGGTATTTATCCAAAAGAATTAAAATCAGCATACTGTAGACATATATACTTACCCATTTTTATTGCAGCGCAATGCACAACAGCCAAGTTATGGGATAAGTCTAGGTATCTGTCAACAGATGAATGCATAAAACAAATATACACCATGGAGTTTTAGCCATAAATAAGAATGCAATTATGCCATCTGCAGAAAAAATAATTGGATCTAGAGATCCTCACATTAAGCAAAATAAACCAGATTCTGAAAGACAAGAGTCATGTTTTCTCTCATATGTGGAAGCTAGAGGGAAAAAATGATGTCATAAGAATAGAAAGGAGATCCTTGGGGTGAGGAGAGGGATAAGCGGGAGGAAAGGTGGTGGGTAAGGGGCCACATTGGGGAGTGACTCTAATCAAATGCTGTATGATCAGATCTATGCGTGTATGAACATGCCACAGTGAAACATACCACTGTGTAATTAATATGCACCAATAAATTTTTTTTCATAAAAAAGAAAAGAACAACGTATCCAGACATTGAAAATATGGCCCATGTTAGGCACTCAGTAAACAGTTTTCAATGAATATTTGAATTGACTAAAAAATTTCCTTTGTGCTTTCTAAAAGTCAATGAAATTGCAGAAATTGTTACACAGTTCTCAATTCTTATGAAATAAAAATAAATGTAACCTAAAGGGCTGATTCTTACATTCCATACTCATGGATTCTGATTCATGGGGAGGACTCAAGCAAGTGTGGTTTTTTTAATTAATTAATTAATTTATTTATTTAATTTACTCTACTTAGGTATACATGATAGCAGAATGCATTTTGATTCATTGTACACAGTTGGAGCACAACTTGTCATTTCTCTGGTTGTACGTGATGTAAAATCACATCATATGTGCAGTCACATATGAAGCTAGGGCTATGATGTCTATCTCATTCCACCATTTTTACTGTCCCCATGCCTGCTCCCCCTCCCTCTCCTTTGACCAAAGTTCCTCCTTTATTCCTGTGTCCTCTCTTCCATTATGGATCAGCATTCACTTATCAGAGAGAACATTTGGCATTTGGATTTTGGGGATTGGCTTACTTCGCTTAGCATGATATTCTCCATCTCCATCCATTTACCTGCAAATGCCATAATTTTATTCTCTTTTATTGCTGAGTAATATTCCATTGTGTATATATACCACAGTTTCTTTATCCATTCATTTATCGAAGGGCATCTAGGTTGGTTCCACAGTTTAGCTATTGTGAATTGAGCTGCTATAAACATTGAAGTGGCTGCGTCACTGCAGTACGATACTGTTAAGTCTTTAGGGTATAGACTGAGGAGTGGGATAGCTGGGTCAAATGGTGGTTCCATTCCAAGTTTTCTAAGGAATCTTCATACTGCTTTCCAGATTGGTTGTACCAATTTGCAGTCCCACTAGCAATGTATGAGTGTGCCTTTTTCTCAACATCTTCATAAACACTTATTGTTGTTTGTATTCTTGGTAACTGCCATTCTGACTGATGTGAGATAAAATCTTAGAGTAGTTTTGATTTGCATTTCTCTAATTGCTAGAGATGTTGAATATTTTTTATATGTTGATTGATTGTATAACTTCTTCTGAGAAGTGTCTGTTCAGTTCCTTAGCCCATTTATTGATTGGGTTCTTTGTTTTTTTGGTGTTAAGTTTTTTGAGTTCTTTATATATCCTGGAGATTAGTGCTCTATCAGATGTGTGTGTGGCAAAGATTTGTTCCCAGAACATAGGCTCTCTGTTCACTTCATTGTTTCTTTTGCTGAGAAGAAGCTTTTTAGTTTGAATCCATCCCATTTATTGATTCTTGATTTTACTTCTTGCACTTTAGGAGTCTTGTTAAGGAAGTAAGGTCCTAATCTGACATGATGAAGATTTGGTCCTACTTTTTATTCTATTAAGCGTAGGGTTTCTGGTCTAATTCCCAGGTCCTTGATCCACTTTGAGTTGAATTTTGCGCATGGTGAGAGATAGGCGTTTAGTTTCATTTTGCTGCATATGGATTTCCA
The DNA here is from genome assembly GCA_004024805.1 of Geosciurus inauris. Classification (NCBI taxonomy): domain Eukaryota; kingdom Metazoa; phylum Chordata; class Mammalia; order Rodentia; family Sciuridae; genus Geosciurus; species Geosciurus inauris. Next base: position 74,128 of record PVHX01001968.1, on the reverse strand, counting down.
GTTTTCCTAGCATCATTTGTTGAAGAGGCTATCTTTTCTCCAATGTACTTGTTTGGCACTTTTGTCTAGTATAAGATAACTGTATTTAAGTGGGTTTGTCTCTGTGCCTTCTCTTCTGTATCATTGGTCTACATGTCTATTTTGATGCCAGTACCATGCTGTTTTTGTTACTCTAGCTTTGTAGTACAGTCTAAGTTCTGGTATTGTGATGCCTCTTGCTTCACTCTTCTTGCTAAGGATTGCTTTGGCTATTCTGGGTCTCTTATTCTTCCAAATGAATTTTGTGATTGCCTTTACCATTTCTATAAGGAATGACATTGGGATTTTAATTGGAATCACATTGAATCTATATAGCGCTTTGTGTAGTATGGCCATTTTTGACAATATTGATTCTGCCTATCCAAGAGCATGGGAGATTTTTTATCTTCTAAGTTCTTGTACAATTTCTTTCTTTAGTGTCTTGTAGTTTGCATTGTAGAGGTCTTTCACTTCTTTTCTTAAATTGATTCCAAATATTTTTTTTTTTTGAGGCTATTGTGAATGGGATAGTTTTCCTAATTTCTCTTTCAGAGGGTTTATCACTGAGGTATAAAAATGCAATTTTTTTATGGGTGTTGATTTTATATCCTGCTACTTTGCTGAATTCATTTATTAATTCTAGAAGTTTTCTGGTGGAATTTTTTGGGTCCTCTAGGTATAGAATCATGTCATCTGCAAATAATGATAGTTTGACTTCTTTTCCTATTTGTATCCCTTTAATTTCTTTCATCTGTCTAATTGCTCTGGCTAGCGTTCAAGGACTATGTTGAATAGCAGTGGTGAAAGAGGGCATCCCTGTATTGTTCCTGTTTTTAGAGGAAATGTTTCCAATTTTTCTCCATTTAGGATGATGTTGGACTTGCATTTAGCATAGATAGCTTTTACAAAGTTGAGGCATGTTTCTACTATCCCTAGTTTTTCTAGTGTTTTGAACATAAAATGATGCTGTATTTTTTTTTTTTTTGGTACTGGGGATTGAACTCAGGGGCACTCGACCACTGAGCCACATCCCCAGCCCTATTTTGTATTTTATGTAGAGACAGGGTCTCACTGAGTTGCTTAGCGCCTCACCATTGCTGAGGCTGGCTTTGAACTCACGATTCTCCTGTCTCAGCCTCCCTAAGTGCTGGGATTACAGTCTTGTGCCACAGTGCCCGGTTAAGGATGCTGTATTTTGTCAAATGCTTTCTCTGCATCAATTTATAAATCCGTCTCTTCCCAGGCTTTTCTTGGTTGGCAGACTTTTGATGGTATCTTCTATGTCCTTGCTTGAATTTGATCTGTTTAAGTTGTGTATGATCTCCTGGTTCAGTTTGGGTAGGTCATATGCCTCTAGAAATTTGTCGGTGTCTTCACGGTTTTCTATTTTACTGGAGTATAAATTTTCAAAATAGTTTCTAATTATCCTCTGTATTTCAGTAGTGTCTGTTGTGATATTTCCTTTTTCATCACAAATTTTAGTAATGTGGGTTTTCTCTCTCCTTTTCGTTAAGGTGGCTAAAGTTTTGTCGATTTCATTTATTTTTTCGAAGAACCAGCTTTTTGTTTTGTCAATTTTTTGAATTGTTTCTTTTGTTTCAATTTCATTGATTTCAGCCCTGATTTAAATTATTTCCTGTCTTCTACTTCTTTTAGTGTTGGTTTGTTCTTCTTTTTCTAGGGCTTTGAGATGTAGAGTCAAGTCATTTATTTGTTGACTTTTTCTTCTTTTAATGAATGAGCTTAATACAATGAACTTTCCTCTTAGCACTGCCTTCATGGTGTCCCAGAGATTTTGATATGTTGTATCAGAGTTTTCATTTACCTCTAAGAATTTTTTTTAATCCTTTCCTTGATGTCTTCTGTTATCCATGCACCATTCAGTAGCTTATTATTTAGTTTCCAGGTGTTGGAGTAGTTTTTATTTTTTAATCTGTCATTGATTTCTAATTTTGTTCCATTGTGGTCAGATAGGATGCAGGGTAGTATCTCTATTTTTTGTATTTGCTAAGACTTGCTTTGTGACATAGCATATGATCTAATTTGGGGAAGGATTAATATGCTGCTGAGAAAAAATTATATTCACTCATTGATCGGTGGAATATTCTATATATGTCTGTTAAGTCTAAATTATTGATTGTTTTATTGAGTTCTATGGTTTTTTTGTTTAGTGTTTGTTTGGAAGATCTATCCAGTAGTGAGAGAGCTGTGTTAAAGTCACCAAGTATTATTGTGCTGTGGTCTATTTCATTCTTGTAGTTGAGAAAGGTTTGCTTGATATACATAGAAGCCCCATTGTTTGGGGCATAGATATTTATAATTGTTATGTCTTGTTGATGTATGATTCCCTTAAGAAGTATAAAATGTCCTTCTTTATCCCTATTCACTAACTTTCATTTGAAGTCTACTTTATCTGATATGAGGATGGAAACTCCGGTGTGTTTACAGGGTCTATGTGAGTGCTATGCTTTTTCCCACCCTTTCACTTTCAGTCTGTGGATGTCTTTTCCTGTGAGATGAGTCTCTTGAAGGCAGCATATTGTTGGGTCTTTTTTTTTTTAATCCAGTCTGTCAGTCTATGTCTTTTGATTGATGAGTTTAGGCCAGTCACATTCAGGGTTGTTATTGAAATATGATTTGTAATCCCTGTCATTTTGGTTTATTTTTGGTTTTTACCTGACTTGGTTTCTCCTTTGATTGGCCTTTTTTTTATTTAGTGTAGTTCTTTTCTTTGTATATTTCCATTGTTGGTTATCATTTCCTCCTCATGGAATATTTAGCCAAGAATGCTGTGCAGTGCAGGCTTTCTTGCTGCAAATTATTTTATCTTTGTTTTTCATGGAAAGTTTTTATTTCATCATCAAATCTGAAGCTCAATTTTGCTATATATAAGATTCTTGGTTGGCATCCATTTTCTTTCAGAGCTTGGTATATGTTGTTCCATGATCTCCTGGCTTTTAGAGTCTGGGTTAAAAAATCCCCCTATATGTAATCCAGTTCCTCTCTCTTACAGCCTTTAAAATTCTATCCTTATTCTGTATGCTGAGCATTTTCATTATAATATGCCCTGGTGTAGATCTGTTGTAATTTTGTACATTTGATGTCCGGTAGGTCTCTTGTATTTGATTTTTCAATTCATTCCAATTCATTTTTCATGTTTGGGATATTATTTCACTAAAGAGATTGTGCATTCCTTTGGTTTGAAATTCTGTGCCTTCTTCTATCATGATAAATCTTAGTTTTGGTCTTTTGATGCTATCCCATAATTCTTGTATGTTCTGTTCATGATTTCTTGTCATCTTCACTGTATGGTCAACTTTATTTTCAAGATTGTAAATTTTGTTTTCATTATCTGAGGTTCTGTCTTCCAAGTGATCTAGTCTACTGGTGATGCTTTCTATCGAGTTTCTATTTGGTTTATTGTTTCCTTAATTTCAAGAATTTCTGATTTTTTTTCACAATCTCTAGCTCTTTCTTAAAGTAATCTTTTGCTACCTGTATTTGCTCCCTTATCTCTTTGTTGATGTGATTGATGGTTGCCTTTATTTGCTCTCATTTGTTGGAGTGATCAATTTTTGCCTGTATTTGCTCGCTTAAGTCATCCTTTAATTCATAGATCATTTTAATTATGTACATTCTGAATTCTTTTTCAGACATTTCATCAACTGTGCTTTCAATGGATTCTATTATTGTAGTATCTTTGTTTATTTGGGGTACTTTCTTGCCTTGTTTTTTCATGTTGATTATGTATCTTTCTTTCTTGCCATGCCAATCTGAGGTATTGTGGTTTTTATCCTGTACTCTTATACTGACACTATAGATAATCTGTCTCTCACCTTGGAATTCACTTCCAGCCCCTAGCTGGTGTCCCCAGATGGACACTACTGCCACTAAAGATGGTGGCAGTGGTAGTGGAGGTAGCTCAAGATGGCAGTGGGAGTGTCCTTGGTTGGGCTCCCTCAGTGGTCCTTGAATGTGGTCCTGAGTCTTGGCCTGTGCTCCCACCGGTCAGTTGGCAGGACCTCTGGCATGGAACTGTGGGTGGTCCCAGGCCTCACTTAGGCCAGGTCTCTGGCAGGGGTCCCCAAAGACAGTCCTTCCCCTTCGTCTGGGTTCCCCTGTGACTGGCAGCTAGCAGTTGTGGGTCTGACCTTGGCTGGGCTCCTGCAGTGGTCCATGAAGCTGGTCCTGGGCCTTGGCATGTGCTCCTGCCTGTCGACAGGAACTCTGGCTGCAAGTGTGTTTTAAATAAAAAGCCAGGAGACTCAGAGGGTGGACTAGATCCAGCCTCATCCATCACCTTCAGCATTGAGGGTATCAAAAGGTGGTGGAATATGATGGTTATCATAGCCCTAGCTTTATGTATGACTGCATGTATGTTGTGATTCTATATCACTTACAACCAGAGAAGTGAAATGTTATCCTCCATCTGTGTATAATGAATCAAAGTGCACTCTGTTATCATGTAAGCCTAAATAGAACAAATAAATAAAGTAAATATGAAAAAAGAGACTCAAGAGTGCTGTATAAATCTCTTTCATAAAACAATATATCTTTGATACTGCCAATGATAAATAAGGAAGAAGAAATTAAATCCATGCTACTGGCTTATAAGAGAGGGTGTAAAAACCAAATGTCTGGAGAGAGTATTTGTGATAAGGGGCCTTGCTCTTTGGTACACCTGTCAGGCTCTGAGTCTGGCTTTCAGGTTAACACCCTGCCTTATCTTTATCACCTTTTTTATCTTTAACATTCTAATGTTGACCCAATGGGGAGAGGAAGTTGTTTATTTGAATCGAAGGATACAACCCAGTGGAAAGAGACATATTTATAACTTTAAGCTTGTCTTCTGGGCTTCCACTTCCTTGGTCCACTCTATAGCCAGTGGTTTCTCCCCAAAGACAAGTTTGACTTTGTCTTGCTCTGCTTAGCTTCCATCCGTGGCCCTGCTTTCACCATGGCATATGACTCTGCAACTTGAGTCCTTTTCATCCCTCTAGCCTCATCTTCCCATCCTCAGCTTTCTCACTGAAATTTTATACTTTTTTCTCCCCACTCTCTACCTGTACCTGGGCTTACTCTCTTGCTCAGGTTCTCAGTTTTGAAGTTACTTCCTATGGAACAGTTTCTTAAACTTCCAAGGCTGAGTTAGGACCATTGTATTAGTCAGCTTCGTGTTACTACAATGCAACACCCAAAGCAACTCACTTGAGATGAGAAAAGACTTATTTGGCTCACAGTTTGGGAAGCTTGAAAGCATGATGCCTGCATTGGCTCAGTTCTGGTGAGAGTAGTAGATAGCAATGATGGGGAGTGTGTGTCAGAGCAAAGGTCACAGCTCTGGAAAGGAAGAAGTTCAGGATTCCTACACAGGCATACCCTCAATGACTTAATGCCATTGGCCACTAGGCCTAATCTCTTAAAGTTCCCACCACTTCCTGGTTGCACCAACCTGGAGAACAAGCCTTCAATCATGGAACTTTGGGGCACACTTGAACCCATATCCAAACCATAGCACCCTTCCTATGTCCTTCTATATAACCTCACTTTACACTCCTGTAGCATGTGTCACACTGGATGGACACGACTGCCTTATTCTTGTCACCTCCCTCCCATCTGTAGTTTCTTCAAGGATAGGGGAAATGTCTTACAATGAGTCTTACTTACATTGAGTCTTACTGTCTTGATACCTGACTTACTATCTAACACCTAGAACAATACATGCTTTTTGAGTTGATGACTATGAAAGAAATGATCTTAGCTCTACCTCTCAGTCCAGAGTTCTTGTCCTTGTTAAACCTCAGAAGCTAACTTCTTTTTCTCTGTTCTTCTGCTTGGGCTTCTGGGTAATGCGAGGGGAAAAAATCGCACCAATTTAATGACTGAATTCATTCTAGCCCCATGCATTCTGACCTCTGTTCTTTTCAAGTTGCTCTTATTCATGCTTCATGGGTACTGACACTGTCCTTACTGCAGCCATACTGACATTCTGAACTTCCATTATATCTCCATTGCTCCTTGGAGTGAGGCTGGCCATCTGAGGCAGCCCCTTTCGACTCTCCTACTCCTTCTTGATGTCTTTCTTCTCCTTCAAAAGCATAACCCTTCTCCTGTTCCTTTGATTGCATCCCGTGGCCCCCTCTGTCACTTTCCTTTAGCTATAGTGTCTTTTAACCTGACCTCTTATCCCTCTTGACAGGCTACTTCCCTTCGACTGCCAACATGCTTCTGTCTGACCCTTCTTAAAACATTTATTTGCACATAATGCTTTCTTATCAGATTTCCTCAACATTCACCTGTTCACATATTTGTCCATCCATCCATCTATCCATCCATCCAACCATCCATCCATCTATTCAATTCTCTACACAGAAGTCAAGATGATATCATTAAAATATAAATTAAAATCAGTTCACTTATTGCCTAAAATCACATAGGAGGTCTGCATGACTGCCTTCTCAGTCAGGTCTTTGCTCAAATCCACTTCCTCAGGGAGTCCTCCTTTGACCACACATCCTCAATTGACTTCCCAGAACACTCTCTAATACCAAGTGGTTCTTGTTCCTTCATAGCACTTATCACAGAATAATAAATAGTGTTCTTTGTTAATAATTTGTCTGAATGTTTTTAATTTGTTTCCCAACCCTACCCTCGAGGTTAGAATACAAGCTTTGAAAGAGGGAGATCCTTGTCCATCTTCTTCACCTTGCATTCTGGAATTTGTTAAGTGTCTAGTCCATACATGCTGAATATTTGCATCCATTCAACAAATATGTATTGAAATCCTCCTTTGTGTGGGTTAAATCTTGTTTCCTAGGAGCTCAGTCTAGTGTGGAAAGACATATCTATACAGTTGTAATGATGTTATAAGTGCTATAATAAGGGTGCATACAATATGTAATAGGAGCATAAGGGAGTCAGGGTCTCACTTCACCTGAGGAGTCAGAGAGGGCAGCTCAGTTGATGACTGACTTGCTCCTTAGATGGTAAGGGAGTTTAACCTGCAGATCTGGGTTGGGAAGATGGTGAAAATGTCCAGAGATTTGATTCCACCTCCCTGTTTCATGAGACATGATGACTTCCCCGGTACCCTCTGAGCTCTGATGACTTCAGACTCCTTCATGGGTCCTGGCCCCTTTGAATACAGCATTCCTGAGGTCCATTTCTATGGGAAACCCACATACTTACCTTTAGGGTCAGTGCACCACTTTCAGAGATTCAGCCTTCAGTTTTGTGCAAATACTCTATATCTAGATCTTTAACCCACACATTGCCGCCAGATAATTAGTCTAGTGCCTCGAAACATGTGAATTCCCTCCACCTGGATATTACCTTAAACTCAATGTTTCCCCAAACCAAGTCAGTGTTCTCCTTCATGAGAGCGCTTTTTCTTTTTTGCTGCCATCACTTCTTCAACACTCAGGAGTGTCTTTAGAGTTAACTTGGTTATTCCCTGATTCTCAGTCCCATATATTGTTGATTCAGAAGCCGTTGGATTCTGTCCTTGTGATGTCCTTACATTCATTCCTACCTTTCTATTTGTTACTTTGAACTTCCTTTGATTACTCCTTGTGGTTATTGTATTAACTCCTTAATATATATTTTCTTACCTTTTCTTCTCTGATCTATCCTTTACATTTGGTCAAAGTTATTTTCATAAAAAAGATTGAAATAGAAAATATCCTTGCTCCAAAGACTTGAGCAACTCCCATTGCCCACCGAAAGTGCAAGCTCTTTCACAAGGCATCATGACTCTCATGATCAAGTTCTTACCTGTTTACAGCTCTGTCAACTCACATGAGCTCCTGTCCCTAAAAAGCCTAAAGCCTAGCATCTTATGATCTATCCATTTGTGGTCATTCAACTTTGCCAATACATACTCTGTACTTTCATCTCATGCTGTTTCATCACCTAGAATGTCCTTTCCCTCATTTCTATATGCTGGAATCCTACCTTGTACAACTCAATTCAAATACCATTCCCTTGGGATATTCACTGATTATATTGATTAAAATTAGTCATTTCCTTCTGTGTTTGTCCTAAAACATTTTCCCCTCCTTACTTTTAGCCTTTATCATGCTGTGTTCACATTACACTTATTTGTATATATTTTTATATTCTTCACTTTATTAAACCTAATATTTTCTTTCTGTTTGAAGATTTTCTTTAATATTTCTTGTAGTTCAGTTTTGCTGTGATGAATTATTCCATTGTTTTTATGTTGGAAAAAGTATTATTTTCTCTTACTTTTGAAACTTATTCATTGGATATAGAATTCTAGGTTGGCATTCTTCCTGTGTCTAACAGTGGAGTTTCTCCACTGTTCTGGTTTGTAGTGTTTCCAATGAGAAATCTATTGATGCTCTTATCTTTGTTCCTCTGTATGTATTTGGTTGTTTGGTAGGTTTTTCTTTTTGTCATTGGCTTTGAGTATTTTGATTGCTCCATTGGTTGCCCTGGCGTAGTCACCTCCACTTTTTTCTTTTTTTCAGGTGGGATTTGTTGAGCATCTTAGATATGTGTGTTTATAGTTTCCTCAAACTATGGCTCCGGTTCTTCAAATACATACATTATTATTTCTCTTTCCATTCTTTTGGAGAGTCAGATCAACATACATGAGGTCTTTGAGGTTGCTCTGCAGTTATATTTCTTTATTATTTAAACTTTTTTCTTTCATATTGAATACTTTACATTGCTATGTCTTCCAGTTCATCAGTCTCCTCCCTACCCCCGTAGTGTCCAAGCTGCTATTAACTTAATCAAGTATGTTATTAATCTCACACATTATATTTTCAACACTAGAAGATTGATTTGGATATTTTTGTATCTTTCAGCTGCTTATTTTTTTTCACCATATAGGATACAGTTAAATTAGTGTTTTGATGTGTTTTGTCACCTAATTTTATTACTTCTAAGTTTGTTTCTATTGTATTTTCTTCTCATTATGAGTTCTTTGCATGCCTGATTCCCCTCCCTCTTTTTACAGCTCAGTAGTGTCAAGTATATTTATATTGTTGTGCAACACCTCTCCAGAAGTTTTTCATCTTGAAAAACTGAAACTCTGTATCTATTAAACAACTATTCCTCAGTCCCTATCTCCTGCATCTCTAGTCCCTGGTAATCACCATTCTGCTTTCTATTAATTAATTACTCTAGATACATCAAGTAAGTGGAAGCATACAGTATTTGCTTTTTTATGAATGGCTTATTTCACTTAGCATAATATCTTCAAGATTCATCCATGTAGTAGCATGTGACAGGATTCCCGTCTTTTTCAAGGCTGAATGGCATTCCACTGTAAGTATATACCACACTTTGCTTTTTCATTTATCTACTGATGGATGCTTGGATTGCTTTTACCTCTTGGCTATTGTGAATATTATTTCTACAAAATGAGCGTGAAATATGTCTGGCAATTTTTGATTAGAAGTCAGGCATTGTTAATTTTATCTATTTAGGTGATTTCTAAATTTGTATTCCTAGAAATTTGTTTTAGATTTTGTTCTTGGATGTGCAATAATTATGTAGAAATGGTTTGCTATTGTTAAGGATTGCTTTTATGTATTTTAGATGTTGCCAGTGTAGCCTGGAGACTAGGAATAGTTTTTCTCCCTGGGCAGGTAATGCCTTGCTCAGTGTTATTTGTGATATTCCAGGAAGTATGAGTTTTTCCACTGTGACTAGTAGGATAGGAGCTACTTATGATTCTGTGTAAATTCCAGGGATTTTCCTTCTTCTCCTTCTGTATGGGTCTTTGCCCAGCCTTGGGTAGTTTATTCACATGTCTCCTTATCAGTATTCAGCTAAAGACATCTCCAGAGATCTCTCTTTGTTCATCCCTCCCCTCTTCAGTACTTTGCCTTCACTGCCTTGGCTTCCCCGGACTAACAACTCCAAATTCTCAGCTCAGGGAAAAGGCACAATGCCACCTGCATTCCCTTTCATGGTGCTTTCCTGAAAACTCTTCCCAGGCAGTCAGCTAAGGCAGTTGTAAAGCTCACCTCACATCAATGTCCTGCATTGCCTGCTGTCTACTTTGTGAAAGCTGTTTTGTAAATTATGATATATATATATATATTTTGCAATGCTAGGGATTGAATCCAGTGTCTTGCACATGCTAGGCAAGTGCTTTGTCACTGAGCTATACTTTCAATTCTGAAATCTCTTTTTCATTTTATTAATTATTTATTTTTCAAGTTTTTAGTAGTTCTGGTGGGAGGGTTAAATTGGTCTGTTTTAGTCCATCTAAGCCAGTAGTGGGGGTCTCATTAGCACGTTACTAATGATTATGCCCTTTTCCTCCCATATAATAATATGGCTTTGTATTAGCAGAATGCTTGATTCTATTCACAGAGAGGGTTTTAAGTACCTCATTAAGTACTTGCAATTTTGTCAGGAAACACATGGAAACAAAAAGTATTATCTCTCTTATGATGTTTAAAATATTAAGCTCATAAAGACTTCACAGTTTCCTGGTGAATACTTGCTGAATAAACAAGGGACTTCTTCCAAAGCAAGGGGAGGGAGGGAATAGATTCTGGACACTGTACTTGCAGACTCTCTCAGTGCAGCAATAAACTTCACCTCTGAGTTTTCTTTCTCTGAAGCACACACATTTCTATAAAATTGTTATTGACTGATTTTTTTCAACCGAGCTCCAGAAGCTACTTGCAATATACCATAAATGAGGCATTTCCCTGAAATGCCTGAGTATTCATGTTCCCTGGGACAGTCAGAGCAAGGGACTGTTCACCTGAATGCCTGAACACCTGGGAAGTGGAGTTGCCATTGACTTGCCTGGAAATGGCTAGAGGTGTTGGATTTGCTCCCCCAGTTCTCGCTTGAAGCCTCTTCTCCATAGGTTTGTGATTTTACCACTGAGTATTCGTTTATGTTTTGAATGGAAGTATGCTGTGTCTTCACACAACATATGTGTCATCTTAAGGCAGGAGGAAAAACAGGCTGGACCATAGCCCCCAGGTCTCCTGTGGCTCTCTCAAAGGCAACCTGAAGCTCCCTAATTTCTAATGAGGAGGCAGTGAAATACTGTACAAAAACACAAGAATATGGGTTGGGAGAGCTGGATCCTAATGCTGGGTCTATTGCTAGTATTCTGTGTGACTCTTGGAAGTTATTTAACTTTTCTGGTCTGTTCTCAACTGAAATGAAAATATAGGAAAAGAAATAATGATGCCTTTCATTATCCAAATGGTCATTCTGTGCCAGGCTCTCTATTAAGTGTTTCACATGTGGAGATTGAGTTTTTTGATCTTCACAGCAATCTTTTTTAGAGATGAATTGTTTTTAGTCCCTTTTTACGACTGAAGAAACCAGAGCTCAGGGAGTTTAAGCAATATGCTTGGCTAATAAGTGACAGAGCAGGGATCAAAACTCAGGCTTATTCATTAGGTTCTAAGATTAAGTTACTTGTAAGATTCTTTCCATGTATAATATGCCATGAATATGCCCGACTGTTGGAAGGTCATGATGATTAGAGAGCTCTTGTGATTTATGGTGTTTGAGCTTCAGAGTCACATACATATGAAAGCAGAACTAGGGTGTGGCTCAATGGTAGAGCACTTGTCTAGCATGTGCAAGATCCTGGGCTAGATCCCCAGCACCACTAACAGAACAAAACATACATATGTTTAGATCATATTATTTATATGTTGATTTAGTACATATTGTATATATTTAGCTCACATTGCATATAAACTAAAATCAAAATTGTCACCATTTATTGAGGGCTTCAAATGTGTTAGGTATCTTTTTTTTTAAATTTTTTTTTAGTTGTAGATGGACATAACACCCTCACTTTATTCAATTATTTTTATGTGATGCTGAGGGTCAAACCCAGTGCTTCACAAGTTCGAGGCAAGCACTAACCCTGAGCCACAACCCCAACCCTGTGTTAGGTATCTTGTGTCTTATCTCTACACAACATTTCTTTTAATACTAGTCTATTTATTCTTCCTGGAATTTCAGTTGGGGTTGGAAGGAAATTTATATCTTGTCCTGCATATATTTTAATATCTTTTTCTTTCCATGCTGCATTCTGTGTGATATCCTCAGGTTTATCTTCAGTTTACTAATCCTTTCTTCAGGATCATTTAGTTGTTAAAGCTATCCACTGATAAGTTGTAATTTCATTGACTACACCTTTTTATTACTATGTATAAGTCTTATATTTTTGAGGTCTGCCTATGCCCCCCTCCCCCCCTCTGTTTTAGGGATGGAACCCAGGACCTTGCACATGCTAGGCAAGCACTTTACCGCTGAGCCACATTCCTAACCCTGCAGTGTCTTACTTGTTTCATAGATTTTTGTTATTTTTTGGTTTAAGTTATTTAAAGTTTCATTTTTTAAAAACCTCTCTAAACAAGAGAATCATTCTCAGAAATTTTTTTTCTTTCTTTCTATTTTTTATTTTGACACAAGTTCTCATAAAGTTGCTTAGGGCCTCGCTAAATGGTTGAGGCTGGCCTTGAACTTGCAATCCTTTTACCTCAGCCTTCTGAGTCACTGGGATTACAGGTGTGCGCCACTGTTCCTGGCCTCATTCTCAGAAGTTCTTAAGAATCAAATTCTGCTTTTTGGTCTGCTGACTTTCACTTATGGCTCTTTCTCTCTTCATGTGCTATTCCTGAACCCAGGTTTGCTTCTCAATGATTTTCTAGGCTTTCCAAGGTTATGACGGACTATGGATACATTTTTGTATTACTTTTACATCTTGAGTGGCAAGATTGAACCCAAAACTTGTGTGAGCTCTGACCTAGGATTCTGAATTCCCAGAGGAAACTTTTAAGAAGAACCCAGAGGCAGAAAGGCTTTCTCAGTCTCTCTGTCTGTAGTGACAAGTTCATTGTTTTCCTGAATTAGCTTCAGGAGTCCTATCTGTACACAGGAGTTTCAGTTTCACCTCCTGGCTCCTCTTGGGTAACTGAGATTGCTCCCTATGCTACAGTGTGGACTTCCCCCATTCTCACTCCGATTTTGACTTTCTCTTCAGTTTGGCTTTTGGAGAGTTCTTTTTCTTAAAAACTCTAAGTATTTAAAAGGAATTTCATATTTTACATAGTATTTTTAATGGTATTATGGGGAGAAATTTTCCAGTTTTAAAATGCTTATTATTGCTGAAATGGAAGTTCTCTATTTAACTACATTATTAAATTATAGTTATTTATAAATATAGTTGTTACATTTAAATATAAATACCACTATAGTCCTTCAAGGCAAACCTGATTATCTCCAAGTGTCAAGGAAAAAAATACTTCAGAAAGATTTAGTAACTTGCCCAGCATCACACCACTGGTAAATGAAGGGGGCCTGGTCTGTGGCACTGAAGCCAGAGGTTACAAGTATGTGTACCTACTCTCCAAGGTTGCGAACTTACTAATGCCTGCATCAGATAAATCATAAAGAAGGTGAGAGTGACTAACTTAAAGCATGTCAAGATGGAAATGCTACAGCCCTCTTTGTATGTTTGGTCCAGTCTATTGAAGGCTATCCTGGCTGACAGCTCTGTGGCACTAATTATAATTCCTCACTTAACTCTTAAATTAAGTTTGAAAGCTTTTTATACTTCTATGTAACATATACCTCTGCCAGAAACTTCACATTTTAAAGACTCAATTAAGGCTTATCTGCATAGTGAAGACTCATAGTGAAGATCTTGAGAGTCTCTGGTTGTCTCAAAACATCCCTCCATTGTGATGATCAAGTCCTTTAGAGCAGACATTTCTTTTTGTTGAGTTCTGTTTAATTATTTGTGGTATCTATTCCTGTTTAGGCACACAGTGGGATCTCAGGAAGAATAGACATTTTAAAATATTTATTCATTTTTATTAAAAAGTTAAAAAGGGTCGGGACTGTGGGTCAGTGGCAGAGTGCTTGCCTAGCATGCATAAGGCCCTGGGCTCAATCCTCAGAACTGAAAGAAAATAATTAAGAAAATAGAGACGTTAATGACTTTTAACATGACAGATTTCCAAACTTGACACTTGATTAAAAGTTTAAGGTAAAGAATTATTGTATATCACCCTCATCATCATTTAACATTTAATGATGCCATAAACTGGAATTTGTCTCTTGCAGACCAGAAACACTGAGAGAATCTTATTTGCTCTAAACTCCTCTGGTGAAAGAAATGAAGCAGGACAATAATAGCCCATATTTGGAACCCAGTATTGAAAACTCAAAGAGGGTAGATTGTTCCTTCTTTACCATAGTTTTAGATCTAACCATTGTCGTGAATAAAATGGCTTTTTTCTTTATGATTTATAGTGCAAATATTACAGTGGAAATATAATCCTCACAAATTCAAAGGACTTTATAACTATTGTCTGTTTTTAAGCAAATATTCCAGTCACTGAATACCCCTGGCCACTATCAAAAGCCAATAATTATTTAATAGTTGTTATATGTTTCTTTGTACAGGTTGAGCATCCCTTATCTAAAATGCATGGAAACAAAAGTGTTTTAGATTTTAGATTTTTTTTTTTTATTTTGGTATTTCATATATATGTAAGGAGACATCTTGGGAAAAGGATCCAAATCTAGACTTGAAATTCATTTATATTTCATAAAACCTTCAACTCCTAGCTTTGAGATAATTTTATACAGTATATTTAATAATTCTGTGCATGAAACAAAGGTTCATGGTGCATAATTTTCCACTTGCAGGGTCATGTGGACATGCATGCACAGAGTTTCAGATTTTGGAACATTTTTTGAATTTTAGAGTTTCTGATTAGGGATTCTTGACCTGTATTACTGTTTACCATTTTTTTCCCCTCATGTTCCTAACTGGTTGTTGATTTTCTAAAAGGCTGAGAATTTTTCATGCCTAGTCGAAGCATTTATTTTTTCTCTTTCCTTTTTATTTTCAGATATTTAAAAATATTAACATTTTACCAACATTAATTTATTGCATTCTCTTAGCCTCCTATTAATTAGGTATCTTGTGATATCCACCCCTTTCCCCTTTTGTTTTACAGAGGAGGAAAGTGAGGTGGAAAGATGTTAAGTAACTTGCACAAGGTTGCACAATTAATTACAAAGCCATGATTCTGACCCAGGAGGTCTGGCTCCTGAATCTGTGCTCTTAACCAAGATGCTATGTTGCATCTCAGTAATTTTTGTTGTTGATGGTTTAAATTGAACATGGGGGCCAGAGAAGGGAGAAAATGTTCTCCTTTTTCCTACTCAAACCAGGGCTAGAATATATGTATAGAATTAGACAATGTTTAATTAGGACACTTGTGGAATTTAGCTTACAGTAAACATGTATTTGATTTCTAGCTCTTTGCAAAATGTAAACAAGCTTTATACTTGTTTGTCTTAGAGCTGAGACTTGGCATATTCCCCCAAATGGCCAAATGAGAACTTGGAAGATGCAGAAGTAATCATTTAATTGAATGGCTATAAAATTAATAGAGTCTTTCTTCAGTGACTTCTATCTCTTTTTCTATCTCTCTCTGGTTGAGTGGGGATTAGAAATCGGACTACTAAGAGAAAAACAGGAGTCTGTGAAGTGTCGTATCAGATATTGGCAGCATCCTGCTCTGAATGAGGTTACACTGAGAAAAGGAAGATTAAAAAGAAATGCTCATTGGGGCTTGCATGAATACAAATATTTACAAAATATTTTTGGAGATAAATTTTCTTGGAGTTGTGTAATTTCTTTTTGTCATTTAACACCTCGGAATCAGGTGGTATCAAAATGTAAGTGAACCAATTGCAATTATTTTTTAGGGAAACAGACCCTGAGAAATATATATAATTTTCTCTGCATGTGTCTTTAGTACAAGTGTTAAATTATTAAATAGAGACATCATTTGAAATTGCTAATTGTTAACATATTATTTAATTATGTGGATTACATACTTGCAAGTGGAAAGAAAATAAACACTTATGTTTTCTAACTTCTGATATCTTCCTTTTGCAGTCAGACAAGCAACTGTTTATTATCATATACCGCATTTGAATTGAAGACCTAGCAGACAACTTTAGGGTGGAACTAATCAAATAAACTGTTTAGTGAAAAATCTAGGTGTATTTTAGTTTAGACTTTTGGATATGGAACTTAGGGCTAAAGAGTCAAATTCAATCATCTGGTTTAGGACGTGGCCCAAGTGTATCCATGCCAGAGTGAGAAGGGCCAAGAACAGTGAGATTGCCATTTAGATCTCCTCCAAGATGAGAGTTTTTAAAATTAACTTGGGGTTCCCTTTCTGCTGGCCATTAGGGAGATGCCACGGACAGAACTCACCGAGGTTCATTCCTCCTATTGTGTGAATTAGTGAAGGACTTCAGAATTGTTCCACATGTCACTTGATCTGAGGTGATCTGAAGCTTTTTGATGTGGCCAAGTGCCAAGAACTTGAAAGAGAAAAGCTGCAGATTTTCTTGGTGGAGATTTTGAACTCAGCAGGCCCAATATAGATGTACACTCCTCACGGATCCAATGAGAAGCAAACACGCTTAGAAAGCTTTTTTTTTGGTACCAGGGATTGAACTCAGGGGCACTTGACCACTGAGCAACACTCTCAACCCTATTTTGTGTTTTATGTAGAGACAGGGTCTCACTGAGTTGCTTAGCACCTCGCTGTTGCTGAGGCTGGCTTTGAACTCGCGATTCTCCTGTCTCAGCCTCCCTAAGTGCTGGGATTACAGGCTTGCGCCACCGCGCCTGGCTGTCTTAGAAAGCTTTGATGCCATAATGTGGCAAGGCTATCATTTCTATGTGGTTCAAGTGTGTCCTACAAAAAACTCATATGCTTGTATCTTGGCCTTGGCAACATAGAGAGGTGGTCCATCACCTTTAAGATGTGCGGCCTGGTGGAAGGTGGTTAGTTCATTGGAGCTCAGACTCGGAAGGGATTTCTATAGTGCTTGGTGACCCTGGTTAGTTCCTGCAAGAGTGGGTTGTTATAAAGTGAGAGCTGAACACTGGATCTGTCTGGCTTTCAGTGTCACCATATGATTTTTCTGCACATGGCCATTGCCTTCCCGGCTTTTCTGTTATATTGTGTCACAGCCAGAGGGGTCCTCACCAGAGGCCAAACTGATGGTATCACCCAGTTTTGGACTTTCCTCTCCCCAAACCATGAGCTAAATACATCTCTTTTTAACAATAAAGAACCCAGCTTCAGGTACTTTGTTACAGTAACCGAAAACAGACTAAAACAGTCAGTCATCACTTACCCAATGTTATATAGGACCCTTGCACTTATCATAGGTTACTTCCATTCTCCTGGGCCATTCTGTACATTTTGATCTTGAGGAAAGTTTTGGTTAAATCAAAGAACATGGAGTTTGAAATTAGAGAGATTTGATTCCAAATCTTGTCACTATTACCATTACTATCCGCTATGTGATTTGGGACAAACTGCCCTTTCCAGGCATTCAGATGTTCTCCACTTGTAACTCAGGTATCCCTAAGATTGATAATGCATAGAACAAAGGAGAAGATGAATTAGCTAATGGGACAGGGAGCTAGGTGCCTTGTGATGTTTGATAAGCACTGAGCTTCTTTGCCTTTGCTTACCCATTGGTGCCCCTGCACCTTCCTATGCATCTAAGTGCTCTATCTTTGGATCTGGAGGGCATCCGGAGGTAGGAAAACTTACTGTTTTCTTTGGGGTAGGTCTCATTCTCTCAAGGAAATGAAGAGCCTGAGAAGAGGCACCAAGAGGCCATTATTCAGGGTCATGCAAAAGCATTCATTATCTCTTTCCCCTTATTAGTCTCATTGACATTTCCCTTTAATAAATCATTGTGTTAAAGATCAGGAGCATGTTTTAAAATCTAATGCAATTTGACCATATCTAATTCTAAAATCTGAAATCCAAAATTCTCCCAAATATGATTTTTTTGTGTGCTGATATGATAATGTAAGAGGAAATTTACATACCATAAAACTTTGCTTCATGCACATTATTTAAAATATTGTATAAAAATAACATCAGTTCAGGGCTGGGGTGGTGGCTCAGTGGCAGAGCACTTGCCTAGCATTTGTGAGGCACTGGGTTCGATTCTCAGCACCACATATCAATAAATAAAGAAAAATAAAAGTCCATTGACAACTAAAAAATATTTAAAAAAATAACATCAGTTCATGTGTATAAGGTATAGATGAAATATAAGTAAATTTCATGTTTAGATTTGAGTCCCCTCCTCAAGATATCTCATTCTGTACTTGCAAATATTCCAAAATCTGAAAGAATTCTGAATTGAAAAACACTTCTGCTCCCAAGCATTTTAGATAAAGGATACCCAGCTTGGACTAGATGGAGGTAAAGCCATGGGAGGATCCAGAACTTTCTCACATCTCTACACCAGGATAACATGCCACGCATTATGGGTAGCAGGGATTGTGGCTGAAGTATAGGATAGTTCAGCTCAGGATTCAGATGTGCCTGGGTTTGCCCAACAAGCCGCCGTAGTGGGTCTGTTGGGAGCTGTTACTAAGAAGGACCAAAAGATATATGAAAAGAGTTCATACTCAGAGTGGAAGGGAAGTTGGCTTTGGGTCCACTAAGGGGGTCTGTTTTTCACACTGTGAAACGTGGACTACCCTGTTCCATGGAGCAGTAGGATGGGGGTCAACACAAGAGAAGCACCCTGCTTGAATACTTTATAACACTGAGGGGCACTCACTGATGAGCTACACAATTGAGAAAAGCCAGGATGAAGGTGGGGATCAGGGATGATTTTCCCTCAACAGGGAGTAGAGTGTCACTTTATTTTCTTCCAGCAGGTCCAGTAGCTTCTTTTGCCTTGGAATTGATACATGCCAGTAGCTTGCTAGCCACAGGGAGGGTGGCCCATGCTTCACTGCTTTCCACAAGGGATAGCTTTTATACACACAGTTGGAGCATCTCCCCAGGGGCAGAGTCTGTGGAGGCCCCAGCAAGGGTAGTGCTTTCATGGGTCCCACAGAACTGGCTGCTTTATTAGCTCAATAGATAGCAGGGAACAAGAGTTGGAGCCAAAGAAAAGGACAGATTCTGTGGGATTGCTAAGAGGGCTTGGGACTTCTTCCAAAGGGAGGAGTTTGAAGATAAATTGGGGGTCTAGGGATGGTGGCTGTGGGCAAAGCTTTGGACCGCTGCATGACTATTCTGAGACCCCACATTCCCCATGGGCTGAGTAGACCTGGGAAGTCTAGGTTGCCTTTGTGAGTGAGTGAGTGTGTGTCAATTATATGGAAGAAAACAAACAATAACAACAACAAAATAAAATAAAATGATACTGACTGGCAGGCAGTTGACTCAGATTATAAATGTGAATATACAACCCAAGAACTCAGAAAAATGAAAAAAAATTCAAGGATGATATATTTAGTAGAAAAATGCAAGACAGGCTTTAAAGCCGGAAATCAACTTAGTCCTGTGGCCTGAAGCAAAAGTCTGGAGACAGGGTGGGGTGCAGCTGGGAGTGAGTGAGTGGATTGGGACCTGTGGAAACAGTAAAAATAAGTGCCAGACGGGACATATAGACTTAGGTTTTTTGCCAGAGAAGCTAAGAGAAACCCAGGGAATGCTGAGCCTGAAAGTTATGTGTATGTGTGTCCTTCATGTAGAAGGTTTGCTGATTGATTTATTTCAAGATAAATTGCACAAATATGTCTTCTTCATATTCCCAAATATCTTAGTTTCTTCTCAAGTCACACTGGAGAGACGAGGAGGAAGAGAAGAGGGAGAGAGAAAGGGAAGGAGAGAAGGAGATTATAAGAATGCACATAGGGAAAGGACCTTGGAAATAGATGCTTAGCAACCTCAGCAATCAGATAAGAGAACTGGGTTATACATTTGCATCTTGGTTCTCCCTTCACGTGGGTTTTTATTCACTCCTGACTCTTTATTTGCAGTTCATTGACAATCTTGGTTCAAGGGGGACTTTCTCAGACTTTACGCCAAGCTCGTGAAACTCACGTTGAAAAAGTCCTTCTTCTTTATAAATGTGGAAACAAAGACACACACCTAGAAAAACAGAGGAGTACAAGTGCGGTGACAGAGGTTCCCAAGCTGGTTGGGGAAGCAGTTTTCTCAATGAATATGTTATGTATTAAAGCCCCGTACTTAACATGAAAGATGATGGTGGCATTTAAGAGTTCACAGCCTCTTCTGATAACATAGCAGAAATTTAAAAGCAATTTTAAACACAAGAGAAAAGAGAAATATGCAAGGGATATGCTGGGATATGCTAAGAGTCTAGCTTGCAATGCTTCATGCCAAGAACAGTTCATATGCTCCCCCTCTCCAAAGGCACACATCCCAAAGGATGCCAATAGAGTGCCAGCAAATGCCGAGGAAGACGTTGTGCACAACTGGACATCTGCTTGGTTTCTTAAAATATGTTAATGTTATTTTCTACAGTATGCACTTTGACATGAGTGGATATATGGACTTTTGATAGATATGGTTATAAAACCATCTATCTCACTGTCTATTGCTCTTTCCTTATCATATTATGTCACCTAGCATCGTGGAACCTCAAGTTCAGAGCTCCAAAGTGGCTTAAAAGGAAATGAACCAGAAAAGAGTTCCCTTGGACTTACTTCCCTAAAAGTGGAGTTTAGATGGAGTATTCTTGTATCAGGGTTGCCTGTTTTCTCACATGAAGAACAAATTAAGATTTGAACAACCAAAGGATGCTTTCTTCCTCTCTACCTTCTTTTCGTAGCTGTTACTGCTAAGTTGATTGTGAGTTTCTCTATAGACCTCTGTATGTGTCAGAGAAAAACCAGAGTCAGACAACAGTTAAAGTGGCCAGAGCAGATTTTGTTCAGGGCTGGTGAAGTCGGGACAGTGAGATCTCAGTACAGAGATGGGTTCAACTCTGAATATAGCATGGCAAGCAGAGATTTACTACCCAGGAGCAGGGTGGTGTTAGTGGATGGAAATTTACTAAGAGGAAATGTCAGGGGTAAAGGGGGATTCTGAAAAAAAAAAAATCTTGGTGAAGACAGGCCAGGGTGATCAGACATCACCTGGGGGATGTGGAGAATGAGGGACCTAGTCAGATATCAAGGGAGATGAGATATCAGGGGTGTCCGGGGTTCTGGTTAAGTTAAATTTAGCAGGGTTCTTGCTAAAACTGGACTCTACAAGGAAATGCATAGATGGGCCTTGTTGGGAAGGGCTCAGAGAGCTGACTAAAGTTTAGTTAAGCAAGGAAACTTTGTTAGTAGCATGGATATAGTTGTTAATGCAGAACAAGAGGGTGGCCTTTCAGGTTTGTTGAGCATGGTGAAAGGATCAGCACCAGTTTATTCTTGGCTTTTACACGTCTTTCATTGCAACATCTAAACTGTTTTTTTACTCAAACAGATCTGCAGCCCATCCTGGAATTATTTCAGTAAGATTTCCTTGATGACTATGTGAGACACTGCTAGTTGCTGATACCAGGGGAGCAGCAGGTGAATACTGCCTTCTAGAACCTTTGTTGAATCAGTCCCTACACATCTCTATGCTTTTCATAAGTTAATTGCTAACTTCCGAGGAAAAAAAATACGTTTTTTTAAACTTTCCGGTCTCTTATCAAACATGCTGAGCACGGCTTGGTTAAGCAGTAACTCTGGCTATGCAAGTAAACAGAATTCCCCACCCCACCTCCCTCTTTCGCACGTGAGAGCTTGGGAGAAAATAATCAACAGCTACTAATAACACACTGAACTGGAAGTGATTCAGTTCCTTTAATACACCTTGAGGACAACTACATTCGTAGAGGACAGAGTGTTTAGAAGGGTCCAATGTTCAATATCAGAGAACACTTCTATGGAAAAGCAGTTCTGTGGATATTGGTTAATTTCTCCTATCAGTATCAGGACCTGTGGCAACTGTGGGCTATTCCTTGAGTAGGAACCTTAAGGTGGCAGTGATATGACCCTGACTTTGACTTCTCCAAAGTATCTCAAGCCTGGTACCTCAAGAGCCAGAGTGGTTTTGGGACTGGGCAGCAGGGTGAGGTTTGAATGCCATCCAGGCTCAGATACACAGAGGGCAGAGAAATGATGGTGGCTCCTTGGCTTTGTCCACACAGGCAGAGGCAGAAAGGGGCCACCTAGGTAGTGTGATCTAGAAGGTGCCAGAAAAGCAGCCCCCTGACAGGGAAGTAGGCTTCTCTCCTCAAAGAGCTACCTCAGAGTTTGAAATTTAGACCGGGAGATTTCTGTATTTTCTTAGGGATTGGTCTCCAAAGCATCTCCTTTAAAATGCAGAAATTCTACTTAAAACAAGAATGTACTAACATATCAGCACCCAGACCACATACCATGAATTAATGAGCTGACCAAATAGATGTCACCTGTGAGATCCCAAAGGCTTGAGGGCCTCAAACAGGGCCTCCCTGTTTCAAGAAGTGCCACTGTCACCTATGAAGGGCCTGGCTCTGACCAGAGACCGGGACCTGGCCCTAAGTTCCCCTCCCACTAGTTCCCCTCCTCCAGCTCATCTTACCTGAAGGTCCCCAGCTTGTGGCAATATTTACATTCAGGATTGGATTAAGACCTGCAGGAGCCCTAAATACTGGAAGCATTATGTTGGTATTCCTTTTCACTGGGTTTGAAAAATTCAAATTCAAATGAATTCTCAATTGCAACATGAGCATAACCACTGCTTAACTGAGGACTGGTTTTCCCCATGAAGGAGACCATTGCTTGCAGCTTTGAAACAGAAAATGTGAATTCTTCCAAAATCCCTTTTTTTCTTGTTCTTGTCTTGATAATATCCTAAGTGCACATTTATGTGTGCCCCTGGGTAATCCAGCCTGCTATTCACAAACGCACAGAATGTCTATGCTGTCACACACTGGGCCCTTTCCCTCACTGTGTGCTCCTTTCTTCTTCACACCACGATTCAGTTACTAGCAATGAGCCCACGAACCCACGAATCTTTATATCTTCTTTTTTAAAATTTTTTATTTTTTTTGGTCCTGGAGATTGAACTCAGGAGCACTCGACCACTGAGCCACATCCGCAGCCCTATTTTGTGTTTTATGTAGAGACAGGGTCTCACTGAGTTGTTTAGCGCCTCGCCGTTGCTGAGGCTGGCTTTGAACTCACGATTCTCCTGTCTCAGCCTCCCAAAGTGCTGGGATTACAGGCTTGTGCCACCTCACCCAGCTCTTTATATCTTCTTTATTCATACCTTGCCTCACATTCCTGTAGCACCAGACTCATGTCCTCACAGCCTAATAATTATATCCACTCATATCCTATAGGCACCTTCATAATATCAGGTTCAAAGCAGAACTTGTGAATGCCTCCATCCAACTTTCTCTTTTTCCAGTTACCTCCATCTTGAAAAGTTCCTCCAGTTGCTCAAGTCATATATCTGGGGTTCATCTTTCATACCTTCCTCCTCTCTACCCCATCTCCAAAAATCCCATGATTTTCCTCCTTAATGTCTCTCAATTCCATCTTCTGCCACCTCAGCTCCTGCTTGGTTTACTGCAGTAGCCGTCTAGTTCTCCCGTCCCTACTCTTTTCACCTTAAATGCCCATTCTCTCTTGCAGCCTGAGCTGCTATTCTAATCTGATCATTCTTCACTCCCATTTTAACACCCTGCATGGTATCCCCAGGATCACTCTCCTTAATAAGATTTACAGGACTGCTTGGGCCCAGCTGTGCGTCTCTGACCACTTTCTACCTTGTATTGTACAGGCCTATAAATTCGCATAAGCGGAACAGCTGCCTACACTTTCAGCTTTGCATGTACAGTTGCCTTCCATTATCTACATTTTCACTTTCCATGCTTTCAGTTACCAAGGTCAATGGTGGTTGGAAACTATTAATTGGAAAATTTCAGAAATAAGCAATACATGTTTTAAATAGCTTTTATTGAAGCATAGTATTATAATTGTTCTATACTACTTTTAAATTATTGTTAATTTCTTCTGTGTCTAGTTTATAAATTAAACTTTATCTTAGGTATGCATGTAAAGGAAAAATTTAACACAATATGTAGACGGTTTGGTACTAGCCACAGTTTCAGACATCTACTGGGAGCCTATGGATATGTCCCTGTGGATATGAGGGGCCTTTGGTAATTTATTTATTTCTTTGGTTTGTTTTCCTACATACAATCACAGAATATAAAAGCTTTGTGAGGCTGCAATTTTTGTCTGTTTTACTGTTGAGTTCTGAGTTTATAATAATAGGTACCGTGGTGCATTCCTGTAATCACACTGACTCAGGAGGCTGAGGCAGGAGGATCACAAGTTCAATGCCAGCCTGGACAACTTAAGGGGACTCTGTCTCAAAATAAAAAGGGATAGAGCTCCTGGGTTCAATTCCCAGTACCACAATAATAATAATAATAATAGGAATTAAACAAATATTTTCAAAGTTAGGGAGAATCATCTGGGTAGCATTCAAAAAATATTGTTGGGCTTAGTGCCATTCATGGTTTCAGGCATCTGTGAATATATCCCTTGTGCATGAGGATGGGGGATGACCATATATGTCTGACTGATCTTTAACCATCCTTTGGCTCTGACAATCATTCTTCCAGGAAACCTTCCCTGCAGGTCCTTTCCTGGGTCCGCCCAAACAGCCCCTTACTGTACTCTCCACAATGCAGAGTCTGGGGCTGTAACCTTCCCCCGCCAATGAGCACCCAGACCAAGGAATATGCACAGCAGGCCCCTGTGGTTTTCCTTTTATCAGTGCCTAGCACCAGGCCTACTTGCCACACAGTGAATACTTACCAAGTATACATTGATTCAATGAATATGCTTTGATACATCAAGTTTGAAGAATACAACTGGAAAATGAGGCTTTGTTGGAGATTTGGTTAAGCACTCAAAGTAGATGCATGCTTTCTTTGGGTTCTGAGCACAATGTATATGAGGGGGTGGGCTACAAAAGTTGGAACAAAAAGTAATAATAGAGGCTTGGGATGTAGCTCAGTGGTAGAGTGCCTGCCTGGCATGTATGAAGCCCTGGGTTCAATCCCAACAACAACAACAACAATAACCACAAAGGTAATAATAAGAGCCATCAGTGTGTTCACCATGGTCAGGTGCTTTATCTATAGTATCTCGTGATTATCTCTAATTCATAGAGGAAGACATTGAGGCATAGAAAGGATGAGAAACTGCTCAGTTTGCTCTGTGTGTGAGCAGAGTAGTGAAGGCAGAGTCTAGGTGACACTCAGGATAGTCTCTGTATTCCTGTTGTTGCCTGGGCCTGTGCTACATGCATGGAGGTTGTTTAAGGCCCTGAAAATTGTTTGTAAAATGATCACTGAGCTGTACTCCCTTAGCTCTAATATGCATCTTAAAGGTTTTATTTGTGCCAGTGGTAAGATGCTTATAGGAAGTATTTAGTTTATTATATAGGGTGGAGAAAGCAGGGATGTTTGACATCAAGACTTACTGGGATGATGAAAGTGTTAGAGTTTTCTATTTTGAATTTCTTGGCCGATTTTTTTTGAGAGGTTAACTCAAAGGTCAATTCAATGGCTTATTACTTAAATATTTATTTGATAGGAGACAGGATGACATTTGGACTTTGGATGAGGAAAAAGAAGTCTACAGAGGGTCTTGCTCTAGCAAGAAGAGAGGAGATGGACCACCTTTCACTAATATAAAGCCAGAGAAGGTCACTGCTGCATATGTGGTCTTGGAAAGGGAGGCATTCTGAGTGGAAAGTGATTTCTTGTTGTGGTAACTGGAGAGGTGGCATGTGACCTCACCTATAGCTATGGTTGTTGCATGAAAGATTTGTTCAATATTAACATGTTGATCACAGAGAAGTGGAGAGTAGAATAGTGGTAACCAGAGGTTGGGAAAGGCGATGGAGTGGTGGAGAGAGCATGGTGGGGGTGGATACAGGGGTACAGTTGGATGGGAGATATAACTTTTAATGTTTTCTAGCACACTAGGACCACTGTGGTTGACAATAACTAGATATTTTAGAATAGCTAGTAGAGAGAATTTTGAATGTTCCCAACACAGAAATGATAAATGTCTGAGGTGAAGATGTGCCAGTTACTGTTATCTTATGGCTATATGCTGCACACATGTATTGAAATGTCACACTGTACTCCAAAAATATGCACAATTATCATATGTCAATTAAAAATAACAGAAACTAACATGTCAGTGAACCCATCAACTCATACAGAGTCCATAAAGCATCCCATGAATGTTTGCTTACTTGGTCCATCTCACACATAGCATGCAATTGCCACAACTGTATTGCCAAGTAGTAGACTACTACTTGGCAATATGTGTATATGATTAGTTTAGTATGATTATGATTAAAATCAACTTCTAAGATGCTTAGCATATCTTTGCAACAAAGATGGGATTACGAGAATATAAAAATAATTTCACCATTTGTTGAACAGGCTATCTTTTCTCCAGTGTATGTGTTTGGCTCCCTTATCTAGTATAAGGTAACTGTATGTAAGTGGGTTCATTTCTGTGTCTTCTATTCTGTACCATTGGTCTACATGCCTATTTTGGTGCCAGTACCATGCCATTTTTGTTACTATAGCTTTGTAGTATAATTTAAGGTCTGGTATTGTGATGCCTCCTGCTTCACTCTTCTTGCTAAGGATTTGCTGGGAAATCTGGAAATCCATATGCAGCAAAATGAAACTAAACGCCTATTTCTCACCATGCACAAAATTCAACTCAAAGTGGATTAAGGACCTGGGAATCAGACCAGAGACCCAACGCCTAATAGAAGAAAAAATAGGCCCAAATCTTCATCATGTAGGATTAGGACCATACGTCCTTAACAAGACTCCTATAGCACAAGAAGTAAAATCAAGAATCAACAAATGGGATGGATTCAAACTAAAAAGCTTCTTCTCAGCAAAAGAAACAATCAATGAAGTGACCAGAGAGCCAACATCCTGGGAACAAATCTTTGCCACACACACATCCGATAGAGCACTAATCTCCAGGATATATAAAGAACTCAAAAAACTTAACACCAAAAACACTAACAACCCAATCAATAAATGGGTCAAAGAGCTGAACACAAACTTCACAGAAGAAGATATACAATCAATCAACAGACATATGAAAAAATATTCAATATCTCTAGCAATCAGAGAAATGCAAATCAAAACTACCCTAAGATTTCATCTCACACCAGTCAGACTGGCAATTATCAGGAATACAAACAACAATAAGTGTTGGCGAGGTTGTGGGGAAAAAGGCACGCTCATACATTGCTGGTGGGACTGCAAATTGGTACAACCAATCGGGAAAGCAGTATGGAGATTCCTTAGAAAACTTGGAATGGAACCACCATTCGAGCCTGCTATCCCACTCCTGGGTCTATACCCAGAAGACTTAAAAACAGCATAACACACTGAAGCAGCCAACTTCAATGTTTATAGCAGCTCAATTCACAATAGCTAAACTGTGGAACCAACCTAGATGCCCTTCGATAGCTGACTGGATAAAGAAACTGTGGTATATATACACAATGGAATATTACTCAGCAATAAGAGAGAATAAAATTATGGCATTTGCAGGTAAATGGATGGAGCTGGAGAATATCATGCTAAGTGAAGTAAGCCAATCTCAGAAAACCAAATGTCGAATGTACTCGTTGATAAGTGGATACTGATCCATAATGTGGGGAAGGACATGGGAACAATGGGGGAACTCTGTTCACAGGGGTGTAAGGTGGGGAGGGGGCATGGGGACAGTAAAGGTGGTAGAATATGATGGTCATCATAGCCCTTACTTTATGTATGACTGCATGTATGTTGTGATTCTATATCACTTACGACCAGAGAAATGAAATGTTATCCTCTATCTGTATACGATGAATCAAATTGCACTCTGTTATCATATAAGCCTAAACAGAACAAATAAATAAATTAAATATGAAAAAAAATAATTTCATCCTTCAGGGATAAAAGCACTATTAATATTGGTAGAAAAATTTTTATAGATATAATACAAATAATGTCTTATTTTATAACAAATTGAAAATACTTGCTTTAGTTTTTATTTAATTAACATGCATAAATATCTGAGGAAGGCTCTGATTGAAACCATTTACTATGGATCCTCTCTATAGTTCCATTTACTGCCCTAAATTGGGAGATGTTTAAAAATCAAAGTGGCATATGATGATAATTTTTGAGTCATAATTTTTACAATGCTTAAAAATTTACTAGGTAGGATTATTTAAAAAAATTCATGTCACCTAGCTGCTGAGATGTGGACTCGTCATGCCACTTTCAAAAGATAACCCTGGCATACAAAACCTCTTCAGAAGTTTTGCTTGTTTTGTTTACTTTCCCCACATGATTTTGGCTATCGTATGCTAAAACAACATGTCACTGAATATTTAGGTTTATGGGGCACAGTCCAGCCAATGAAAGCTTGGGTTG
Organism: Geosciurus inauris; assembly: GCA_004024805.1. NCBI lineage: Eukaryota > Metazoa > Chordata > Mammalia > Rodentia > Sciuridae > Geosciurus > Geosciurus inauris. The sequence goes on along the minus strand of PVHX01001968.1, from coordinate 45,736 downwards.
GAATTGCAGCTGTGTTGGAAGATTGATTTGGAAGGATTGCAAACAATCTGTGAATAGTTTGAAAAGTGTTTTTTTAGAAGACATGGAACCTTTATTCAAATGACAGCCTTACTTGGGATGCTAAGGAAGTGCTTTTTAGCCCCCTGAGTTACACAGGTGTTTGGTGGATTCTGTGACTACATGAATACTCATTAGGGGAGAGGTGTGGCTGCCCATTTGATTACGACGTCCTCACTGAAAGGTAAAAGGACAGGAAGAGCCATTTTGGATTAGTCTACTACACTTACTGACAAATGTGGAGGCTAAATGACTGGTCAGAGAAGTGGCCAATTGTAGCTGGATTTGAAATATGGATGATATGGACAACACCTGGGGTTTTAGAATGACAGCAACCACCACATCCTTGACCATAACCATCATGGGATTTGCAAATAAAAATAGGTAGGGGCATTATGGATAGCCTTTTCCTTGGATTTGCTAAACACCATACAACCAATTAGAAAGTTTTTCTGCAAAGCTTTAAAAGAAAATTATAAAAGGAGATCTATGGTGACCTTGAATGCTTTTCAATAAGAAATCACTAATAGCACAAGATCTTGGTTTTTCAACATGTGCCTTCTATAGTTTGGATCTTGGATATCTCTCAGAGACTCATGCATTAAGGAATTGGTTTGCAGGGTGCTCATTGTTGAGAGGTGGTGAAAACTGTAAGAGGTGGGGCCTAGCAAAAGGTCTTTAGGTCAATGAGGGCATGCCCTGAAAGGGGATTGTAGGACCTGGTCTCTTCCTTTTCTCTTTCTTTCTGGCTATGAGAAGAGAAGTTTTGCTCTGCCATGTGTTCTGTGCTGTTGCATCTGACACTTTGTCATAGGCCTAAAAGCCACAAGGTCAACTGATCACAGACTGGAACCTCAAAAAATATGAGGCAAAATAAAGATTTTCTCTTTGTAAGTTGATAATCTCAGGTATTTTGTTATAGTGATAGAAAGCAAACTCACCCAATGCCACACTAAAATAAACCACTACTCCTTGGAAAAATGGCTAATTCAGAAAGTATAAAATGAGCCTGAGACTTCTTATTATGTCAGAATGTGAGAAAGTGCTCACAGAATGGCAGAGACACCACCAAGGGACAGAGAGATAGATTTTAGGGAGCTATTGCTGACCCTGAGGGTCAATTTGAGCATTCAAAGGAATGAAGTCAATAATTAGCTGTAATTCATCAAACTATGCAAAAATCCATAAATCCACAGTGAAAATAAATAAATACGTGGAGAAGAAGAGAAAGATCTTTCTTAAAATAGAACATCATCACCTGTATGAGGGAAATACATCATGGCAGAATGCATGTTGGAGTAAATGCTCACATCCCAAGCCAGAAAGCAGGGAGAGCTAGAGCTGGAGCTAGAGATGGACAAGAGACTGGAGTCTCATGATCCCCTTCTAGGACCCTCTCCCCACAATGACCTAAAGGCCTCCTAATAGGCCTCACCTCTTAAAGGCCCATAATACCTCCACCACTGCACCACTGAGAACCAAGTCTTTACATATGTAACTTTCAGGGGCAGTCATCTAAAGCACAGCACACATTGTCCTGTATTTTAGTTCTTGCCACTGATGCTGTTTTGGTGGCTCTTTGCTCCTACTTGGGCAATAACTCCCCTTTATTTGGACTTGAGGTAAGAAAATCAGGGCCTGCTTCCCCTCCACATGCTTTCTACCATATCGGCTCCTGCCACATGATTTGTTACCTTCCTCCTGGTGCTTTGGCACCTGTAGTTAGGCTGCATGGTGCTATTTAGGAGGCCAATCTTTTAGATTGGGGTCCATCTCTTCCTGATACTCTGCTTGAGAGGATAGGCATTTATTTTTCCCAAGGAGACACCATCCTTTAAGGGTGATCTCAAAAAAATGCCCTTTACATTGAGGAATGTGGCAGGACTCCCAGGGCCATCAGAGTTTGGCAGAGAATTTTCATTAGTACTTTCAGTTCTTCATTCCTCTTTGCCTATTAAGAATGGCCCAAGGTAGACTTTCCAAATGTTCTATCACTAGATCGTTATTTGGGTAGGAAAGCAGCTAGGTTAAAATAACATTGAAAGATTATTATGTGATTGGTAATGATAATTTTTTTACATTAATGGGATTTGATTATGTTGGCAGTAAGACAACATAATCAAAATACTGCAACTAAGTAAGATCTGGAAAATGAAAAGTTTGGGTTTATATACTTAATGGTCTGTAGTTCTCAAGCTAGAATTTCCTTGTTCTTTATTTTTTTTTCTTAAAGTTTTCTGAGGATCAGGATGTAGTGCAGAGAGTAGAGCTTTTAAGACTTTAATTATTTTACCTTTTAGCAGACAGAGGTCTAGGTATCACCAAAGTTATTCTCTCTTATAAGGCAGAGGTGTCCAGCATTGATTGATTATGTGATACCTACTCTAGTATCTTTTCAGGACATGAAATGATAATAGCATCACCCGATCCCATCTCCCAAACACTTTGCTCTCATAAGTTCTATCTTTATCAGTAAACTGGTGGTTACACCAGCTTGCTAAAGAAAATTCATTCAACCTTGCTGAAAATGAATTATGCTGTGTCTGTATCAGGCACTGGGAAAAGTCCACAGAAAGCTGCTGATTGGTTAGACTCTCTCCTTTTTAACAAAGAATTACTAGTAAATAAGGAGTCCTCATTTTTCAGAGGCTAAGTGCTCTACTTCTTTGACCCTTGAGCAAAATAAGGAAGAGTTGCTGAAAAATTGTACTTGTGTCCACAAATGCCTAGTTTTTGAAAACAATGTTATGGTCAAAAAAGGGGACAAACAGCCCTTTCAAGCAAATGTGACCACTGCAAGCTACTCAGCTTTGATAATTTCTTTCTCCATTTAGCCTTGACCTTGGCAGAGACATGATTTATAAAACGAGTGAATGTCTAGAGGGCAGAAACTATGTCATACGTGTTTTGTGCTTGTCACTTTGTTTTAAGCTAGCAATCACATAACATTCGTATTAAATTAGAAAGTTTATGTATGTAACTAGTTTCTTTATAGAATTGCTTTATAAAATATGTTTACAGAATGTAGCTTTGCTATATTATGATTTTTCAGTTAGTTTAAAAACATGAACCATTGAAACAAGGTTAAAAAAACCAAAGCAGAGCACATTAGGACTTATGATAAGATACAATGACCCCTGACCTTATTCTTACTCTTCCCTAGTCTCATTCTTCAAGGACAACTACTTTGATCTCTTTTAACTGATTCTTTTGTTAGTTGTTGTCTATCTCCAACTGTTGTGTTAATACTGTTAATTCTGTATTCTGATAGGATAGATGAGGGTGTACTTTATCTTCACATCTCCATCAGCATTTCTTCTCATATCTTAATATAGTCATACTGCATTTTAAATACCTTCATTATTAAATTATCTTGTAACTTAAGAAGTATAAGTAGACTTTCACTTCTTGCATTAATTACCTAGAGAACATCAGCTTTTAACTTTGCACCCAACCCCAGGACGATGACTCAATGAAAAATGAATATGTAGGATCAAAGATTATTATGAATTACATGGTTACAGAATGACAGAAGATTATTTAACCATGACAGGGTCCTTCTAAGTATGAAGCCTTGTTTGACCATCTCTGTTGTATCCTGAAACTTACCTTGTTTGCACCTCATATTACCCTTCAGTATTCTTCCCTTCTACCTCTTAATTTTTATCATATCTTCATTTTACAATATCAAAATGAATAACATTTTTTAGTTTGGTCTTTATAAATATTACATCTATAAGTTATCTGTAAGTTGAGCATTTAAGATGAACATCAACATACAGTTTCATTATTGTGACTGTAAATTCCATTCATTGTAGAACCAGATAAAGTCCTGTATTTCCTTCCTGGCACATGTTTTTGGTTTTTCCTGGTGTTTTTAATTGCTTTTTATTTTGTCTTGACTGTTTTTTTCCTTATCACAGTCTCATTTTTTATTGACTTTGCCCAATCTATCTAACTAGTGACTCAATCTTAAATCCTGGTCTCACTTCTTCCTTGATTCTGAGTCTTGTGTTTTCTTGGTTTATCCTTTGCATGCTCTGGAACCTTTTGATATAGTGAGTGTGGGAATAATTATGAGTCCTTCCATTTCTAAACATGTCTATATTTTACTTTCACTTTTGATTGGTGTGAATAGAATTCTAAATTGAATGTAATTTTCTCTCTGAGGTTTGAGGTTTTACTCTTTGTCTCTGGCATCCACTGTTATTGATGAGAAGGCCACCTTGACACTTGTTATTTCATACTTACCCTATTTTTCTCCATGAAGGTAGGTAAAGTTTCCTCTTCATCCTTGGTATTCTAAATTTCACAGTGGTGTGCCCAGGTGTGGCACAGGCATCTGTCCTTCTTCACTCTAGTTCTGCAGGAGTACTTTAAATCTTGAGATTGCTACCTTTTATCTCTGTAAAATTCTCCTGAATACATTGTCTGATAATTTTCTCCCTTCTGCTTTTTCAGCTTTTGAAATTCCTGTTAATTAATTCTTGGACCTCTTAGATGGACTCCCTATGCCTATTATTTTTTTTACTTAAACTTTCTCTCTCTTTTAGTTTTAATTTCTAGAAGATTTCCTTAATTTACCATCCAATCCTTCTACTATCTTATCATGACTTTTAAAGTCTAAAATTTCCAGTTTTCCCTAATTTTCCCAAGCATTCTGTTCTTGTTTTGTGGACACAATAACTTCTCACTGTGTAATAATTTGAAGCACTCAAATTATCTCTGAATACTCCTTAACATTTTTCTACTAGTATACTTTGGTCTTTTCTTTCATGATTGAGGCTTACATGCTGATGATTCCTAGATAACCCTTTAATTTTCAGGAAGCACTGAAAACCTGATGGTGAGCAAGCCATTGCTTTGCGCATGCTCACTCTCATTGGTAGCTGCCTTGGCCCTGCCCCATCCATTCCATCTTCTCTGTAGATTCTCACTCTTGTGGCCTCTTCCCTCTCTTTTTCTGCCTCATTGTTGGTTTACAATAACTTCATTTCTTTATTTTCAATCAAGCATGCCATCTACCACGTTTATGAGGACTGTTCCCTTAAATAATCTATGGCACCTAACTCGGCTAAAGTTGGTATTGCTCAGTCAGTCTGAGTTGATTTCATGCAAATATCATTTCATTCTCACACACCTCTTACTTAGTATGATTGGAGAAAAATCAATAGAAATATAAATAAGAAAACTGTCGTATTAACTCAGTTACTTTTACTGCCCATGAGAAAGAGTATCACGTGGGCAGCCGCCATTAATGGCGTTTCCGAGTGAAGGTGAATATGATCACCTCCGGAATGGATAGGGGGTTAGTTTTTGTTGCTATTTTAAATCAGCACAGCATTTCAAAGAATTTTAAACTTAAAAAAAAGCTTTGGGCTACCAGGTGTTCTCTGTCATCATGCCATACTTTTATTTTATTATCTTAACACATTTATGATTTAATTGAGATCTAGCTTTACTCAAGCTTGGAAATGGATAGTTTAGTGAAGGACATATTTCTTCAGCTAGATTTTGGGGGCAAATGCTGCAAAAGTTAAGTGTAAAATGAGGGAATTAGTTAAATTGCTAGCACATGCTTCTAGCACTCGTTCCTTTATTACTGCAGTGGTCACAGTGGTGATTTACACCTGCTTTACCATGGCACTTCTTCCCACAGGACAGTCTTTCTCAGTGTAAGTTTGGACATTGGCCTAGGAAGTGTCTCTAAACTTTCAGATACTTTATTACCACCTCACATAAATTTCTGCCTGTGGTGGTTCAATAATTTTCATGTGGATTTTTACTTCCACTGAAATCAAATTGGCTTGTGGTGTCTGAAGATCTGCCCCCCTCTCAAATTGTCTCACAGACAATAATAATATTTAGCAAAGATTCTGGAGCATTTAATGTTTATATATATATACATGTGTGTGTGTGTGTATATATATATATATTTATATATATGGACATTAGTACACTAGCATCATGGTAAGGATGTGAGGACAATGGCTATGAAATTGGGAGCTGTGTCACCTGTAATAAGGTCCATGAGTACCATATCTGAATATTGCAGATGGAGAATAAATAGGTCCAGTAAATACTGACCAGAAGAAAGTGAAATTAAGTTAGAGGAATTTACTTTGACTAATTAGAAATGGCTGTTAAATAGTTTGTTATAGTTTGGATCTGCAATACCCCCCAAAGGCTCCTGGTGTTGAAGTCTTTGTCCCAGTGCAGCAGAGTTCAGAGGCGGGACTTTGAAGAAATGATTGGATCATTATGTCTCTGACATGGTCAATGAATGAATCCATGAGTAGATTAAATTTTGATGGCATTACTGGAAGATAGTGGGAACTTCAGGAGGTGGGGCCTAGTTGGAAATAGTATGTTACTGTGGGTGTTTGCTGGAAGGGTATTTCTTGTCCCTGGCCCCTTCTTCCCTTTCTCTCTGTCTCCTAGCTGCCACGAGGTGAGCAGATTTCCTCTACCACGCCCTTCTGCCATGATGTTCCGCATCACCATGTGTCCTAGAAACAATGGAGCCAGCAAACCATGGACTGAAACCTCTGATACCATGAGCCAAAATAAATCTTTACTCTGCCAAGTTCATTTTTTTTATCAGGTATTTTGTCACAGCAGTAAAGAGATAGTAGCATGACCTATTGATTTCTTGCTATTAATTTTTTAAACAAATACTTTTAGAAGTGTCAGGCAGTCTGCAAACATTTCATTGAATTATCACTACTTGATGTGGGTGTTGTTATCTACATTTCACAAATGAGGCAACGGGCATGGAGAAGCTGTAGAACAATGAGGCAGAGCTACTATATGAATCTGTTTATGAGAATTCAGACTTTTCACACCGTCTTGCCTGCCTCATTGTTTCTGACTGCAAACTTTGGTTCTTGTGTTGGGAAATACCGTATTTACTTACTGAAATTCAATTCCTTTCTCAAGTCCTACCATAACTACCAGTCAACACCTGTCAGCATACATAGGAGAATCTCAGTGAATGTTAGTTTGTTGCCCTTGATTTTCTATGACTTTTCATGCCCTTCAATTTCCAAGTTGGTGTTAATTGTTCTCCTTTGAGTTCCAAATCTACTATTGTTTCTGAGCAAGTCTGTCTCCTCCATAAAATGTAAGCTCCCAAAGCGATGTGCCACTGTGGTCCTTTCTATTTAATCCCCATAGACTGATACAGTGACTTCTACATATTTAGTACTGTAATTTTGAAGTGAATCAAATTGGCTCATATTAAGGAAGGACTGAATTGCCCTAAGTGTGGGTCTGGTTGTGATGCCACTGTATGCCTGCTATTTATTCTTTTAATCACTCAGTTTCTGGGCAAAAGAGAAGATTCCATAAAAGCTACATGACTGCCCAGAAAAAAAAAAATGTTTTCTAGGTTCTAAGATATTTGAGACTTTGTTGTTCATTTTTATGCCCTACTCAGCAGCTATACATTACTTTGCACATAGCCTTTGGGTTATTTAAAGTATGTCAACTGAGAAGCCAAGAACAAAGATGTGTTCTAAATCAAGATGTAGTATGGAGTATATCCTAAAATAAATTGTATCCTATTGATACCATCTCATGCTGACCTCTTGATTGTCTAGGATTCCTAAGAGACTTTCACTAGGATTCTTTTTTAAAAAACACTTTAAAATGTTTGCTTGAATTCTTTCTAGTCTTTCACTCTCACTTCTGGCAGTGGGTTTTTTTTTTTTTTCTTATCTTTTGCTGTAATTGCTTAGTATTAAAAGACTATGTGACTATGTTATGAAACAGAATTGTATTGTATGGATATTCTTATCCTGGGGTTCTCTTTTTTTTTTTTTTTTGTAATGTTTTAAGAAATCTCTTTTTTACCTCCTGTCAAGTCTCTGAAGGGATTTTTGTAGCTAATTTGGGATAATAAAAGCACTTTTGCTGTAATGCAGCTATTCTTTTTAGGAATATATGTATTTTAGTAGCTTCTATTTAAATTTGCCTAAACTGAATGAAATTTCTCACCCATTTTTTTTAAAGGAATAAATGCATTCACATATGTCTTCACAGTTCTGTGCAACACCCACGCCATTTTTGAAAGTGATGTGCCACTCAGCCTGGACTTCCGTCACACAAAACAACTCTTCAAGTGCTCTCTGATTTTGCTGCCTATGGCAAAAATTAAAGGGAATGAGAAATTAGAAGTCAAAACATTGTCATGGAAAATATAAAAGACATGGTATAGTAGCTTAGTTTGAAGGTCATCTTTTTCACTGCAAGTGAAGCAAGCAGCAGGAATGGAGGTTAATCAATGTTTTACTTTGACAACACATGGCCATTTCAGATAAATATCCATTAAATGCCAGACACATGCCTCGTTGACCTAGACACTATGAAAGCTATTTGGACTATTGATTTCTTACCTTTGTTTCTTTTGTAAAGAAACTACATACACTTACTGTGACATCTCCTGTCCCTTCCCCTCTTTACCTGACCTGGCTTTTTTCCCTGTCCTATTGCACACCACCCATCCTGGGGATCTCCCTACCCTACCTCTTCATGTCAAGACCTTGTTAAAGAAAATAATTCTGCAACATATGATAGTTAAATTTTATGTCTTAACTAGGCTATGGTGCCCAGTAGTTTGGTCAATCGTGAGTTCAGATGTTGCTGTGAAAGTATTTTGTACATGTGATTAACATGTGCAATCATTTGACTTTGAGTATAGCAGATAAGCCTTGATAATGTGGGTAGGCCTCATTCAAGAAGGTTTCCTGGAGAAAATGGAATTCTGCCTCAAGACTAGAATATTAACTCTTGCCTGAGTTTCTAGCCTGCTGGGCTGCCGTGTGGATTTCAGACTTGCCAGCCCCTGAAATTCTGTAATCACATGAGCTTATCCTTTAAAATAAATTTATTTATCTACCTACCTACCTACCTACTTATCACATATATATCTGTATATCTAATTTCATGAGCTGATTCCTTAAACTAAATCTCTATCTACTATCTAATCACATGAACTGATTCTTTAAACTGAGTATTATCTATCTATCTATCTATCTATCTATCTATCTATCTATCTATCTATCTTCTATCTATGTCTTCCTATCTCTATCTTCCAAGCTCCTATTTGTTTCATTTTTCTGAAAGTCCTGACACATCACATTTCAAATGTCTAGACACAACCACACTTACTTGGGTAATGCAGTGGATAAGTGTTCTTCATTAGTATTGGTTATAGGGACTATTGTAGAATAATTTTTATATCTCCTAATCTCCAGAATATTCACTGCCAAAATGGTCCAAATGACCCTTCCTGCTGGCCGGCCCCCTGGGTACCTTGCTGTGTCCTGTTCATTCATTCCTCAGCAATGCTGCTTTGGGTACCTACCATTTACAAAACACTGCCTTTCAATTTCTCCCCACCTTTTCTTGGCCCTGTTACAGAGATCAGAATACAAGCAATCTTACAATTTGGGCTGTGAGGAAGGAGACTTGTGAGAACCATTGCCACTTTCTTACTGCATTTACTTTTGGCCCGAAGGCTGTTTGTTGAACTAAATGATTTTTCAGAGTGATAATTTGAAAATGTTCTCCAGGTGTCCTTCCCATTAAATGAACATGTTTTAATAAAACATGAACCTTGAAGAATTTATAAAGCAAAGCAAACATTATAGATTGGCAGTCTTGAGTAGAATGTATCATTCTGCACTATTGAGGGCTATGGTGCAGCTCCACTTAAGAAGGACTTTCTGCACAACCAAACAGGAAGGATCAAAAGGAAATGAAATAACTCTAGGTGGCACTGGAGCTCAGAGGTGATGTCACTGATGGTGAAATGGAGACTTGTGGACTGAAAAGGAGATTCTTAGCTGAAGCCTGGCTCCTAGGATCTGGACACCTTTCCCAGAATAGATGAAGGTAGAGTCTGTACATTCTTAGACCTTAAATAAAGTCAGCCCTCTTTCCAGGTGGGAACACTAAGGCTCATTCATTCTTCCACTGAACATTAAAAGGAATTTATTGTAAAAGTGCGGTACTTTTTCAAAAAGGTTGATGAAAAATATGATTTTATTTCAAGAAGCTTCTTTTTGGTTTCTCTGGTATATAGCAAGGTGATAAAGTGAGAGCGACTTAACACCATCCAAGAATTCTAGGCTTTCATTTTTTACATGTGACTCTCAAATCACTGTCTAGTTATCTACTAGCCTGCTGTACATACTTGTATCTTGAGCGCTCAGCTTAATCATATATGTTTTTTTTGCTCCAAATTTTCTCTCCTTTGCTTACATTTCCCACATAACTGCATGCTCAATTGAATCTTTGTGAATTTCTGTCCAGAGAATGGGATGATATAGGATCAATAGATAAATCTACTTTTTACTTTACATCTTCCTAAAACTCTGTTTCTATAAAGTTGAATAAATGTTGACTTGGCTTATGCCACTAATAAATGAAATATCTCCCTGGGGGCTGGTACGTGTTTTGGAATTAAATTGCTTACCTTTAAATCCTAGACCCCCAGACAAACTAATTAAGGACCCAGTTTCTCAATTTTATTACTTATAAAACTAGACAAATAATGTATATTGTTCTGATTAAAGAAAAGAACTGATATAAAGTAATAGGCATATAACTATTGGAGACTATTATTATTATTTACCAAGAACCATTTATTTGTTTTCCAGGCAAGAAAAAATATCCACATTAAATCTGCTCTAAAGGGTTTTTAACCTACTTTTCCATTTTTTCTTTTCTATCTTCTCCTTTTGAGTTCATAAACATAAAAGGTAGTAAGAAAGCTGAAGTTGTTTTAGTCTTGTTATATTCATCAGTCTGGAGGAAAAAATCTTTTGGTACTTCAAATGGAATTAAATGTAAGAGTCTTTACCATTTGTGTCACTGTGGAGACAAAAACACGTGGTCCCTGTGATGTCAGCTCGCTGCATCTGAGATTATTACCATATAATTGTAGATATGGCTCTTGTTAGAAAAAGACTGAATATAAATACATTGAACTATCTGGATGACAAGATAGGCTGGCCAGACATGTTATCCTGATGTAGTTCTAAAGTGCTAATCAATGGTTTATTAGCACTCTACTAGGTTCTCATTTAACCAACTTCTGGCTCCTTCCTTTTACTCAGGGACCTACAGAACATATGTGCATGGGGTCATTCCTTATTTCTTCTTTTGTCTCCTGCCTCTTTCAAGGCAACTTTCCCATTTTTCCTTCTTCATATTTGTCTTTGCATTATCTAATCTCCTTTGAAAGTCACTCTATCTGAATTCTGATATGTTCATTAACACAAAACTCCCTAATGACTTCATAGCAATTTCCATCTATAGTGAATGTAGCAAAAGTAGTAATTTTGTTTTGGATAATAATTTCTGAAACAGAGAGTATCTAATTATTACACAGCATGTTTAGATACATCTTATAACACAACGCAAATTATGTATCTGGAGTGAATCTCTCTGTATTTAGAAATGAATGTTGCCCAAAGGCATGATAGGTCATTAGTTTCTGGAAATAGCACAAATGGCATCCATATTAAAGAGGAAGCACTCAAATTCACCAACTATTAAGTTATTTCCTTTGGGATGGTCTCCTGGGATGGTGATGGCCTCCTTCAGACTCAGGGGGCATTGGTTGTATTGATGGAGGAGGGCCAGGGAAGGAGGTTGGAGTGACAACCAGATGAAGAACACAGGGAGAATATTGAGCGCAGGGCCACGCAGGGAAGGGAACACTGTTGGATAACTCTGAGGAGCATAACTTCTCTTCAAATCATCCTTGGATTCAGAATAGCATAGTCATGTGTCACATGAAGACATTTCAATCAACAATGGCATATATCCTTAATTTCATAATAGAGCTCATAAGTTCCTGTTGTCTCGTGACATTGTACACATTATAATGTCTAATGCAATGCGTTGTTCATGTGTTTGTGGTGATGCTGTGGTAAACACACCTACTGGTCCACTAGTTGTACAAAAGTATATTATAGACAATTACATATATTGTTTAGCACTTGGTAATTATAAAAGATAACTATAGTACTGGCTTAAGTGTTTGTCATACCATACTTTTTATTATTATTTGTGAGTATACTTGTATTTAGAAAAAAGTTTTCCATAAAGAGTATGCTGCCTTACCCCAGCTGCAGGCTCTTCGATCTCATGTTTACTGTGTCTCTGGACTGCATGGAGAGGCCTCCTTGAGTGACTTATACAGTCCGGGTACAGTCTAGGTGAGTGCATTCTAGGATGTTTGCACAATGACAGAATTACCTAAGGATATATTCTCAGAAAGTACTCCTGTCATTAAGCGATTCATGACTGTACCCCAATTTTGAGTTAGATGGGAACCTCAGAACACAGTTTTTTAAAAAAATCATAATTGATTCATCTTTGAAACTTTGTACACCCTGACATGCATCTCCCAAGAGCACTTCCAAGTAAAACCATTTCGTAGTCAGGTTTTAACTTTCAAAACAGAACAAACATCTCTTCAAGTGCATCTTGTTTTATATTGTCTAGGATACTCAAAAGATACTGTGTTTGAATGGAAGAAATGAACTCTGTATTATTGGCTTTATGACCAAAATGACTCCTAAGCCCAGTGCTCCCTTAAGAAACGAGCTTAAGCTCTTACAGCCCACTCCAAAGTTGGTGGCAGACTCCCCTACATGGTATACTGATCAGATTTCTGGGATTCCTCTGGTGGAAGTGACATAAAGTTTGCTGAACTGAATACTTCCTACAAATCCATGGCTTGAGCTTTTCAGTCAAACCTGGTCCTTTGAGTCTGGGGATTGTTTTTCCTGTGCAAAATGTTGATGTCTACTCATAAGAACAAAGTCTTTAAAACACTCTTTGGAAGTTGCAATAGCTCTACAAAGTCACATTTTGGTGCTTTAAAGTCTAAACTAACCAGAAACACATGATTTCAGTTTCCCATAAATCACAGAGGGTTTTGCCTTAGAGAAAAATGCATGGCAAAACACATCACGAATAAACAGTTTAAGGCAGTGATCTGGTTGCACAAGTAGGTCAAGGATTGGGGAAGGTGACAAACAAATTTGCATTCAGGTGAAGCATGTAGGGGCACATGGGCATCAGCCCACGTCTAGTTAAAGACAGAACACCGATGATGTTGTTCTCAGGTGAGAGAATGGCCCTTGGTTTCTTTGTCCTTTATTTGAAGACTGAGCCATCTAACATGACCTTTTATTTGGAACATTTTAGAAGAAATAAAACGAAGTTATGAAAAACCCCAAATATAGATTTTATTAAGGGAATGATTTATACTAGTCTTCAAGTAATCTGGCTTCCCTGTTAACATTGCTTGCTCATCAACACCTGCCCTAATGGATTGATAAAGGAGATTTACAATCAGCATTTGCAAGCAGAGCTTCTAAACCGTGGAAAGGTATTGGGGAACACTGCCAGGATTTAAAAATATTCTCCATTTGATATTCTTGGCTTGGTAATTTGCATTGTGCATGAAGCTTGCTTTTTTTCCCCCTCAGAACAGACCTTGATGAAATGATCACAGCATGTGAATTAGTAGTCTAGATGAATCTGGCTTTATGCTATGTATAAAAATACCCACTTGACTTACTTTTAGGTTGTGAGATTTGTTGGGAATTTCCTGGACTCTCCTTGACTCCTAGACAAGGGTTCTTTTGAGAAGCTGGGGGATAAAGGAGTTAGGAATGAAATATTGAGTATCTTTGTGCCACATATTGTGCTTTTAAAGATATCTTTTTGTAAAATAATTACAGAAGTACCTCAAGAAAGCTTAGTATCTGATTTTACAGGTGAGGAAATTGAGACTGGAGAGACAGAGGTCATCTGACCAAGATCAATAGTGAAAGATTTGTCCATTCCATATTGAGCAGTATCATCTAGGAATGGAAAATGTTTTGGCTGAATCAATTTAGAGTTTATCCGATTTGCAAGATCCAATGTAGATGGGCTTATTCTGTTTTAACTTTGATATCTGCTTCAAGGTTAATAGCTAGCGTGGGAACTCAAGAGAAGTTGAATCACAATCCCACAGACCAACCATATTTTTTTGATAAAAAAATATCCAAAGACACCAGGGACTTTATAAAAAGTTCCTTCATCACATGAGCCCAGGTGTTGCAGAAAAAAAGAAAGAAAGAAAGAAAGATAGAAAAGAAAGCCTCAGTAAGCTTGGCTTCAATCCCAACATGGTCCTGTGTAGTCGCACAAAAGCCAGCAGTTTGCTTGTCCCTGAAATAAGGAGGCTGAAGGAGATCTCTTGTGGTAATAGCAAAATAAGTAGCATAACAACAGAATAAATGTATTAGCTTCACATTACTATAGCTAAATACCAACCACAGGCTACATATGAAGTAAAGAGGCTTATTTTGGCTAACAATTCTGGAGATTCAAGTGTAAGATAAGGTGGCCCCAACTGGGACTCTGGTGGTGGTTGCTTATCATAGCAGGAGTGTGTGTCAGTGCTAGTGGTTACATTTCAAGCCAGGAAATTGAGAGAAGTTGAGAGATCAGTGTCCCATCATTTCTTCTGAGGACTTGTTCCCAATGACCTATGGGTCTCCCACTAAGCCCCACCTTTTAAAGATCACAGCAACTCCCAATAGTGCCACCCTAGAGACTAAGCACTGACTCGTAGATCTTTGTATATGGGGGGGCACTCAAACCATAGCAATAAGTAGCAATAGGATAAATAAAAAAATGAAAGTAAGTAAGATACAAATTTAAATAAAGAACACAACTGCCTATAAACTTTGACATTTAGGCGTAAGCATTTAGAAGGAGAATCTGTTACTATGCAGTTAATTTCTTCTGGTGCTCAGATGATATCCTGAGTTCACAGGACTTTTCAGGTATCTTAATCCTTAGAGGAAGCTGGTCCAGTTGTTGTTCTGATGCCCAGGTGGTGAATGTGGCGTGTGTCCTTAGAGTCTGGCAGGAATAATGGGGTGATCTGTGCTCTGTGATGGAGATATCTCCAGATGCCATTTCTAAGAGCTGTCACCCACGTAGTATGTGTCTGTCTGAGCAGCAAGTCATGTCTTTCCCCACTCCCATGCAAGCCAGAGCATTAGTTAATTAATATTATTGACTATCTCTAATCAAAATTAGATTTTATAGATAGAGTTTAGAAACTCATGAAAAATTTCCAAGCATGAACATTATTTTTATCTACATTAAGAATTGTTGAGGGCTCACTGGGGGGTTTGGTTTAGCTCTTGTTTAGTAAGCATGAGGCTCTGGGTTCTATCCTCCCCAGCACAGCTAGGAAAAAAAAATTGCTGAAGACTGGTCCTCTGCTTAATGACTGTGGCAAACAGAAAAGATGAAAGAATGAGATTCAAGTGGTCCAGCCTGCTGTTTTCCTGCTCTATTAACATACTTGCTGCATCTTATACCAAAAAGCCTATTTCAGGGCGGTAATCTTTTTTTTT
This sequence comes from Geosciurus inauris, assembly GCA_004024805.1. Taxonomy (NCBI): domain Eukaryota; kingdom Metazoa; phylum Chordata; class Mammalia; order Rodentia; family Sciuridae; genus Geosciurus; species Geosciurus inauris. The sequence goes on along the minus strand of PVHX01001968.1, from coordinate 30,236 downwards.
TTAAATCTTGAAAGATGTAAGTTTTAACGTTTTTTTTTTTTTATGCCTAAGTTGGGTTTTTAAGGTTAATCTTTTACATTTAAAATATCACTGAATTATATGAGAAAACAAATGATTTTGAAGGAACTCTTTTCACTGCTCAGACTATTTTTCAAAGCCTAAATTCAAACCTGGGCCTTCTGTCCTGGTTCCAATAAGCAATGGTAGGAGGCAGCAAAAACGAATGTTTTCTGGACAGTGACCACATCTTTTGTTCATTTGGCAGCATTGCTCTCACAGTCTGTTAGACTGTGACCAATTTTTTTGACCTCATATTTTTGAGTCCCTCATTGCCTTGAAGGAGAACAATATCGTTGAGAGGACTTAACTTTGCTTTGCCGACCTATTTTTCCATGAAGGAGTCCCATCATGGTGTCTTAAATGTCAGAGCTCTTATACATTTAATTTACTCTCCCTACAAAGACAATTTTGAGTCTCTTTTCTGTTAAGGCAATTACCTTCAGGGCTGTTTTAACTCTCTCCAATCACCAACTGTTCAGAGAACCTCTTTCCAGAACTTCTCAGCTGAATGAGCCCCCTTTCCCATTTCTGTCATCCGTTTGTACTTAGGACATAGTGCCTTGAGGTAATATAAATGATATCATTCAATAAAAATTAATTGAACATTTACTATGTGCTGAGCACAGGACTTGGCACATTGGTCCCTGGGGTTGGAAGGCTGAACAAAGCAGTTATAGCACATGGGGAAGGTGGGGACTGAATATATAATGAAAGTCATGCTGACTACAGGGATGGGGAAAAGGCAGTGTGGTAAAGGAGACCACCAGAGGGGCAGATTTTCTGAAGATGAGATGATTTATTGTCTGAAACCAAGACATAATCAGGAGATAAGCCACATAGAGGAATTTGAAGGCTATGGGGCTGGACAGAGAAGAATGTGGCTGTTGGACTGGGTAGAGTCAAGGACAGAGGGATCAACCTAAGTGTTCATCAAGAATGGATGGGTGAATACTCCATTGTGTACATATCATTCATCCATTACAAAGCATGAAAGCCTGTCATTTGTGACAAGATGGATTGACCTGGAGAATGTTACATAAACTCTAATAGGGTAGGCACAGAAAAACAAAAACAAAAACAAAACACCATGTGATCTCATTCATAGGTAGAATCTAAAAAAGCTGATCTGAGAGATAGTGGTTACCAAAGGCTGGGGAAAAGAGTAGGAGGAGATGGGGGAAGGGCAGTGAACAGGTATAATGTTATAGTTTGACAGAAGGAATAAGTTCTGGTGGGCTATGGCACAGCTGGGTGACTATAATTAATAGTGCATTATGTAACTCAAAATGGAAGTGAGGATTTCAAATGTACTCTTGAAAAAGAAATGATAAAATTTTAAGATTATGAATATGCTAATTACTCTGGGTTGATCACTACCCAATATAAACATGAATCAAAAAAACTACATCATACCTCATAATTATGTACAAATACTATGGGCCAATCGAGAGATAGAGAGAGATAGAGAGATAGAGGGAGAGAGCAGACAGTCCCGAACACTGAGGGGTGGGTGGATGTCATTGAGGAGGCTCAGCTCCTGAAAGCAGCATTTTCCTGTGTATGCTTGTAAATAAATGAACCTTGTTCGGGAGATTTAATCAACAGCTCGTGGAAGAATTAACATCTAAAGACAACGCCAATCCAGGCACCAGAAGATCAATTTGAAGTCTGTGCCATGATTATAATCCCTGCAAGGACATCCCTTTAGTTAGTCTCTGGTTTTGAGAAGTATGGTTGAATGTAGATTCAAAGTCTCAAGGTCTGAAAAGAGAACATCAAAGGGCCATTTTGACTTCCCTTCCACTTGAGAGTAGTACTCTGATTTAGCACTTTTGAGTGTCATTCACAGGAAATAGTAAATGGAGAACAGGGAGAGCTATTGATCAAATAGAAAACCATGGGAGGGTCCCTGGCTGTCTCTTTTTCTCCAATCTCTTTTGTTTCTCAAGTTTTCACCCAGACTCTAAAATTCTACAAATTGACAGGATGGAAAGTCACATGATTCTATCTGTCCTTCCCTCCCTCCCTCCATCCATACCTATCTACCTATTATGTATGTATGTATGTATGTATGTATGTATGTATGTATGTACCTGCCTACCTACCTACTTACCTATCCACCTATCTCTTGCTCTCAATCTTCTTTTGTTTCATCTATCTATGAAACAGGAATCAGAGGAGTATGGAACAGCAATTTCAGCTAACAAGAATCTAGGAAAATTGTCTTCTGAGAAAAAAATCACTGAGGCAAAGCAATACAAGATTTGTTCAAGTTAATCTGCAGAAGTACTTCGCGTTACCTTTTTTATTTTCTCTTTTAACTTTTTCTTATTTGCTTACAGAGAAAATTTACAAAATCTGTATACAAAGCCTTCCTTGGCAATCTTTTTTTGGGATTCCAAATGGAAATGGAGAAAGAACCAAGTAAGAGTGTAGATTGCCCATAGTCATCCTTATTGTATAGGTTCACAATCTATGAGGCATGCTAGATTTTTAACATCTAAAAGACAAATGGTATCAATCAAGACAATAAAAATCGCATTTATTGATTACTAAATATTTAAAGTATACAGAGACATACAGGCAGAAACATAACATTTGGCCGTATGTTTTTTTAAGGAAAAAAATAGAGGAACAATTAAATGCCTACCACAGTCCTGGCCCACCCTTCCAATAGGCTAATTTCTTGTCCTTCCTACGGACAGGTAATCATTAGTGTCAGCTAGGTGTTTTAGTTACATTGTGTTTAATTTGCATCATGTGTAACATATGCTACAGTCCTCATTGCATTTCTATTATGTAAGTATAAAATTAAAATAATATATATGATATTGTTTAGGCTATTAAAAAATTGCCAAAATCAGAACTTATCGTATATTTCATGTTTTCACTTTTTCTCTCTCAAAATGTTTTTAAGACCTAGCCATATACATAAATGAAGATGTAGTTAATTAGTTTCCAATGTTCTTTATTATGCCTCTGTATGAACATATCAATTGATTTTCAAATATGTCAAGGTATATTTAAGCCATTTCCAGTGCTAGTCCTGTTAAAACACTGCAAAGAACATTCTTATCCACATATCCTTGTGCACATGTGTTTGGAACTTATTGATGAGTGGGATTATTGGCTTTTAGGTAGTAGCATCTTTACTTCTATTGGATATTGCTGGGTTGCTCTCCAATGTGATTGAATGGGTTGATGTTTCTGTTAACCTATGAATAGAGGATAGAGTTCTCACTGCTCCATACTCTAGGCCTTATTTGGTGTTTCCAGACTTTAAATATTTGCTTTCCTTATGAATGTGAAGTTGTATTTTGATTTAATTTTATTTTCCTCATCTCTGGTGGGATGGATCCTCTTTTCACTTTAACTTTCCCCTCTGTGCATTGCTTGTGATCAATCAAGACAATAAGAATTGCATTACCCTTTTTATTTTCTCTTTTAACTTTTTCTTATTTGCTTCCAGAGAAAATTTACAAAATCTGTATACAAAGCCTTCTTTGGCAATTTCTATTGTATTGTATTTATAATTTTTCTCTGTATTATTTTTTCTAATAGAGGACTAACAAAATAGAGTATGTGAAAAGAGACTTTCTGGCTTGTTAGACCTGAGATTTTGTTCTAGTTTTGCTACCAACTTGCTATTTGACCTTGGACAGGTCATTTAATTTTCCTGGTTGTTAGCTTTAAAGTGGTATAATTTGATTGCCAAATTTCATCTGAATTTCTTCTAAATAGATTATCCTGAGTTAAATAAAATTAATTGGAGATAAATTTCTTTTCTTTCTTTTTTTCCTCTTTGGTACCAGAGATTGAACCCAGGGGGGCTTAACACATTGAGCCACATCCTTAATCACTTTACTTTTTGTTTTTTGTGAAATAAAACATAAGTTGCTGAGGCTGGCCTTGAACTTGTGATCCTCCTGCCTCAGGCTCCCTACCTCCTGGGATTGAAAGTATGCACCACCACACCTGACTAACTGGAGAGAACATTTTATCCAAATTAGGGAAAAGTCTGAATGCTAGAATGTTTGAAAACAGACTGAAATTTTGCTGCTTTAAGAATATAGATAACTGGGGCTGGGATTGTGGCTCAGTGGTAGAGCGCTTGCCTTGCATGCATGAGGCACTGGGTTCCATCCTCAGCACCACATAAAAATAAATAAAATAAACATAAAAAAATTAAAAAAAGAATATAGATAACTGAATAACAGATTGTGTGAATATTTATTTACTTACTTTTTTGCCCTACTGGGGATTTAACCTGGCACCTCACACAATCTAGACAAGTACTCTACTAATGAGCTGCACCCCACCTCTTTTCAGTTTTTATTTTGAGATAAGGTTTTGCAAAGTTGTCCAGTCTGGCCTTGAACTTGTGATCCTCTGCCTTAGTTGGGATTACAGGCCTGTGCCACCGCATCAGACATTTGTTAACATTTGAATAGCATTTTATGGTTTTTGAAAATAATTCCATATACATGATTTATTTTATAAGTTTGACTTTTATGTTCTAAAAACATTTGTTTTTGCAGTAAAATATGTCATTACATTTCAAGTTCCCCAAGGGCAGATACCATGTCTATTTGCTCCCAGCGAACATCCAATGCCTTGAATCATGGCTGCACATGGAAGAATATCCTGATGAATGGTTTATTGAATGATGAAAGGACTGATGACCAGCTTATTAATCATATAGTCTGGGACAGTACTTAAGAATGTTTTACATTTCCCCTTTTAGGTGCTTTAACATTTTTCCTCAATCTTGTTTACTCTATTAATAGAAGAATAACTTTGATTTAATTTGAATAATTATAAGCTTTGTACCAGGGGATTTTTGTTGAGATTCAAAGTGCAATTTGTTTTAACTTTTTGATAGTTTGATATTTCTAGAGAGCACAAAAATGATCATGATGAACAAAACCACATTGCTTTTCTTCCTCTTGGTCCCCTAAAGCAGCAGAGATACATACTATAATTTTTTAATGAGACTCTCCATCCTGTTTCATGGGTGTGGAAATTGGCTTTATTTTAGAAAAATGAATCTGAGTTTATTTCATCTCTTTGTTGGCCACTCTGGTTTCTGAATAGGAATAGGAGTTGATCATCAATTCCATTATGTATATTTGCATCTGTAAGTCCTCTATCCTCCAGGACTGGAGTTTGCTAAACAGTGCTCAAATTTCCACTTATTTGTAGTGGAACTAAGGATCTTCCACTGGTTGCTACCTCTGCTACTAAGTTCTATTTTTCCTTTAGGAATTATTTGAGTCGATGACAAAGCTTATCATGGCATTCCTAGACTACTTCTTGTTCTTGCTCTTGTTTGGGTTTCAATACACTTAAGAAATCACATTCCAGTGTGGCTACATTATTATAACTCCAAGCACATTTCAGAGATCTATCTATATAGAAAAATTTTCCTTGCTTTGCCTGTGGGAGTCTTGCTGTATTGTGAAGCAGAAGCTTTTCCCAGGTGGCTAGGGGTAGTGTTCAATAATCACAGAAGGTACTTGTCCATTGTCACGTGGGAGAGCTCACACTTCCCCAGAAAGGAAGGAAAGAGATTTTTTTTCCCTCTTTCTTTAGGATTTTTTTTTTTTTTCATGGCAGAAGAATCTGCTAGTAATATGGAGGACACAGGATGCTGGTATCAGGAGAGGACGCCACAAGGTTGCTGCTTCTCAAACTGCCATTGGAGTCAGAGTCAAGTCCTAGTCAAAAGCCAAAATGAAATTAGCAAACTGAGGGAACTGTTGGTATACTGAACTAAGATTTCCACTTAGGAGAGATGTTTAGATTTTGTTCTGAGGTCAAGTCATTACAGCAATTAGGAAATTGAATCAGAAGTACAAGATCAGAAATAATAGATCAGAGGGTGAGTGGTAGAGGAAACCCTCCATTTGATCACCGAAGTCAGAATGAAGTAGAGTTGGGGGAAAAGAGTTTCTGGCTGCACCTGCTGTGGCTCAGAGAATTGAGTGCAATGTCAGCAATTTGGTTCTTTATGAAGTTTCGACTCATGATGTCTTAGCAATGGCCAACTTCCTACACGTGACTGAGAACACGTCTTAATAGACAGTTCCTTTTATTTCCTCTCCGTTTGACATCCCATCTTTGTTATCCAGCTATGGTAAGGGGGGCCAGTAGAGAGAGAAGTTTATAAACTGGAAAGGAAAGCATGTTGCTTTGGGTTTCAATACATGTAAGAAATCACATTCCAGTGTGGCTACATTATTATAACTCTAAGCACATTTCAGATATCTATCTATCTATATAGAACATATTTTCCTACAAACATGTAATTACTAATGAAATATTAGAAATACCAAGAGCTCTAGCTTGAGCTATTTTTAGGTTTAGTGAATGGAGAAATGAGCCTAAGGATTCACGCAGACCATCGACCTCATGTAACTTCGTAACTTTCCTCTTGTTTCATTTTCGTGCCACTGGTAGAAATACACTGGCTGAGACAAGGAAATTTGGAGGTACAAATGCTGTCCTTTCTTCATGTAAATTGTAAGTAACTAGTTAGCTGCTTTTGCTAGAGAAAGAATGAGGACTAGGACACTTGCAAGTGTCCTTATACAAAGCTGGCCAGGTGCCCAGAACCATGACATGCCATGAGACTTTGATTTTCACAGGATAAGTTGCAAGTGAGGTTGAGCTGGTTCCTATACAAGTTTGGGCAGAGGATTTAGGCTGGATGGGAAGTCATTTCCCACATTCTCCTCACTGTTATTCCTTTCCTGGACCTGCAAAATCACACGCTGCAGGTCATGAAGGTGAACCTGAAGCAAGATGAACCTAAAGACAGGTACCTTGGAACCAACCTGCAGTGTCCCAAGGGTTGGCTCTGAGGCCAGTGCCAGGCAATGAGAAAACTCCAGGACATTCTGAAGATGAACCTCTTAGCCTGTGTTCATGTTGCTTCCAATAGAATAGCCAGTGCATGATGAGTCAGTCAAGATCCTTGGAGTCTGATTTCCTTTTTACCAGCAAGGATGATTCTGAACCCAAGCATGATTCCTGAGTTTGTATTTCATGGAACTTTTTTTGTAATGGGAGGCATTTGGAAGAGGTCAGACTATTCTGCTGATCTCAGTGGCTTCCTACACCAAAGTTTATTTCTTGCTTATCCAGTGTCTGTGGAGGTCAAGACCCCCCTACACAGTAGTTGGACCTTGGAGAGGACAGTGGTACTGGCTGATTTGATTATGTTTCAACTGTTTCATCAGAGGCCTCCACTGCCCCTGTACCTGGGCAAGACAAGCCTGGAGACTGGTGTGGAAGTGATGTATATTGGCTAGAACAGGCCCATGGCCCTGTCCAACTTGACAGGGCTGGAAGGAGAGCATTCTGTGGGCCTAGAAGAAGAGAAGTCAATGTTGGTGAGTCAATGTTGGTGATTTCCACTACACAAAGAAACTAGGTACTAGGAGTCATTTATGTTTTTCAGTTAAATGAGTATTTATGGAGTCAATACCGTATGGTTAGCACTTTTCTAGGCATTTGGAGAAGGAATATAATACAGGGTCTTTATTCTCAAAGAGTTTTGAACTTTCTGCAAAAGCAAGAGACTTACATAACTTAAAAGTAACATAAGGTTTAGGGAGATCCTGTCATTTGTGACATTATGGATAAACCTGGAGGACATTATGTTAAGTGAAATAAGCCAGGCACAGGAAGAAAATATCACATGTTCCCACTTATATGTGGAATCTAAGAAAGTCAAACTATTGAAACAGTAAAATGGTTGTTACCAGAGGCTGAGGAATGGTGGGCGTGAGTAGATGTTGGTCAAAAGACACAAATTTTCACTTAGGAGGAATAAATTCAAGAGCTCTGTGTTACAGCATAGTTATTAGTGGCAATGGACTGTATATATGAAAATTGATGAGAGTAGATTTTAAGTGTTTTCATCTAAAAAAAATAAGTGTGTGAAATAAGTTAATGCTAATTAACTTGATTTAGCCATTCCACAAGATAGACTTATTTCAAAAGATGATGTTGTGCACCATAAATACATACAATTTCATTTGTCAATTAAAAATGATAATACAAGGCCTTATATGAGAAGTTGACTTTTCAGCCAATTTTGCAGATAAAGGATCGGGAGAAGGAGTGATGGACATTCCAAGTGGGAGAACAATATGAGCAAATGTGGAAATGAGCCAGGTGGTCATCACTGAAGAGGACAGTGGCAGAGGGAGAGAGAGAGAGGAAAAAAAAGAAAAAGAAAAAGAGAGAGGGAAGAAGTGAGAGAGGGCAGAGGAGAGATAGAAAGGCAGGCAGAAGGGGAGGCAAAGAGATAGACAAAAAGGACTCAGCTTTTCTAGAGAAGTTATCATCTCAGGAGGGAGGGTATTGGTGTTAGAATGCAAGAATTTGAATTCTCTGTTTCTCCCACTTACTTGCCCTGTGACATTGGACAAATTGATTTATCCCCTTGGTACTCAGTCTAGCTCTATGTAAAATGGGTGGCAAGCATTGTACTCACCCCCCAGGCTTGTTCTGAGGATTAAATGTGATAATACATTCAAAGTACTTAGAATAGTGCCTGACCTATTGTACAAAGCACTCAAGAAATGTGAGCTCTGTTTTTCTGGGAAGGCTGGATTAAATGGGCCGTCATGCAAACTGCAGATTGTGGAAGAGTGTGGACTTTATTCTAAGCAGAAGGGAGATCTTGCCCTTTGGAAAGGACATTTCCAAAGATCTGTTTAAAATTTGCATGATAAGGTGTACCTCTGTCTTCTCTTCTGTTTGCTAACTTTATAAACAGTTCAACCCTGTCAGTTTCATCTAATGATGCAAATTGTGCAGGCAGAAATTGCATGAGAGCATCCTGCTGGTGAGCAATTGGTTCCCTCATGTCCATGTTAGTGTTTTGCCTCTCAGTTGACCAGCCGGTGCCTCACTGCTCCTTTCTCCATTCAACCTTGTCTCCTTACTACTATTTTCTGCTCAGCAGTAGACACAAAGAAATGTAATGCATGGCTCCTGCTCTCAAGGAACTTTCCAAATGGTTGCATTAAAAGTTGGCTTTTCCAAGTCCATTTTTAGAACCTTTTGTTTCAATGGAATGAGAAAAAGTAAAAATAGCCTAAGTAGGCATTTCAAAGGTGTCTTAAATTGTTCTTTGCTCATTTTTCTCTTTAGGTTGTGAATATCTTTTGCTTCTATAGGGAGACAAAGAACAGTAAATTCCTGGCAGCCGTGAATTCTATTTACGCTCAGTGGTACATTATATGTCTATAGAATTAGCTTAGGAAGCTGGAAGAGCCTGTTTTCATGGAAATCCAACTCTTTTTTTGTGGTTATTGACTGTCTCTCTGTACATTCCAATGTCAGCTCGATGAGCGTGTAAGAGGGGACGTGCACACTCAAAATTGATCCTCCAGAAGCAGTGCTCAGTCCTAACGGCAAATGCCAGAAACAGATCCTGCCAACCTGGCTTCTTCTCCTCTCCCTGTCAGTTTTCTCAGGAAAAAAATGACAGGGCTTAAGCCTTTGACAGATAATTTGCCTGGGAAGCCCAGAAAGCCAGTGGCAAAGATGCTTGCATGTTTGTTGACGTGGCTTTGATGAATAATATTTTCCCTGTAACCCTGAAAAATATGAGTCCACTGTGAGAAATGGGGCCTCTTCCCTGCTGATAGCACCACCTACCATTGGTTATGGAAGCCAGATAGGGTTTTAAAAGATCATTGTTCCACTTTCTCATAAAGAGTCCTTTTATTTTCTTGTTTATTTGTTTATTATGCTTTGGGACAACAAAATATAAAATATCAACTCACCCCATCGAATAAACACAATTCTAATTAAGATGGTGGAGAGAGTTTATGCTGAATGAAGAAAGGGAGTCAGGGATACAAGACCCATCTGTTATTGTTTGGACCTCACTTTGAAGGACTCGTAAAATGCAAGCTGTGCAGACAGAAACTCCACGTGGCCACTTGTCTTGTGGGCAATTAGTGTTCTGTGTCCATACATATTTCCATGAAGCAATGTATTCTCTAAGGCACACACAGAGAACATGGGGTGGTTGAATTATAGGGCCTTTTCTCTGTTGTGTACCGACACAGGAGAGACTAAGACAGTCTGGTGTGGTTCCTGTAGGCTTATACTTGTAGTTCTTTGGATGTTATGGCTAGTCTCTTGGACTTTCATTCCACAGACCTTCTTTATTTTATTTTTTAATTTTTTTTATCTCCTTAGTATTACTTTATTTATTTATTTTTTTGGTCAAACTTTATTTATTTATTTATTTATTTAATTTTCTTAGTTTTATTTATTTATTTATTCTACTTAGGTATACATGATAGCAGTGTGCATTTTGATTCATTGTACACAGATGGAGCACAACTTTTCATTTCTCTGGTTGTATGTGATGTAGAATCACAACATACATGCAGTCATACATAAAGCTAGGGCTATGATGTCCATCATATTCCACCATCTTTACTGTCCCCATGCCCCCTTCCCCTTCCCACCCCTGTGACCAAAATTCCTCCATTCTTCCCCTGTCCTCCCCCACATTATGGATCAGCATCCACTTACCAACGAGTACATTTGGCATCTGGTTTTCTGAGATTGGCTTACCTTACTTAGCATGATATTCTCCAACTCCATCCATTTACCTGCAAATGCCATGATTTTATTCTCTCTTATTGATGAGTAATATTCCATTGTGTATATATACCACAGTTTCTTTATCCAGTCATCTATCGAAGGGCATCTAGGTCTGTTCCACAGTTTAGCTATTGTGAATTGAGCTGCTATAAACATTGAAGTGGCTGCAGTACTGTAGTACGCTGTTTTTAAGTCTTCTGGGTATAGACCCAGGAGTGGGATAGCAGGCTCAAATGGTGGTTCCATTCCAAGTTTTCTAAGGAATCTCCATACCACAAGATGGTATCCTTCCTGGGGCTGGAAGACACGTATCCTTTTCATTTCATGTCTTTATATTAGAACCACTTACTCTTGATAGGACCTATCATTTTGTCAATGCCTATTATATGCCAGGGCCTTGGCATTTCTCATTTCATTCCCATCCCAATCTAAAGAGATGGGAACAAGAGGCAACAACGGTACCAGGCATAGTAACTGTGTTGGAGATCTCATTTGATTCTTGAAATAAGCAGAGGAGGTAAGTTTCATGCGATTATTATGCTATCTTACAGTTGAAGAAACTGAGGCTCAACCAGGATTAAGTAACTTGACCTGAGTCACATGGCCAGTAAATTAGAAAACTAGAATGTGAACCTAAACCTAGGGACCTTAAGGCCTATATTCCTCCCATGGCTACCATGTAAGTTCATCTCTGATAGACGGTCATTTCCAGTTCTCTCCTGGAGCACAGGAAGGCTACAATAAGCATCTTGCAATGAATCACAGTTCAATGGAAGAATATAAGTGTTAGAAGTTTTCCTATATCTCTTTTTACTTTGCTTAATATAGTTTTATTGCCAATTATTTTCTTTTCCTAATTTTATAATAGATTTATTCTTTATTTTCCATACATACTGTAATTTATTAAAAATATTATTATCTCAACTCAGCCAAGAAATATGTATTCTTTAAGGAGTTGACATTATCAAAGATTTTACAGTTGTTATTCAAAGTGTTTGTAGTATAGATTATAAAAATTCTTTTTTCATTGATAAAAATATCCAGGCAGTGTTTTATTTACTGATACTTAACACATAAAACCAACAGAAAATGTGTAGTTTTTGCTCTTAAGGACAATAGATTTAGTCATTGTTAAAATTAATTTGGACTAATAAATGAATTCAGCAAAGTAGCAGCATATAAAATTAACACCCATAAATAAAATGTATTCCTATACATCAGTGATTAAGCCACTGAAAGAGAAATTAGGAAAACTTCCCCATTCACAATAGCCTCAAAAAATATTTGGAAATCAATCTAACAAAAGAGGTGAAACACCTATACAATGAAAACTACAGGACACTAAAGAAAGAAATTGAAGGATGGAAAGAAGATGGAAAGATTTCCCATGCTCTTGGATAGGCATAATTAACACAGTCAAAATGGCCATACTACCAAAGTGTTATACAGATTTAATGCAGTTCCTATTAAAGTCCTAATGATATCCTTCATAGAAATAGAAAAAGTAATTATGAAATTAATGTGGAAAAATAAGAGACCCAGAATAGCCAAGGCAATCCTTACCAATAAGAGCGAAGCAGGAAGCATCACAACACTAGACCTTAAATTATACTACAGAGCCATAATAACAGAAACAGCATGGTGTTGGCATCAAAATAGACATGTAGACCAATTGTACAGAATAGAAGACACAGAGATAAACCCACATAAATAGGGTTGTCCCATACTAGACTAACATACCAAAAACATACATTGGAGAAAAGACAACCTCTTCAACAAATGATGGTGGGAAAACTGAAAAACCATATGCAGTAGAATGAAATTCAACCCCTCTCTCTCACTCTGCACAAAACTCAACTCAGAGTGGATTAAGAACTTAGCCACTAGAACAGAGACACTGTATCTAACAGAAGAAAGAGTAGGCCCAAATCTCAACCATGTCATCTTGGGAACTGACTAACAAGACTCCTAAAGCACAAGAAGTAAAATTAAGAATCAATAAATTGGATGAAATCAAACTAAAAAGCTTCTTCACAGCAAAGGAAACGATCAATAATGTGAAAAGAGAGCCCACAGAATGGGAGAAAAATCTTTACCACATGCACTTCAGATAGAGCATTAATCTCCAGGATATATAAAGAATTCAAAAAAACTTAACACCAAAAAATAAATAACCCAATCAATAAATGGGTTATGGAACTGAACATACAGTTCACAGAAGAAGAAATACAGTCAATCAACAAATACATGAAAAAACATTCAACATTTCTAGCGATTAGAGAAATGCAAATCAAAACTTCACTGAGATTCCATCTCACTCTAGTCAGAATGGCTATTACCAAGAATATGAGCAACAATAAAGGTTCCTGAAGATGTGGGGGGAAAGGTACACTCAGATATTGCTGGTGGGACTTCAAATTGCTGGTGGTACATCAACTATGGAAGGCAGCATGGAGATTCCTCAGAAAACTTGGAATGGAACTACCATTTGACCCAGTTATTCTATTCCTTGGTTTATACCCAAAGGACTCAAAATCAGCATACTGCAGTGATGCAGCCACCTCAGTGTTTATAGCAGCTCAATTCACAATAGCTAAATTAGGGAACCAACCTAGATGCTCTTCAATAGATAAATGGATAAAGAAGTTGTAGTATATATACACAGTGGAATATTACTCAGCCTTAAAGATGAATGAAATTTTGGCATTAGCCCGTGAATGAATGGAACTGGAAAATATGCTAAATGAAATAAACCAATCCAAAAAACCAAGTAATGAATGTTTTCTCTGATATGTGGATGTTAATTCACAATAAGTTGGCAGGGGCTAGGAAAGAATAGAGGTACTTTTTATTAGACAGGGGGGAGTAAAAGAAAGGGAGTGGGTATGGGGGTAGGAATGATAGTAGAATGAATCAGACATTACTACCCTAGGTGCACCTATGATCACATGACTTGTGTAACTCTATGTCATGTACAACCAAAAGAATGAGAAGTTACACTCCATTTATGTATGATGTGTCAAAATGCATTCTACTGTCATGTATAACTAATTACAGCAAAAAAGAAAAAGAAAAAAAGAAAAAAATTAATTCGGTAGCTATCGCCATCTATTCAAATTCCCTGTCTCAGTCTATTTTCTACTGCTATAACAGAATGCTCATAGATTAGGTCAAGTATGAACAATAGAGATTTATTTGGCTGCTGGAGGCTGGGAAGTCAAGGATCCAACAGCTACATCTGGTGAGGGCCTTCCTGTTTTAAATCCCATGGTGGAAGACATCACATGGTGAGAAAACAAGCAGGAAACAGAGAAATGGTGGGCTTACTCTTTTATCAGGAGCCCATCTGGCAATAACTAACCCACTGCTGCGATAACTGCATTGATCCATTCACTATGACAGAGACATAATTGCCTCTAAAGGTCTCACCTCTTAATACTGTTAGAATGGCCACCTTCAACATGAGTCTTGGAGGAGACAATCAACTCACTGCATCCCTGAAGCTCTTGTTTCACTGCCTTGCCCCCATATGGATGATGGAATGCAGTGGTAGAGGTGAGAGGCAGGGGAATGCATGGAGAGAGATTCTGTCATCTGTGTAGCTCCTCTTGCTTCCTGAGTTGCTGTCTTTACTCCACCCTAGAAGGGGGTCATTGCCTCCTTTGGAGGCCTATCCATGATCCATATTCTCACCCGCCCTCTGTTCTTTGTCTCTCTTTTGTCTTATTCTCTACCTCTCCACCTCAGGGAGCACCTGTGCAGGTATATGCAAATATTTGAGCACAGGGCCACTGCAGAAGATCCTGGTGAGAGGGCCGTGGTTAAGCCCCACCTGGTGGGAGATTCTGCCTCTTTTTATTTTCTTAAAAGGTGACTGATGGGCAAGCACTAGCCTGCCTGAGCTCACACACACCTCTACTTCATTATGAAGGAGGTCCCAGTAAGATACGCTTCACAGGGAAGGAACACCAACTAAGTACCTCAGTGGCAGATTTAGTGAGTAACTGGGCTCCTTTCAATACCTACTTAAAATGCAGGTGTCACTTCCCCCATCAGGGCAGCTGCTGCTCCTTTCTAAGCATCCATTAAGTAGCACTGGCTTGGCCAGTGAGCCAGACACTGCTTTCCCAAATCCTTGCCTTCTCCCTTGCCTCCTTTTTCTGTTCCACTCAAGTTCTAGACTGTCAGCTCCATCTCTCACATGTTCTCAGTCCCCTCTGTTTCTTTTTCTTTTCTATTAAAAATGCTTTTGTTTTGTTTGGCTTTTGTTTTTATTTCATGATGTTTGCACCAGTTACACAACTTTCAATCTCACCAGGAACTGACTCTTTCCATTATCTTTTAGGCTCATTTTTAAAATTTCTGTTTGGGGATTCTGCATTTTCTACCTGCTTTGCATTTTCTACCTTTGTGCAGCAGATAGCTCATTATCAATGCTCATGCTCCCTAGAATTTCATAACAACACTTATAGATATCATTCTTTTAGTAATTATTGAAATGTATCCTCTGATATAAAGACTGACAAGGACAGTCTGAATAACAAATATTACATTGGTTTGGAGACTGATATGTTTACTATGGGCCTATGGGATAACTTCTGCTATTGATTGGGAAATAGAAAATAATCTGTCCACAGGCTCAGATTATGGAATATCAGGTTGGAAGAATGCCAAGAAGGAAGAAGTAGATAGGATTCAGCAATTTTTTTCTGTAAAAGGCCAGATAGTATCTTATGTTTTGCAATTGTTCAGTTCTGCTACTGTTACATTAAAGCAGCCATAGAACATTTGTAAACAAGTGGGCATGGCTCTGTTCTTTTTCTTTTAAATATTTTTTTAAGTTGTCAATGGACCTTTATTTTTATTTATTTTTATATGTGGTGCCAAGAACCAAACCCAGTGCCTCATGCATGCTAGGCAAGCGCTGTACCACTGAGCCACACCCCAGCCTCACGGCATGGCTCTGTTCTAATAAAACTTCTGTTAAATTAACAAAATTGGGCTGAGGCTGTCTCTATACCTTGAATCTCTATTAGTGAATTGCAACTTAATTTTGTAAGCAAATAAATTGAAATCTCAGTCAGGAATGTAACAAACAGCTGAGTTTCACTCAAATCACAGGCAGCCAACCCATCACACCAGGACTAAATAAGGCAGACACCAAGCTGTAATCAATTAGGTGATTTCTTTATTTTGCATCTGGGTTCATCCTTTAAAAACTCCCTGCTCACACTGCTGGATACAGCTTCCTGAACCTCCACTCAGGAGGCTGCCCAACTCATGAATTGTTCTTTAAGTAAATCCTGTAACATTTATTTTGTCCAAAGTTTCTCTTTTAACAGGCAAAGATTTGCTCATGGGTCATAATTTCCAAACTCTTGATCCAGACTAAGGCCTGTTCTTACAAAAGAAGAACTGACTTCCAGAGATGGTAAATTAATTGTTTAATACTCAGAAACTTTTACATTTGGAAGAGCTAAAACCAAGTTTCCCTGGAGCAGGAAAGCAATGTATGATAAGGAATTGCTATAAGTGCTCCCTCTTGGGGCAAGAGGGAATTGGTAAATACTTTAAGCCTGACTTTTAAGTACTACCAGAGGCTGCAATTTTACTGTGTTAAGGGGAGACTAGTCTAACTTGTGGGGTTGGAGAGCACATATGAAGAACAAGAACATAAAAAGTAGGCTTGTAATTGTGTAGCTTTAATTGGGACTTGGCTTTAGTCTCTGTATGAGCCAAAAAACATAACATTCCCAAAGGAAAGAATGGGGCATATATTTTTCTTGTTTAGGGGTTTGTGGGTCCAGAGTTAATGATGAAGTTAACACGGAGGGTCACACATTGCACACAAATGCTCTGAAATGAAATAGATCAATGCTTCTGATAAAAGAGTACTTTCCTCCCTCGTATACTCATTGCAATTTTTAACAAATATTTGTTGAGAGATAACTAGATTCAGGTTCTGTTCTAGGTTCTAGAGATGAGCAGTGACTTCTCTGCTTTACCTTCTGGTGGACAATGAGAATGTCAGAGTCTCAGGACACTGAGAATGTGCATGTGTGTGGCATGTCCTTACATCTTCAGTGGGAGATCATCTGGGGTTGGATGAGTGTGTTCTCTTTTTTTCCCACAGCTTTAGTGAAGTAAAATTGAAGTACAATAAAATGCATATATTTGAAATATGCAATTTGATCAGTTTTGACATTATGTAACCAATATAATCAATATAAAAAGAATTTCTGATCCAAGATGGTGAACTAGAGACTTGGGATTCAAGCAGAGGAAATACTGTTTCTCTGTGAGACAGCTCTTGGTGCCTACTCATCCTCTGTTCTTTGCCCCTGTTTGTCCACCTCCATTGCCAGCCCTTTGCCAGTATATTGCCTGCCTATCTCTAACTTTTATGTACAGATCACTTCTTGACTGTCCCTGACTGCCTGTGTTTGCTGCCTTTAGCTTGCGCATCGCCTGCCTTTAACTTGTCCATAGACGAGGCCAACATCTACTTGCTGAGAGCCTGCCCTTTGCCTTCTGAGCACCCACTGCCTGTTGCTGCCTGGAAGTCCATTGTCAGGGTCCTGGAGAATATCATGCTAAGCGAAATAAGCCAAACCCCCCAAAACCAAAGGCTGAATGTTTTCTCTGATAAGTGGATGCTAATCCATAAGGAATGTTGGATTGTGCAGAGGGGAGTGAGGGGATGGGGTGTGGGGATGGGAAAAATGGTGGATGGATGTTATTACTCTATATACATGTATGATTACACTACCAGTGTGACTCTGCACCATGTTCAGTCAGAAGAAGGAGAAGTTGTGCTCCACTTGGTACAATGTTTCAAAATGAATTCTATTGGACTGAGGTTTAGCTCAGTGGTAGAGCACTTGCCTAGCATATGTGAGGCACTGGGTTTGATTCTTAGCACTGCATATACATAAATGAGTAAAAAAAGGTCCATCAACAACTAAAAAAATTTAAAAAATGTATTCTGTCATGTATAACTAATTAGAACAAATTTTAAAAAGCATTTCCATTACTTTTTTTAAAATTTGAAATAATGCAGACTGTGTTTCCTGCATGATTTACTACATTAGAAATAAATCACCTTATGATATATAGAAACCCACTCTGACATGTCAACTATTTCAAAATTAAATGGCATACTTACAAGTATCTCAGAGATCAAGGAAGAAAACACAAGAAAAGTAAATAAAAAGTTCCTTGAACTAAGTGATAATAAAAGTTTAAAATGTCAAGATCTCTGGGATGAAACAATACTCAGGAGAACATTTATAACTTAAAGTACTTGTATCAGAAGGAAGCTAGAATAACAATCAAATTATTTTCAAACTATATAGTAGGAAGGAAAAAATAATAGGAGCAGAAATATATGAAATAGAGAAAAATTAATACAGTTAAAATTTGATAAAAATCAAACAAGTCTAATCAAGGAAAAAGTAAGAGCATAAAAATTAATATCAATGGAAAGGGAGCTATCAAAATATCCCTACAGATGCTAAAAATATATTAAGGTGATATTACAATTGTATGCCAACATATGTGATAGCTTATGTAACAGTCTATATTAGAGAAGGATTTGTGCGCTGCTGAGAAGAAAGTGTTTTCATTGATGGATGAAGTATTCTATATATGTCTGTTAAGTCTAAATTATCAATGATATTTTTTACTTCTATAGCTTCTTTATTTAGTTTTTGTTTGGGGGATCTATCCAGTGGTGACTGAGGCATGTTAAAGTTACCTAGTATTATTGTGTTGTGGTCTATTTTGTTCTTAAAAATTGAGAAGGGTTTGTTTGATGTACATAGATGTTCCGTTGCTTGGGGCATAAATATTTATAATTGTTATGTCTTGTTGATGTATGCATGCTTACCTTAAGCAGTATGAGATGGTCTCTTTTGTCTCTTCTGACTAACTTTGGCTTGAAGTTCACTTTATCTGATATGAGGTAGAAACCCCTGCTTATTTACATGATCCATGTGAGTGATATGTTTTTTCCCATCCTTTCACCTTCAGTCTGTGGATGTTTTTGCCTATGAAGTGAGTCTCTTGGAGAAGCATATTGTTGGGCCTTGTTTTTTAATCTAATCTGCCAGTCTGTGTCTTTTGATCGATGGGCTTAGGCCATTAATGTTCAAGGTTATTATTGAGATATGATTTGTATTCCTGGTCATTTGAGTTTATTTATAGATTTTAATTTGAATTAGTTTCTCCTTTGATTGACTGTCCTTTAGTGTAGCTCCTCCCTTTGCTCGTTTTCACCTTTTTTTTTTTTTTCATTTCATCTTCTTGGAATATTTTGTTGAGAATGTTCTGTAGTGTAGGCTTTCTATTTGCAAATTATTATAACTTTTATCATGGAAGATTTTTATTTCATCTTCAAATCTGAAGCTTAATTTTGCTGGACATAGGATTCTTGGTTGGCCTCATTTTATTTCAGAGCTTGGTATATGTTTTTCCAGGACCTCCTAGATTTGAGGGTCTGGGTCAAGAAATCAGCTGAGATCCAAATTGCTTTCCCCCTATATGTAATCTGATATTTTTCTCTTGCAGTATTTAAAATTCTATATTTTTTCTGTCTGTTAGTCATTCTCATTCTAATGCGCCTTGGTGTAGGTTTGTTGTAATTTTGTACACTTGGGGGTCTTGTAAACCTCTTGTATTTGATTTTCCATTTCACTCTTTAGGAAATTTTCTGATATTATTTCATTGCAAAATTGTGCATTCTTTTGGTTTGTATCTCTGTGTCTTCATCTATCCTGATAATCTTAAATTTGGTCTCTTCATGTTGCCCCATAGTTCTTAGAAGTTCTATTCATGGTTTCTTAACATATCCTCTCTTTGTGGTCAACTCTATTTTCTTTTCTTTTTGGTGCCAGGGATTGAACTCAGGGGCACTCAACCACTGGACCACATCCCCAGCCCTATTTTGTGTTTTATTTAGAGACAGGGTCTCACTGAGTTGCTTGGTACCTTGCTTTTTCTGGCTTTGAACTTGTGATCCTTCTGCTTCAGTCTCCTGAGCTGCTGGGATTACAGGCATGTGCCACTGTGCCAGGCTATTGTCAACTCTATTTTCAAGATTATATATTTTGTCTTCATTCCCTGAGTTTCTATCTTCCAAATGGTGTAGTTTGTTGGTCATCTTTCTACTGAACTTTTAATTTGGTTTATTATTTCCTTCATTTTGAGGGTTTAATGCTTGTCCCCCCACCCCCAGAATCTCTGCCTCTTTATTGAAGTGATCTTTCATTACCTGTATTTTCTCTGATTTCATTTCTTATACCATCCTTTACTTCACAGACCAGTTTAACTATGTACATTCTGAACTCTGTCTCTGACATTTCTTCCACTGTGGTGTCAATAGATTGTGTTATTGAATTATCTTGGTTTTGTTGGAGTGATTAATTCCCTTGCTTTTTCATGTTGTTTGTGTGTCTACCCATCTAACAGTATGGATCTGAGGCAGTAGAGTTTCTACCCTGTGCAGTTACAGTGTCCCTGAAGGTTTCCAATACCTCACTGTTTAGGGGGAGACAAACAAAACAACCACCAATGCAAATAATATACAGCATTAAACCAAATAGTTCCTACTATGATGTCTGCAATGTTAATTATCACAATAAACAGAAATGATATGCTCAGTTATTGCCTACAAAAAACCCCAGCAAGTTTGCAAAAGGGTTTACTATTTCAAATGGTGGACAGGGAGAGAACAAAATTGATATAAGATGTGATGATTATGAAGAAGGAGAAAAGAATAAAAAATTAAAGGAAGAGTGAAAGAGAGAGCAATAGAGATTGGCTAAAACAAAACTAAAATATACTAACCGAACATCCTAGTTCAGCAAAAACTAATCTATGAAAAATAACTGGCTTCAAATATGCTAAAAATGAGGAAAACCCAAATATGAATATGTATTAGTGTCCATATACCATTAAGGTCACAATTAAACAGAAAAAAAGAATTAAAAAAATATTGATGAAAAGTTAAGAATTCTTTCTGTTGGAGTTCTGAAGATTCTCAGCTTCTCTTCTCAGAGTTTTAGGTGGGGTTGTCTGGAGTGTGAAGCTCCACCCTCTGGATTGCTGAAGTAAGAGAGGTAATCCCGCAGGTGGAATTCCTGGAGGCAGGGTTCATGCTTAGGTGGACTCCAGGCTCTCTGCTGAATGCCAATTTGTCTGGAGATTTTAAATCAGCACACCTCCAGTGCCTAGTACTTGCTAGTCCATGCTAGAAGACTATACCCCAGGGATCTTCCTTGGGTTCCACTAGTGTGGTGAGGAGCCCAATTCTTAGTCTCTTATGTTTCCTGGTCTCGGATTCAGTATCCAAACAATCTCTCCTGCCCTGCCCTTCCAAGTTCCTGGCCAGATGAGTCTCTCCCGGCTAGTTCTGTAAGGAGTCAGATTAGAGGGGGAGGGGTAGAGCCCAGTGGGTTTCCATGATCAGTTGTCCCATGTAAACCTCTCTCCATGTTTGATTTTCTCCTGATCACTTAAGTACACTCTATGTTATGTGCATTTACCGGACCTGTATTTCAGGCCAAACTCAGGTTTGCCAGGAATTGGACCCCTCAGCTGCTTGCCCCCATGCAGCGACTGCAAAATGGTTCCTTTCTTTGTCCTCCACATGTCTCCTGGACAGATGGAAGCTTCTTTCCCCCACACAGGGATATTGTGCAGTGCCTCTCTTAGGTTTGCTGGGCAATGTCCTTGATCTCTAAATGCTCTGTACCTAGACATGCCTTGGGCCTCCCCAAAATGCGGGTTTCTTTAATTCTCTTATCCCTCTACTGTGCTCAGAGGGATCACTCTGGCTGGTGCTTCTGGCCCGGCTGCAGCAGTGGCTGTGCCACTGGGGATTTCTTTCTTCTTTGATTATATCCAACCTCCTGAGTCCCCAATCTCATTTGAATGCACAGTTTTAAATTCCAGTAAAGTCCCCTGCATTTTTTTGTTCACTGAACTTGCTGAGAAGCTGCCTGTTGGCTTTCTTGGTTTCACTCCATGGAGCAGCCAGGAAAGCTACCTCTTCTATTCTACCATCTTGAAAACCATGGGGTGTGTTTTCTTGTATATTTGTTTATTCTTTCCACATTTGAATCAGAACATGGTGAGGAAGGCTGGCCTATACCTGGTAATAGATTCTGCAGGGGTTTTCAGGTGAATAAATGGAGAGAACAAATGCATGGTGGTAGGTTATTTTAAACTACAGGTTAGGCTAGACTTTGTGGGGAAGGAAGCAGTGAGAGATGAACTCAATGAAAAATGTTTTCCCTATGGAAGACTAGTGGCTAAACATTAAGAATTGGAACTAGATTCAAGAGAAGACTTGGCATTAGGTACAAATGTATAGAGCTAGGAGATTGTTTCTACACCTTTAGTTAAGAGTGTAGAGAACTTGGGGTCAATTAACAAGAGTAAGTTGTTGCATTGAGAGGGGACTTCTTTAATTATCACTAAAAATTTTTGAGGCAAGAGAAATAAGATGGTAATTAGGCATAAAGGAAGAGGAGATTTATAGGAGACTTGGGAGTGGCTACAATGTTCTAAGAAAGAGAAAATGATGAAATATGTAGTCAGAAGTATAGAAAGGAGCCAGCAGTTCATATGAGGCTTCATTGACTACGGAAAGGGCCACCCCTAGTATCTACTTATAAGTAAAATTTGAGCAAATGTGAAAGTTAATTGATTGAAAAAGTGCCTACTCCTAAGAAAATGGAAAATAGGCATTCACAAAAAAACTTACTATGAATGTGCATAGCAGTATTATTATACAAAATAGCTTCAGTATGAAAGTAACCCAAATGTCCATCAATGATGCATGGATAAACAAAATGTGGTATATCCATTCAATGGAATATTATTTGTCCATAAAAGGGAATAAAATTTGGACACATGCCAACACATGTATAAACCTTAAAAACACTATGCTAAGTGAAAGAAGCCAGGCACAAAGGTTATATATATATGTATATATCTATAATTATTCTATTTACATGAAATGTTCAGAGTAAACAAAGACATAGAAAAGGTGGATCAATAGTTGCCAGAATCTGGAAGTATGGGGGAAAGAGCAATGGGCAATGAATTCTAGTAGGTATAGCATTTTATTTTAGGTGATAAAAGTGTTGTGGAACAAGATAGTGGTGCTAGTTAAACATAATCTTAAACTTAGTGGCTATAGTTAAACAATCTTTAGAATATGTTAAAACTACTAGAGTTATACTCTTTGAAATGGTGAATTTAATGATATGTGAGCATATCTCAATAAAATGGTGTCCACTTAAGGATCGAAAGAGCTCTAATAAATAGTCAAGTTTTTAAATCACTCATGTTTTCTAAATCTTTGTGTATAAAGAATTGCAGCTAAATGCAACAGGAGATGGCTTCAGGGATCCACCAGCAGTTTCTAAAACCAGGAAATATTGGTTTTTGTCCTGTATTGTCTAATTTGTGTTTTGCTTTTTATGCTAAGACTTGTAGCCCAAACTAATAATAAAACATTATGTTAAACATAGTCCTATGGATGTTTATGTTATTAAATGAAAATAGGGCTTTGGCAAGTTGATTTGCCTATTTTTAAAATGTTGTAGCCATGTTGGTCCATCAGAACAAGTGACACTTCTTTTTCCCAATACACTTCTTATAATGTGGCAACTCAGTACTTATAAAGTACATCTATAGACCTACTGATGGACTGAAGCATTCTCACAAAGCATATGGAAACTGAAGGACTGTCAAGGCCAGGCAAGTGACTCTCCATGGTCAAGGGCAGGGGGAGGTTTGCATAGTCACAGTGGTCTATTCTAGGGTCAAAGAGGATCTTTCTAATGTCAACAGTATGCTCCCAAAGGGGTTTTCTTTAAAAAATAGTACTACTTTCTAAAAAGTAATATATAAATAATATTTGGGACCATTTACAAAAATTAATGTGATCCTTAAACAGAGATAAGAGAGATAAAGGAAGGGAAGAAACATTTAAAATTTATTTTGTGCCTTTCCCTGGATGTGCTTTTTGACATAGGCCCAAGATGAGTTATTAGTTTCTAGGTTTTTCTAAATATCTTTTGGATATGTTTAGAAACTGATTATGCATAAAAAAGGAAGAACAAAGTTTAGGAAAAAATTATTTTGTTCCTGTCATCACCAGACGTAAACATCTGTTCTCTTGTTTGTGCTTCTGACCACATTAAAATATTTGACATCCCTTTGTTTGTCTGTGGGTTTGCTGAGGACTTTAATGACAAATGCATTTCACCTTTGACCTTGAAGTAAACGAATGTCATGCTGTCCCTTATTTGCAGATGTCAAGTGTTCTCCATAGTAGGTTAAAGAAGCCAGAGAGCTGGCAGGCAAGAAACCAAAATGTCTGCTTGTACTTGAAATGAATTTGAAATAAATATGTGCATTTGTTGACAGGAAAACATTTTCAAAGAGGGACTGAAAGTACCATATAAAGCTCTATTTTTTGCTATCTTCATTTTATTCAACTCATTTCATTGCTCTCTATTCTAGCACTTTACCAAAGGAAAAGCGTGCCCAGAGTTTGAACAGAGTATTTTATATTTTTAGCTATAATTGCATTTAACAAGTATATTTGAAGATACTTTTGTTGAATGCTTGTTCTGCATCTATTTAGATGATCATGTGGGCATGTGATTTTTATCTTTCATTCTCTTAATGTGTTATATTACATTGATTGATTTGTGTATATGAACCTTACCTTATATTCCAAGGAACTAACCCACCTCATAGTAGTGTATAATCTTTTTGATATACTGTTGAATTTGTTCACTGGTATTTTATCGAGGATTTTTGCATCATTGTTCATCAGAGATAATAGTCTGTAGTTTTCTTTGTTGTGGTGTCTTTTTCTGGCTTTGATATCAGAGTGACTCTGGCCTCATGAAAAGCTTTAAAATTAGAAAAGAAGTTAAGTGATCTCTGTTTGCAAATGATATGATACTTTATGTAGAGAATCTTAAAAACTCCACATAATACTGTTAAAACTAATAAGTGAATTAAGTCAAGTTGCAGGATTCAAAATCAACATACAAAAATCAGTAGTGTTTCTTTATACCACAGTGAACTATCTGAAAAGAAAATCATTATTACAATCCAAATTATAATAATGTAGAAAAGAATAACATATTTAGGACTAAATTTAGTCAAGTGGTAAAATTTCTTTTAAAATATTGATGAAAGAAATTGAAGAAGACACAAATAATTGGAAAGACATCCCCTATTCATGGATTGGAGGAATTAATATTGTTATGTTCATAGTACCCAGAGAGGTCTACAGATTAAATACAATCTCTATTAAAATTCCAGTAACATTTTTCACATAAATCGGAAAAGTTGTTCTAAAATGTGTATGGAACCTCACTGGACCCCAAACAGTAGAATCAATCTCAAGAAAGAAGAACAAAGTTGGAAGCATCATACTTCATGATTTCAAATTTTATTGTAAAGGGGTAGTATTTAAAACAGTGTGGTACTGGCATAAAAATGGACACAAAGACCAATAGAACAAAATAAAAAGTCTGGATGTAACCTCATGCATGTATGGTCAACTAATAATGTTTGATAAGAGTTCCAAAATATACAAGGAGAAAGCATGGTCTTTCCAATATAGTATACTGGGAAAGCTGTGGATCTACATAAAAAAGAATGAACTTGGACCCTTATACCTACACACAAAAATCCACCCAAAATAGATTGAAGACATAAACATAAGACCTGAAATTGGATTCTGCCAAGATGGCTGACTTGAAGCATATGACGTGCTTTCTTCCCACAAAAAAACAAAAACAAAAACAAAGCATAAGCAACTGTAATTTAGCTTGAATATCTGGGGAAGAATAAGGGAACGCATTGTGGATGAAATGGAGAAACTGTGGAACAGACATTTGGGATGGTTTTATAAAAAAGGAATTGAAAGTCTGGGGTTGTAGCTCAGTGGTAGAGTGCTTGCCTTGCATGCGTGAAGTACTGGGTTTGATCCTCAGCACCACATAAAAATAAATAAATAAAATAAAGATATTCTGTACATCTACAACTAAAAAAAATTTTAAAAAGAAGGAATTGAAGAACCTATATCAACCAGTCTATTTCCCCAGGCTAAACCAGTGTGAACCCAGGAAAGTCCTCCATGGTGGGGAAAATGCTACTGTTAGAGGGTGCCATTTTGAGACCAAACTCACCCATGCCCTGCCTTGCTGCTGTGTGCATTTTATTGAGTGTCATCACTCTCACACAGACTAGATGCTGACAGGCACACCCTGTGCCTCACAGGTATCCTGCTCCCGCTGCTGTGCATGCTGCACCATACCCATGCAGGCCCACTGGAGTGACTTTGCCTCTGAAAGACCCCCAGGGACTGACAGGTACTACTATGTTGCACTCATTCATGCCTGCAAGAGGGGCCCCACCCCTGCATAGCCCAGGGACCTTGACATGTGCCTTCATGCTGCTGTGTGCACTGTATTGAATGCACCTGCGTTCTTTGTACACATTGTACACAAAGGAATTTATTATGGCTAATGAAGTTACATGGAGACTACACTACTGCACTCAACTGGAATCAAAGCCAATGTAGCATAGCAAATTAACACTGTAAGACACACGTTAAGGAGAAAGTCTTTTGCTATGAAACCCACTCCATAAAACAGACAATAGATTGGCCAAATGTGCAAATATCAATATAGGAACATGAAAACTATAAAAAAGCAGGGTAACATGGTACTTGCAAAGGAACACAATAACTCTCCAGCAGCAAATCCCAAAGAGAAATTGATGAAAATGCTCATAAAAGAATAAAAGAATGGTTCTAAGGAGACTCAATTAGATACAAGAGAATATAGAAAAAGTACCCAATAAAATTAGGGAACAATTCATGATCTGAATGAGGAATTCAGAAAGAAAAAGAAATTATATAAAGGAACCAAATGGAAATCTTGAACCTGAAGAACTCAGTAGGTCAACAGTTTAGAGGCTAAAGAACAAATAGGGCCAAATAGAAGAAAGAATTTCTGAACTCAAAGTTAGATCTTTTTAAATAACCCAATCAGGATACTCCCCACCTCAAGTTGAAAAAAGTGAAGAAAGCCTCCAAATCTTATGGGGTACTATTAAGTGAACATACTTTTGAATTATGGGTATTTCAGAAGAACAGAGGGGAAAAAGCACAGAAGACTTATTCAATAAAATAGTAGCAATAATAGCTTTAAACATCCCCAATATTGGGAGAGATATTGGTATCCAGATCCAAGAGGCTCAGAGGATGCCAAATAGTTTTGATCAGGAAAAAAAAGGCAATCTCTGTGACTTATTATAGTCAAAGTATCAAAAATCTAACACAAAGAGAGAATTCTAAAAATGTAAGAGAAAAGCATCAAGTCACATTTAGGGAACTTCCAGTAGACTAACTTCAGATTTCTCAGTGGAAACCTCACAAAGCAGGAGAGAATGGGATGATATATCCAAAGATTTGGAAGAGAAAAACTGACAACCAAGAATACCATACCCAGCAAAGCTATCTTTCAGACATGTAGGAGAAAGAAAGTTTTTGTAAGACAAGCAAAGACTGAGGGAATTTATCACTACCAGACTGGTGGAAGTTCTATATCTAGAAGTGACAGGAGGATAACTACCATCATGAAAACACATGAGAACATAACACTTACTATAAGTGCAGGTGCACAAAGGAGAAAAATGGGGGAAAAAAGAAAATCTCATCATACAGCAAACCATCAAATCACCAAGATAAATGATAGGAGAGGAAGAATGAGACAAAGGGTATGCAAAATCACCAGAAAAACAACAAAAAGACAGGAAGGAGTTGATCTTCATAGATCAATAATGGCTTTGTAAGTGGATTAAATCCCCCAATTAAAAGATTTAGACTGGCCGGATAGATTAAAAAAAACAAGAATCAGTGATGTGCTGCTTACAAAAATCTCACCTCACTAGTAAAGATACAGACTGAAAGTGAAGGTTGGACAAAAGATATTCCAGACAAACTGAACACAGGAATAGCTAGCTATATTCATATCAGATAAAACAGACTTTAAGTCAAAAACTTTCAAGTGAGAAAAAGAAGGTAAAGAGAATAATTCAAGAAGATGTTATAACTTTTGTAAATAATATGCACCTAGTACTGGAGCACAAAATTATATAGAGCAAATATGATTAGATCTAAAGAAATGTATTCCAGTACATAAATAGCTGGGAACTTCAATACCCCATCTTCATCAATGAAGAGATTATCCAGATAAAAAATCTAAAAAGAAGCATCAGAGTGAAACTATACTATAGACCAAATGAACCTATCAGACCTGGACAGAACATTTCATCTAAGAGCTGCAGAATGCACATTCTTCTCATCAGCACTGGAAATGTTCTTCAGGATGGTCCATATCTTAGTTGACAAAAAGTCTCAACAAATAAAAAAACTGAAATCATATCATATATTTTCTCTGACCACAATGGCATTTAATAAACTATAAATCAATGAGGAACTTGAGAAATTGTACTAATGTATTTATACAAATTATAAAAATACATGGAAACTAAACAAAATGTTCTTAAACAAACAATGAGTCATAAAAGAAATCAAAGTGAAAATTTAAAAATTTATTGAAACAAATAGGATAGAGCAAAAATAGTACTAGGAAGGAAATTTATAGGAATATGTGTACACATTAAAAAAGAGAAATAGTTCAAATAGACAACCTAACAATGGAACAGAAAGGGAACAGAAAAGTAAGAAAATCCAAAATTGATAGAAAAAAAAAATAACAAATATCAGAGCAGAAATAAATAAAAGAGACAAAAATACAAAATATCAATGAAAGAAAGAATTGTTTTTAGAAGAGATAAGCAAAATTGACAAACTTTTAGCTAGACTAAGAAATAAAAAAGGATATGCTAAAATTAGTACCACAGAAATATGAAGAATCATTAAGTATTATTATGAACAACTATATGTCAATAAATCAGAAAACCTAGAAGAAGTGATGTTACTGGACACATATAACTCAACAAAATTAAACCATGAAGACATAAAAAACCTGATGAGTAATGAAATTGAATCAATAATAAAAAGTCTCCCTCAAAAGAAAAGCCCAGGACAGAATGGCTTCATCGATGAATTCTATCCAACCTGTAGTGAAGAATTAATACAAATTCTTTTAAAATTATTACAAAAATTTGAAAGAGGGCAAACTTCCAAATTCATTCTATGAGGCCAGTGTTATCTTGATACACAAACCAGATAAAGATACAACAACAAAAAAAAGAAGAAAGAAAGACAAATACAGATCCCTATCTGCTGAACATACAAACAAAATTTTTCAACAAAATGCTAGAAAAAAATCAACCACACATCAGAAATATTGTACATTGTGATAAAGTGGGGTTTGTTTCAGCAATAGAAGGATGTTTTAACATACACAAATCAATAAATGTAATACATTGCATCAACAGAAAGATAAAGACCATATGATCATTGCAATAGATGTAGGAAAAGCATATGATAAAATTCAACATATTTGAACATGCTTCATTGTAATATAGGCTTTTTATGACAAACACACAGCCAACATCTCACTGAATGGAGAAGAGTTGTAAGTGTTTCTTTTAAGATCTGGAACAATAAAAGGGTGTCCACTTTCATCAATTTTATTCAAACTAATACTGGAAGTCTTAGCAAGAGCAATTAGGGAAGAGAAAGAAGACATCTAAATAGGATGTGAGGAAGTCAAATAATCACTGTTTGCAGATGACATGATTCTATATATAGAAAAATCTATAGATGTGATCCAAAGACTGTTAAAATTGGTAAATGAGTTAAGTAATGCTGCAGGATACAAAGTCAACATACAAAAATCGGTAACATTTTTATACTCCAGTAATGAACTTGCTAAGAATAAAATCAAGAAAGCAACTCTGTTCACAACCTAGCAATAAATAAACCTAGGAATAAATGAACACCCAGAAACAACCTAGGAATAAATTTAACACAAAAAGTGAATAACCTTTACAAAGAAAATTACAAAACACTGAAGAAAGAAATTGAAGAAAACACACAATAAATGGGAAGACCTCCCATGTTCATAGGTTGGAAGGATTAAGATATGCTATAGGGGGGCGGTTCCAAGATGGCGGCCTAGACGGACGCTGTGGTCAGTCTCTCCAGAGCCAGAGGTTGAAGTTGTGGAAACACCATCTCCCAGCCAGCTTCTGGACATCATCATACAGCTACCCGGGCAGGAATTTCACTTGCGCATGTAAGCAGGGCCACCAGCCAGCAGCCATTGCCACAAGCAGAGTGACTTCAGCAGCAAGCGGCGGCGGAGCTCAGCCGCAGCGGCTCAGCCCAGGGCTCGCCCCGGGCGGGGCCTGCTTCTACAGGGGTACCTGGCTCCAACGCCCACCCAACCAGGCAGGGCCCCTAGCAGTTGATCCCGTGGACACACGGCCCCAGCCGCTAGCCACTTGGGTGCCCAAATTCAGGG
>PVHX01001967.1:0-183719 GCA_004024805.1 Geosciurus inauris | reverse complement strand
TTCAGGAATAAGACAAAACACCCTTTGAGTGTCCCCTTCACCAGAAAAGTG
Organism: Geosciurus inauris; assembly: GCA_004024805.1. NCBI lineage: Eukaryota > Metazoa > Chordata > Mammalia > Rodentia > Sciuridae > Geosciurus > Geosciurus inauris. The sequence goes on along the minus strand of PVHX01001967.1, from coordinate 183,668 downwards.
GGAAGCAGACACGAAGAAGACTGACAAGGAACTCCTCCTGAATAACGCCCTTAAATCCCCGTATTTCTGAAGCATCACCGGAGGGTACCGGACCCTCCTGAGAACCTTCAAGACAGTTGGCTAGAGCGACGGAGCAGTGATGTCACAAATCACCCGGGCGTCACGGATCGTTCTGGTTCTGTAGGGTACTTCTCCTTTCTGTCCTGAGTCTTCTTTCTTCTCCCCTCTCTAACCTGTCTTTTCTGCCCTCACCTGCTTCTTTCCTCCCTTTTAATCAACTTTAATCTCTCCCATGGGCATTACCCCAAATCAAGCTGGCACTCCAGAGCTCCCCAGTGTTGTCATGCATCTCCCTCTGTTTCGGGTCCCCAAACTGCTGCTGAGATGACCAATGGAATAGACATGGAGAGAGCACAACTGTGTTGTGTTATTCAACCACCAGTTTCTCCGTTTCTTCTAGAAGCCAGGAGAAGGACAACACTCACAAGCCAGAGAAACACTGAAGAATACTATTGGGGTTCAGGGCTGCCAGAGTGGGCATGGAAGAAAGCCAGGGCTCAGCCCTAAGCTGCCATATGCTCAGAACAATGAGTCCTGGATGCCAACGTAGGAGACCCAGGCTGAACCTTGCAGATACCTGGCTGGCAGCCAGGGTGGGCTCCAAAGCCATCAAGGGACAATTTTGGATCCATCAGTATCTTTGAAAAGCAAAGTAGAACTGATGGTCCTTCCAAGCAGAGCCTGCAGACCTGGTTCCTGGAGGACTTGGAGTGTGAACAAAGTGAGGGGCATTGCAGAGATCTTGCTGACCAACGACAGAGGTCACTTCTGGCTTCCCACAAAAGAGGAGAAGAAACTAGTTCACACGGGCAACTCTCTTTGCCAAAGATGGCTTGGGCTTCAGACGCTTCTCTTATCGCCTCAAGCAGCTGAAACACTAAAAAGGAAAAGGAAGATTATAATACAGGAAGATGTTTTTGTTTTTCCTTTATCTGTCCTGGAACATCCAATCAAAGATGGACTCCATTCCCTTCAAACCCAGATAGGCTTCCAAAGTAAACATGGACCCTGCTCTGAAATCCTGAGCAAACTGATAAAACATTTGGCAGTGTGGAAAGACCCAAAGTTTGGAGGGAAGGGATAAAGAAGATTCACCAACATAGGGTAACTACAGAGAGAGAAACATAGAAATTGTCTTGAGTAGATGAACAAGAACATTGCATCTATAAAACTAGAAGAGATGCTCAGGCTGGGGTGTCCAGGAAACCTGGAAAACACCTTCGATATAAAAAATCTGTTGGCCAAAAGAAAATGAAATTGCAACAGAAGTATTAAAAGTGGATTGCATCTATGAAAGATCCAATCAAAAAAATTAAGCTAAGCTTACAAAAACCTCTCCTAGTTCAAAACCATGGAGATAGAAACTACACAGAGAGCGAGTCACTACCTCCAAAATTGTAGATTTGGAAGAAAAGGCTAAGTCCCAAGAACTAATGAAGAAAATTTTGCTGAGCCAAATAATTCTATCTGCAAATCACACAGATCTAGCAAGTTCTGGGAAAAAAATAACAAGAAGAGACAAATACCTATCTAAATATATTGGTGAATTTTTTTTTTCAATTTCAATGACAAACAAGCAATTCCACAAGCAAAGAAAGGGAGAGAGGCTGTCAAGCCTGCGGTCTGGCAGGCTCCAAATTTCTCGTCTATAATATAGACTGCCATTTTGAGGGGGAAAATTGTGATCCAAAATTGTCTATGTATCAAGTTTAATATTTCCATTGGAGAGGAAAAGACTTGCATTTAAAAAAATTCTTTTAACTTCTATATTCTGAAAAAAAATTAAAAAAAAAACACACACTGTGGGAAAGGAAGAGATGAATCGAGTAAACAAATTATTTTGTAAGCAAAAGATAGAATGTGAAATTAATATTAATGAAGCATGAAAATTGACCCTCATGAAATGAGATGTTATGTTGGTTACAACTGTAATTATAAAGGGGTTAAATTCCAATAGTACAATACCAATGTTTTCAGTTGTGGGTCAAAACTAAAATTCCAATTTACTATGTGCTTTAAATATATATGAGGATATACCTTGAAAATAATATGAAATGGTTGAAAATAAGACTGTAGCCAAAGATACAGCAGACAAACCAAAGGAAACCAGGGCTAATTGTAGCAGGCAGTTCAGAGTTCAAGGCAGGAGGAAATGATATTCAGAGGGACTTGGAATGGTCAGGAGATCCAAGCCCCCAAAACACACAGTGCTGTAGACATTTATTTGTGTCGAATGGCATAGCTGCAAAGGGGGTTGAGCTGAAGCTTAAAAAAATATGAGAAGAAACAATCAAATCATAATTCTATTAGAATGTCTTTTATAGTCTTCAATAAAGTGAATAAAAATTAGTAAGTTTGAATAATATGTATTATGTCTTTAGTGTTCTGAAGAGTGAAGGTGATTCTTGAACATCAGCGGATAATTTATTTTTTAAAAAAATCCACAAACTTTGAAATACTCCACCTGTGGTTGAAGCTGGGGCACCCCACACAGTTCACTTTTGAGAAGGAAGGGGTGAATACTTCCAGCTACTGGGGTCCTTCTACCGGGCAGTTCTTGGCAATCAGGCTTCAGCTCCTTCAGGGACTGTCCCAACTGCAGAGTCCAAAGTCTCCACAGCTGTGAAGGGCCCTCTGGCGCTCTCTGGGGGTGAGCTGCAGCCTCCACTCAGACTCCTTCACAGCTAGCTTTCCTCCTACCTTCTACAAATGTCACTGGCTCCTGAGGTCACTTGCTTACAAGTCCCCTGTATATTAATCTCTCTCTCAGATCCCACATCCCTAGCAGCCCAACCTGTGAATTGGACATTCTCTTAATAATATTAGAATCGGTTCTAAAATAGTTAAACAAGAAAAATAGAGGGATATATACGAATGTATGTGCTATTCATTAGAGTTACTAGGCCATGGCTCGAAACTTGCACTGTAGCTAACTTTGAACATGTGGACAAAGAGAATGTTACATAACAAATCTACAAAGATGTACTGCTAATTCTGTGCTCAAAAGCAAATGCATAGTTTTTTGTTGGTTTTTTTTTTTTTTAATTTTTGGCATAGGGATTGAGCCTAGGGGTACTTAACCACTGAGCCACATCCCCAGTCCTTTTTATGTTTTATTTTGAGACAGGATCTTGCTAAGTTGCTTAGAGCCTCGCTAAGTTGCTGATGCTGGTTTTGAACTTGCAATCCTCCTGACTTAGCCTCCTGAGCCTCTGGGATTACAGGTGTGGGCCACCGTGCCCAGCTCATAGTCTTAAATGACTTTCTTATTGTGTAACAAGGAATGAAAAATCAATCTGATTATATGGAGAAAGGACCTATAGTTAAGGAGATAAGGACAGTATTTCTTTATAGATGCGTTCTGAAGTGTGTGAAATGACATGATTTCTAGAGTTCTTAAAAAATACTTCCACAAATATAAAAAGAGGAAAAAAATGAAAACGAAGTGGCAAAATCTGGATAATTGCTGTAAGGCGAGGATGTATAAGGTCACATTATACTATTTAATTGTGAGTGCTTGTACATTTTCAGAATTTAAAAATAGAGTAATAGAAATAAATGAAGATGTTGATGAATTTAGAACATTAAAAGCTAATAGGATTGACACATAAATATAAAAACTGCATCTTTCAAAAATCAATAAAGTAAGTGCTTTATCATAGATAGGCAAGCATAAAGAGAACAATTGAATCTATGCAGCTAGGAATATAGAGATCAAAAGTTAGGTTTACATATTATAAAACTATCATAACTTTTGGCTAATAAATTTTAAACTCTCAACAAACTGGTCAATTTGTTGGAGAAATATAAATTACCTTATTAACACAAGAAGCAGGAAAACTGACAAGACTACTATAGCAAAGAATTTGAACAATTACCGCCTGTTTTGCTACTCAGAGCCCCAGGGGTTGGATCCTCTAGAACGTTCAAACTCTCAGGCACCAATAATATCGTAGCTTATAAATTATTCCAAGATAAAGAGAAAGGAAAAAGTTTCTCATGGTATTTAAGATGAGCACAACCCTAATGCCAAGAAATAACCAATCAACCTCACTTTGAATACAAATGTCAAAATCATCAATAAAATATTAATTGACCAAATTATGCTATACACAGATATGAATATATCACAATGAATTGCACCTTGATGTAGATCTATGAAGTGTTAATTTTAAAAAATAATGAATAAATAGAAGAAAGAGCAATAGAGTAGAGGAAGGGGATCCCAGGGAGGGAGGAGAAGAGGGAACAGGGAAGGACTGGGGACTGAAGTGGAGCAATCTTATCTCAGGACTGCATGATTTTGTCAAAATGAAACATAATAGTATGTATAACTATCATGTACTAGTAAAAAATTAAACATCAGCAAATGAAAAGCAGAAGTTTTTAGAGTTCAATGTGCCAAGCCAATGAGATCTAACCTAAGAAGTCCAACATTCTGCTATCATGTATACCTAAGTAGAATAAATAAATAAAATTTTAAAAAGAAAAAGAAAAACATAACTGGGATCGGTTTCCCAACACCAACACCCACGACAGATCTATTTGAAATGTTGCTGCATGAGAAATATAGTCACTCATGAAGATGAATCAAACCCACACAGAACACCTCGTTAATGCTGATCGCTGGGGACGCTCCTGATAAAACACACTCACAGGGCTGCTTTTCTTCCACAAGTTCCTCAGAAGTTCTCATCAATGCAGGAACCCGAAATAACAGGCTCACCTCCTCCTTCCCCTCCATACCAACCAGAGAGAGATGGTAATATCCTTTCTTGGGAGGTGAGCCCCTTGCTCTCAGTCAAGAATATATATTATTTCCATATCAGCACCTCATCCCTCAGGTGAGAGGGGTGAGGAAAGGATAAACCAGGAGCTCCAGTGTTCGACATAAACAATAAAACCATGACGTACCTGGGCATGGTAGGGCACACTTATAATCCTAGCAACTCGGGAGGCTGAGGCAGGAAGATCTCGACTTCAAAGCCAGCCTCAGCAATTTATCAAGGCCCTAAGCAACTCAGTGAGACCCTATCTCTAAATAAAATATTTAAAAAATGGCTGAGAATATGACTCAGTGGTTAAGCACCCCTGGGTTCAATCCCTGGTACCAAAAAAAAAAGAACATAATTATAAAAATGAACTTGAGAGGATAATCTATCTGATCGAGGGAAATAAAGGCAAAAGAAAAATTTTGAAGTAAAGTATTATTGGATCTGATCATTTAAAAAGTAAAATATTTTTTTTCAAAATTTGTGGCCAAAAATTTAAGACAAATAAAACACAATAAATCATACATGAAAGATAAATAATTACTAAAGCTCTTATTCTATTAAAACAATGAGTAGCTTTTCAAAAAAATGGACAAAGTGCATGAATGGGTGATTTACAAAAGAAGAAATACAGTGGCCAGTTAATAAACAAATAAAGAAAGAAAGAACATTAGTCCTCAAGAAATGCAAATGAAAGTAGGGCACTGTCTTTTCCTACTCAAGTTGAAAAGACAAGGAGGAGGAGGAACAGAAGCAAAAAAAAAAAAAAAAAAAAATGGCTGGCATTGATCAGACTGCAAACAGCCAGCTCTGTCCTTTACTGCTAATAGAAAGACAAACACCAGCCCCGGCCCCTATTGCAGGAGTCAATTTATGGGTAAATCTCAAAACCTGCAAAGGGTTCATGTCATTTCACCTGGCATTTCCATTTCTACAATATGGTAAACATATGCTAAGATGGTCCCTAATGGTCCCTACCTCTTGGTGGCCACCATTGTGTCATCCCTTCCCCTGGAGTGTGGGCAAGACCCGGGGCTTGCTTTTAGCAATAGAACAAAGCAAAGAGAAAGGACTGTCACATCTTGGGTGAGGTGGTGAAAGAGTAACTTCCATCTCACGAACTCTTCCCCATTCTGGCAATAATGAAGACAGCTGCCACCTGGGAGCTGTCCTAGGGAGAGCCCAGGTTCTATAGAAAGGAACTGCAGGGGTAGCAAGAAACTACCAAGTCCCAGAGTCCTACCACCTGCAAGGAACTGAATCCCGCCAAGAACCACCTAAATGAACTGGGAAGCCAAGCCTCCACCAGTTGAGTCTTCACAACAGACCTCAACTGGCCTACACCTACATTGCAGCCTGTGAGAGACTCTCAAGCAGAGTACCCAGTGAACCCTGACCCACGGAAACTGTAAAACAAATACATGTGCTGTTTAAACTGCTTTGGTGTGACTAGTTATCTAGCAATACATAATAACTAGTGCATAAGGATTTACCATGAGGAAATAATCATGGAGTATGCAAAGCTCTGGACACAAAGAAGTTCACTTCAAACTTTTTATAATTGAGAACATTTGGAATTAGTTTAAATGTCAATGCATATAAATCTGGAGAAATCGATTACAATAGAGGGTGAACCATATGAATTACTTTAAAAAAGGTCAACTATTCACTAATTTTTCATGTTTTAACCTAATGCATTCACACAACAAAGACACTACAATAGAATTCATGAAACATCTTTACAGTTATGGAAAACATCACTGAAACTTCATGCTATATGGTCCAGTGAGAAAAAACATTAGAAAACTCTGAAGCTATGATGTTAATTTTGTAAAAGTGATATCAAGATAGGCATAGAAAAAAGATCACCAGCATACCAATACAAAATGTTGTCAAGTATTTATCTTCAATTTAGGGGATTTGGGGAGATGTTAACTTTCTTTCTGTACTTTCCATGATGGACATAGATCATTATTATTATTATTATTTTTTTTGTAAACACAAAGAAAGGTTAACTAATGCAAGTCAACAATGGAATAAATTCCTAAGCCAGAGCTAAACTTTCTGTTTGGAGCACAGTCCCTTGTTTCTCACAAATCATTCTGCCTGATTTCTCGGGTTTACAGAATCACTGAGAGAGCATTAAGAAGTGCCCTATGATATCAGCAGCAGCTCTGCAGGATTAGCTCCCTGCTTTCTGGAAATCTATCGTCCTCCTTTTATACAAGGTTCTTCTCATCCCTGGCCATACCCCTGGTCCTTTGAGTTACTGTCTTCAAATCCCTTGGTTTCTGATATTTCATGATGCAGGGCTGTAGGGGGAATTTGGAGGAAACCATGTGTTCTAAAAGAATGTGCAAAACCAGTGTGTGTTTTTCTCTCATGTTTCAGCTAACTCTACCCTTCTGTCACTGTTCTGTTTCATCTGTTACCCAGCTAATGACCCTATTAGAAAGCTGAAATGCTCCCTAGCTTGAGGATGGTTGATGGATTTTTTTTTATTCTTGCAGACCTTGGGACAGCTGCATGTGTCCCTGAGGGATGAGCCATTAGCTGGGAGGTCATCCTCACCAAGAAGCACATTCTCCTGCATCAGAATGAGTGCGTGCCACCTATACCTGGTGTAGTCTGCTTACTGTGCTCCTGACCGTGTCATGTCTGCATTTAATGCAAAGCTCCCATTGCCTGGAGGGAAAAGGGCTCCGAATGATGTGATATTGATATATTTGGCAAGTGTCATTAACAACCAAAATATATGTTATCATTGCAGGAAGAAACAAGGGTGTGAGAGAAAGGTTAGGTGGTACCAATGCATATTTTCTTTCAGGAAGAAAACTCTTAAAATACTTCCAAACTGGGCTTGGGGTGGTAGCTCAGTGGTAGAGCGCTTGCCTAGCATGTGTGAGGCACTGGGTTCGATTCTCAGCACTGCATATAAGTAAATAAAATAAAGGTCCATTGACAACTAAAAAAATTCTAAAAAAATAACTTCAAAATTAAGTCTAAGTTGTAACAATATGGGTGCAGACCAGTCGTGAAAACAAAAACCATTTTGGGTTTAATGGATGCAAGCACCTGTGACCATGTCCCCAGCACCCAGTGGGATCCTTGTAGCTGGTTGTCCTGTGACTTCATGACTGGTTGAATAGAAGACACAAAAAAATCACCTGCACATTCTTTCTTAGTTTGAAGCTTTTACCCAGTGGCCTGACCCCTGGCCTTGACAATCACCCAGAATACACCTCTCCTCTGCATATAGTTCCCCAAATGTTTGCTTGTAATGCTTGTGTCTTCATTGACCCTCTCCCTGAGGCTTCACATTCCAAGTGCCTTCCATCACTCTTAGAATAATATCATTTTTCACTCAGTGACAAAGGAGAAATCATTATCCTTGTCCTCTGCTTTGATTAAGAAAATTAGAATGGGAATAAGGGAGAGGGTTCTGGTGAGAGGATATTCAAGCCATGCCCCTCAGATCCGACTTGCAGGCAGGCATGGCGATTGTAAGATGTCTATCCATCCCTTCTCATGGGAAAAGATGCTAGAAGTTGCTCTTCATCTTTATGTTGGGGGCTTAGTGTCTTCCCATCTGTGTCGACCTTTTCCAAGGATGGTTTGGTGTCTCGCCCTCCCCAGCTCATCTGGGAGAAAATGCAAGAATTTTCAGAGGTGAAATGATTATATTATGAAAGGTGTAACTTAATCAGTGAATGAATCCACTGATATGGATCAACTGGGCAGTACCTGTAGGCAGGTAGCCTGTGGCTGGAGGAGGTGGGTCACTGTAGGCGTGCCTTTGGGGTTTATATTTTGTCCCTGAGGAGTGGAGCTCTTTCTGCTTCTTGATTTCCATGTTCTGAGCTGCTTTCCTCCTCCATGATGTTCTGCCTCACCTTGGGCCCAGAACTTTAGTTTTGGCTTTCTATGGATTGAACCTCTAAAACCGTGAGCCCAGATAAACTTTTCCACCTCTCAGGTCTTTTGGTCACAATGACAAAAAAATAATAATAATCCGACTAAAATATTCTCTTTAATCAACTCCTGCCTGCCTTCCTGTCACTGAAATTCCCCGAATTTTCCTATTCTAGGAAACATATCCTGCCAGGCCTCTCCTTAATGGAGCATGGCGCGATGCTGACTGTGACTTCATTACCATCTCTGTCACTATATAGAGACCCCAGGCAAAGGGGTTCGTGTAGCCATTAACACCAAGTCCTGTGTTCCTCTGGTCATGTTGAAGCCCTTGGATGGCTGATTCGAATGCATTTTCCTGCAAGATCTCCTCTTCCTCCAGATGCCTTCCCTGAATATCCAGCACACCATCTTCTCTCCTTCTGAATGTGAGGTGCATTATATCCAGGGCAACATGGTGCAATAGATAGAGCATGGACTTTGGCGTCAGGTTGAGCCAGGTTCAAAGTCTGCTTAGGCATTTCTTAACTGTGTGGGCCTACTTGAAGCCCACATCTGCTAAAGGGGGACATCAACTCCTTCTTCACAGAGTTATTCTGGGACAGGAGTCTCAAAATGTGATTCCCCAGGTTTGCAACATCACCTGATAACTTGTTCGAAATGCAAATCCTAACACCCCTCACCTCAGTTCTGCTGGGAACTCTGGGGATGGTGTCAACAATCTGTGCCTTCAAATATGCCTACCATATTTCCATATTTCCAATCACCACAATGATAATGTACTAGCTAAAATAATAACAGTAGAAGGGTGACCAATAGAGTAAAGCAAGTGGACAGGTGATCCCACTTTGGGCTCAAGTTTGAGATCCAGTAAGGATTGGAAGCAAAATGGGCAGAGCACCTGTACGTATGCATCTAAGGACAACTGAACTTGATGTCATTTTGCCTTAACGAGTCTCTACTGAGGACACAGAATAGCACAGTGGTAAAAGTACAGACTATGGAGTCAGACCCAGATTGCCCTAAATTCCATTTATACCAGCTCTGTCACTTTGGGTGAGTTAACATCCTCTGTGTCTCCATGTCTATAATACAAAGACAATGATAGTGATATAAGTGCTCTGATGTTTGCCATGAAGAATTTGCTGTGATAAGACATGTAGAATAGTTACTCTTCTAATGTATGATAAGTGCCCCTTGAAAAGTCATTTGTTATCATATTTTACAAGTGTGTTCAGTTCACTTCTGTTGTCAACTCTTCAAAATCAGGATGATATTTAGGCTATTTATGTCCTTCATGATAATTTGCATCAGGTAGGATCCACAGGAAAGGTACAATTAATGCCTATAGATATGACTCTTATTGCCCCATGCATTACAACTTCTAGCTTTCCCATCATCAGGTGACTTGTGTTGATACCAAAAAGGAAAATTGTCACTGAAAGAGGGAAGAGATTTTGTAGAAAGACCTAGGATCTTATCTATACCTGGCCATGTACCAATCCTGGGACTTGAAGATTTCATTTATTTTTATCAATAAAACAGAGATGACGCTTTGTATGCCTCCAGAAACAGAAAATCCTGAGTTGAATTAGTGCAAACCATAAGGAAATATGTGATCTCAATTCCAAGAAGTCCTGTGGTTGGGGGTTCTGGGTTGGTTTATGCAGTGGGACCACACTGTCACTCAGGGCCCAGGTTCCTTCCACCTTCTTGCTCTTCCATTCTTGATGGGAGGGTTTGGCTCTCAGTCTGCCTCTCTCATGATTCCAAGATAGGAGACAGTTCCAGATGTGACATCAGAATGCCCAGAAAAAGAAAAGAACCATTGGAAAACAACTCCTTGAGGAAGAGAAATCTTTCCCAAGGCCACCCAGCAGACTTCTCCCTTTCCTAAAACCATTGCAGCCATGAAAATGGGATTAGCTTGATGAGTTCAGGCTGACACCTGCCTTGGTGTAGATGAATCAGGGGCTCCCCAATGTCCCTGTCTAGGACCAAATTCACAGGGTTATTGTGGTGATCACATGGGACCACTGTATCACAAATGGGCTGAGATACAAACGATGCTTAGAGACATTGTCCTCATCCCCTATGTCTTCCTTTGCAAGTCCTTCCTCTCACTTCACCAAGCATATAGTCACCAAGTTCTAAGCATTCTGCCACCTTAAGGCAGCTTCATTTGTCTGTTTCTCTATACAACACCATTACCATCCAGGTCAAGGTCAACATTATCTTATTTCTCAACCTCTGCAACCATTCCACCCTACAATTTTGTTTTTAATTTTATTATTGATCTTTTCCTATTCATCTCCTCCACAACCACCAGAGCAATAAGTTTTTAGCATAACATAAATTGCTTAAAAATCCTTCTGTGGTTTCTTGTTCTTCCCAGAATAAAATCACACCCAGATGTGGTTGACAAGAGAATATATCTCCAAGATCTTCAACCACAGAGATCACAAGTGACCCAGGACTTCCAGTGCTGAGGTCTGATTTTGTGGAAAGTCATATGTCCAACAGGTTTCTTCTAGAGAGTGGCTAGGTGGCCAGGACATCAAGGTAGAGACACACAGGATTCCTCTTATGGCTGAGGGCTCCCCAAGAGCCTTGCTGAGACTTCCTCACCCTGCACAGCAGGCAAGGATGCTTCCAACAATCTTCCTCCCCTTTCTCCTTTGTTCAAATTCGGATCATTTGCCTGGAGGCCTGATGGTCCCTCAGCCTCCCTCCTCATTTCCTTTTCAGGCAGTTCCTCTAGGGAAATCCCAATGTAATCATGAACCAGGCAGCAATATTTCCATCAATGATGGACTACCTAAGTAACGGTGGGCCCATGGGATTACACTGGGGCAGGAAACTTACTGTCATTTAGTCATGTCATTGTCATCATAATGTGGAAGGGTAACTAACCATTACTCATGTGGTTTTTGGTGATGTCCATGTAATCCTACTATGCTCCACCAAAGCACAGCACATATACTTTGGTACAGTCCATGAGACAAGATGATAAATGACTGTGTTACTGGTTTATGTATTTACCATACTTTTTTTTTTTGTACCAGGGATTGAACTCAGAGGCACTTGACCACTGAGTCACATCCCCAGGCCTATTTGGTGTTTTATGTAGAGACAGGGTCTCACTGAGTTGCTTAGTGCCTTGCCATTGCTGAGGCTGGCTTTGAACTTGTGATTCTCCTGTCTCAGCCTCCCAAAGTGCTGGGATTACAGGCATGTACCACTGCACCTGGCTTTTACCATACCTTTAATTGCCATTTTTCAGTGTATTCCTTCTACTTATATATATAAAAAATAGTTGATTGGAAAACAGTAGGCAAGGTCACACTGGCAGAGCCCCTGCACACCTCCTGTTTACTCTGCAACTACATGATTGACTTCTGCTGTCTAGGTGTCTGTAAGTGCACTCTATGTTCGTGCAATGACCAATCGCTTAATGATGCATTTCTGAGAACACATCCCCTGTCATTAATTGATGTGTGACTGTACTTACAATCCTGTCTTGCCCTCTGTGTTTAGGAAGACCTGAACTGGCACACTTCTGTGATCTGAACTCTGCCTACCTGTCCAGCCTCGTCTCCCTCCACTTAGCCCTTGCCCTAGATGTCCCAGCCATCCTGTAATGCAGTCATTTCCCTCTTCCTTCCTCAAAGGAAGGTTTCAGGTACCATTTTCAGTGCAATTGCTGCATCTCTGCCCTGGCTCCACCACACCACTACACTCCATATTTGACTGAAGACCCACTAGGACTGTCATTTCTTCTGGAATTCTTTTTTTTCTTTCTCCTCTTATGTGCATGGGCACACACACACACACACACACACACACACACACACACACAAACTCACATATCTCCCAGAGTATGTGCATCTCTGCACTGGAACCCAGAACACTCTTCCATACCCCCCTCACCAAAGCACTGGCCAGCTTATGTTGTAATTTTTGACTCAGTTGCCTTCCCACAAAGAATGCAGGCTCTGAGTGGGGCAGGACCATGCTCTCTCATTTCCCTTGTTTGTTCCTTACCCAGCACAGGATGTGGCATGTTCTTAGTGCTTACAGACTGCTCTCCCCTATGCATGCCTGGTGAGACCCAGAAAATCCCTAAGACACCCCTCGAAGGCACACATGTTACACTTTCCCCAACATCAGCTTTGTTTGGCTGCAGAGAGATTGGAAAAAATCCTTAGGCCCCAAGATCAAGCTTAGAGACCTGGCTAGCTTGTCTGTCCCTGGGTTTACACAGGAGCAGGTCTCAGCCCCAGGGAGGTTTAGCTTATATGCATGTCAATCATGCTTTGGTGAATCCTGGATTAAAAGATCAAAGCTGACAAGCATTCTGTTAGGGGAGGGGGCAGCCAGGACTTACAAGGAGGGGTTTGGAGTAGGATACACACCAAAGGGGCTTATGGAGAGCAGGGCTTCTATGTGTAGGTGCTTGATGAGTTACACAAAGGCTCCCAGCCTAGAGGGCTCATAGGGGCTGCAGCACCCCCCCCCCATTTCCTCCACCATTCCATGTTCCCTGCCACAATCCTGCCTCAGCCAGAAGTCAACAATCCAGAGAAGGCATCTCTGGTAACTGCACAGAGATGTACCATGAGCCAGCAATGACCTTGGATGAGGAGGGAGGCAGTCTCTGGAGAAAGAACTGGGAGCTGAAGACAGTAGAATTCAGTTCTGGCCCTTGTGGGTTCCCCACATGCTGGAGGATGCTGAGAGTACCACCTTCTTCTGTGGGTTTCACGTACCATTTCTGAGTACCCATTATGGGCCAGGAGCTGAGTGTAGGGAATACAACTGAGAACAAGGAAGAAAAAGAAACAGTCCTCTCAAAATGTACTCACAGATGGGGAAAATAGGTGTGAAACAAATAATCACAGGAATACACCAAACTAACTGTGATGAGTACTATGCAGAAAAGTTAGAATTTCCATGTGAGAGGATTATAGGAAGAGCATCATTTTCAAGAGGACAAGGATTCGTTATGGAAGATGCTGGAGTAGTTGGGAAGGACCAAGAACGATATTTCACTGAGAAGAAATATTTATCCATTCAAAAATATTTTATCCAGCACCTATTATATGTTGGGTCTGAGACAATGAAGAAAGGTAAAAGTCCACTGAGACAGAAGGAAGGAAAGAGTGGGAAAATGGAGGCAGTTGGTTTGGATGGAGATGCAGGGAGCCAGATCTTTCAGGACCTTGGAGAGCAGTATGGGGATTTGGAGTTTTCTGGGAGTAATGGGAAGATCTTGGAAGGTTTCCAGCAGCTGTGGGAAGATTACAGTGGAGATCAGAGCCTGGTGTACACTCGGGCTCAGGACCTGTTGGCTACGCTTGGGACAAAGCTCAGGACTGCTCCCGCTCTGCTCACCCAAGACAACAAGCAGCCGTTGGTCATAGGCTGAGGCCTGCAACCTCTTTATCTTTTGGCTCTCAACAGCCACCAGAGGAGTTGCTGTGTCTTGGGGGATCTTGGCTCCCTCTGTTTACTCCATCCAGAGAAAGACTGGTCCAGGAGGTAAAAGATAGAGATAGCCTCACTGCCCAAGTGCTAAGCTGTCCCCAGACCTCACTCCTGTGCAAAACCATGCAGGCTGCCTTCCAGTCTGTGACCAAGGCATTGGATCATGATCTCTAGTATACTACCAAGACAGGTACATCATTATCTGCCCAGAAAACACTGACCTTTGCAAAGACAGAAAGGAATTGCTGACCAGAAATCCTCCTTCTGTCCAGAGATTTAGATTGGAGGAAGAGAGTATGTCTGCCCTCAGCCCAAGGGAATGAATCTTGATTAATCAAAGCCAATCACAGAAAATCTCTCCTTTCCAGTGACAGGCTTAGGTACAAGCATATGATATCATTCTGGAACACTTCAAAGGAAGGTTTTACTTTTTCTCAAAAAGAAAACACACATAAAAGAATATTCTGCCTCATTGTGTCTGCATGCAATGGTCAGAGATAATGCAGCCCTTTTGTAGCAGTGAGGGAATACATTGTTAACACCTCAAGAGTGGCAGAGCTCTTGTTAAGTTGTTGAATTAACTATCTATCCCATGAGACTTCTGTTAAGTGGGAAAATGCATTTCCCTATTCTTAAGCCATTTTTCATTCTGTTTCCTGAGACATGTTGCTGAAAACATTTTAATTGGTACAGGTTCTCTGGACCTCAGTTTGAGATGTGTATAATAATGTTTTATAAATCTCACCATTCCTCTGTCAATATTAAGTAGCCCATGCCTAGCAACTCAACTCCATGTATATGAAATCTATATCCAGCACAGGTTCCTTCCTGTGTATCGGGTTAGATTAATGTTAAAAGGTGAAGGGAAGGACAAAGAATGATATTTCACTGAGAAGAAATATTTATCCATTCAAAAATATTTTATCCAGCACCTATTATATGTTGGGTCTGAGACAATGAAGAAAGGTAAAAGTCCTGCTGCTTGTCAGGAAGTTCTGCTTGATATCTGCCTTACATGTCTACTACTGCTTAGAGACTATTTTCTTGTGAGGAGAGGCCTGTGGAGATCTTCTATTTGCCTAAACCAGCACCTGGAAGTTTAGCCTCTTGGGATGATGACTTTAGTTGTAATTGGATCTCTAACATTGACACCAGTGCCCAGCACAGTGAATTTTGATAAAAGATTTCTTAAGTGAAAAAAAAAAAAAACACGAAATCTTCATGAGAGAGCTGAGTGGTGACTTCTCTATCAAAGAATGAAAAGAAGCATTCTTCTCTTTTGATTGAGTCACGAATACATATCTTTCTACTGGCTTTTGTTCAGGCATGGGATTCCCAGTGGGATGATATAAAAGCTAGAATTCTCAGCTATCTTAGTTGGAATGCTCTCCAAATGCACTTAGGACAGCTATGCATGCACACTAGCTCATATGAACTTGTGCACACACACACACACATACACACACGTCTGGGTCCTTGGGACATTCTGCTCTGTCCAGGCTCCTACCTGCCCAACTGCTTCAAGCTGCCTCATGGTCCTCATCCTCTGAACCCTCTCCTGATGAACACTCTCTGTCTCCTAACTGCAAGCCACCTGGTCTCTCCTGATGGTCCCTCTGACCTTCTTTTCTACGTGTTCTACTTTCTGCCTTGAATTAAAGGTAGTCATTTGCCTGCAGGTTGCATTTCCTCCAAGGTGGAGGGTTCCTCTGATGGAGCACTGTGAGAACAGGGTTAGTTTTTCTTTTTTCTTTTCTTCTTCTTTAGTAAACACTTTCAGAAACCATGACATCTTACAGAAGAACGTCCAAAGTATCAAGACAGAATTCAATACGTTTCCACCAGATTAAAAGACAGAATTTTACCAATGCCCCAAAGGGCCATTGCCCTCTAGTGATTCTCTCATCTCCTCTTCCGACTTTTCTGACTTCCAGATGAGTTTTGTCGGTGGAATCAGACAGCAGGTGTGCTTTTGTGCTTAGCTTTGGTTCAACTGGAAACTCTTAAGACCCATCCTTGGTTGCTGCATGTAGAAATAGTTCACTTATTATCATTTTGCAGATGAAGACTCAGAGGAATCACAAGCCAAGGTCACCTGACTGCCAATACAACCCGCCCCTCCCGGCTGTGAATCTTTCCTGCTGTCCCTACAGCGCCCTCTATGGGCGAATCGGCATCTCCTTATTCCCTCCCTCCCTTAGGGACATTTTCTCTCTGAAAGAGACCACCCTTTCCTTTTTCCTTTTCTTTTTTTTTTTTTTCTTAAAGCCTTTCTTCATTCTTGGCTTCCAAATAAAATCCTTTTAATCTCCCCAGCTCCTTCCTTCCTGTGCTCTCTGTATAAAACCTTTCAGCAGCTCCATTTGCAATTACCACCAGGAGAAATCTCATCTATTTTGGGCGATTCGTTTGCGCTTTCTCACCCGGGCTGTCTTTAACACACCTGAATGATCCTCTTCAGGACAGCCTGCCCCCTCTGAGCTACACCTCTTCAATGCCACCAGCTCCCGATTCACTCCTCCTCCATCAGGATTCCTTATCCTTTTCATGATTTCATTCCTTGCACTGTGGGAAATGGATCATTCAACCCAGACTGTACTGATAAGACCAATAGCTCTTCGCTGCCTGGGGCCACAGGGTTTCCCAACCCTTCAGTGTAAGCATCTTGTACAAGGATTTAATTTAGATATTTAGACAACAGCTTTTTATCTACCACCCTGGTCCCATCACCTCTGAGTAGTGATCCCCAAACCACATGTGTTAAAGGCTTGGTCTCCAGCTCATGGGAGGTGATAGAACCTTTAAGAGGCGGGGCCTAGTGAGAGGAGTTGGGTCACTGAGGATGTGCCCATAAAGGGATATCGGGACCCCAGCCTCTTCCTGTCTTTTTCTCTTGGTTTCCTGGCTGCTGTGAAGTAAGGGGCTTCCTCGGCTATGTGCTCCCCACCATGATGTTCTGCCTCACTACAGGCCCAAAGCAACAGGGCCAAGTGACTATAGACTGAAACTTCTGAAACCATAAGTCAAAACTAACCTTTCCTCCCTTTACGTTTATTATGTTAGGATATTTTGTCACAGTAACAGAAAGCTGACCTACCCGGATGCTCTGTTGAGGGGATATGTGAAGGCTGCAGTCCAGCCCTGCTCCACCCACCAAGCTGTGTCTTCCAGAGAAAGGGGTTCCCTTCCCTGACTCACACAAAGGCACTTTGCTCAAGCAGTAGCCTGTTGCTATTTCATTTGCATAATTTTTCTGGGAAAACTCTCCAGGGCTTTCTAGCTTTTCCAAGCATCCTGGTTCTCCTGAAGGATTCAAAACCATTCAATGACATGATCTCTCAGGCCCCTGGCTTCCCTGCCATTCTGCAAGCATGTTGGTGTTTTATTTTGCCTCCCAACACCCCTCTTTGAGCTCCGAAATGATGGCTAACTATAGTGGCCTGCTCCTCAAAGCAGGCAGAAGAGGGATGTCTGGGGAGGGGATGGGGTTCATGCCTTGGTAAAGCCCTTTGACCCAACGAGACAGAGGCCAGATGTTCATGAACAGATAAAGGTGCTCTCAGGAAGGATGAGGCAACAAGTTAGTAAAACATGTGAGTTGGGGGATGGAATGGGATGGAAGGCAGCTGCTGACAGGGGAGGCCAGAAGCTTCTGTCCTCTGAGGTTCCAGATGAAGCCAAAAAATTAAGACAAATGCAGCAGGGTTGGTGGGTGGTGGGGAAATGCTCTGGGGGGTTCAAACCCCAGGAAACTTCAGAATCTGGCTTAGATTTCCCTTCTCACCCATATTCACCAGAGGAGAGGAGTGAGCAAGCTCAGATGTGCAGGCAGCCGCCACCTTCAGAGCCCCTGTTATTTCCACCCAGGGATGGTCAGTGTGTCTTTAATGAGGATGTGATCATTCCTGTTGCACAAAGGATTTTTATGCTCAGCTTTTTTTTTTTTTTTTTTAAGCCTCCATTAAATATTAAGTAGCTGGCCCTTAGAGCATTTAAATTAGGATTTGATTTATGTCAAATTGATTTACACACCACGTCTGCTGATCAGATCCTCTGCAGGGATTTGAGAAACAGGGGCCAGGGGTTTCTGTTTGTCAGCAGATTTGGAAGGTTATGGAAAATTGGGGAACAAATCTGTCATTTTGGAATTGATGGGTGTGGGAGATTTCTCCGGGATATGACACCCTTTTCTTTGAACTTTATGGAGTAAGTTTTGGAATCTTGCAACTAACACATTGTACAACACACACACACACACACACACACACACACCAGCCACCACTGCAGATGAGTGGCAGACTCAATTCCCCAGAATCTTTGGTAGACTCTTCATAACTCCTAGGGTACTTGAGAGTAGTATGCTGCACTTTAAATAAATCAGAATATGAAATTTCCAATGTACAGCAAGACAAATTAGGTAGAGTAATTCTCTGAATTATTCTCGAGTAGCAGCTGTGGGATTCTTTTTTTCAATGCTACTGACCACCCAGCATTTTCAATTAAACCCATTCATTCGGTTCTTGCTCTTCAGATACCTGAGCAATGCCCTGCGCTGCTCTCTGCCTGTCTCTCCGCTTTCTTTTTCTCATGATAATTATAATGGCTGTGATGTTTTAAGCTCATGCAATGTCCTAACATTGTGATAACATCTTTTATTGAGATCGTTTCATTTCCTATACACAACAACCCTGCCAAATTATTCGCCTGTGTTAACCATGAGGAAATTGGGATTCTGATGGGTGATGTAACCAGGTCATGTGGCCTGAAAATGGAAGAGGGGGGATTTGAACCCAGGTCTCACTGATTCTAGATGGGACAGAACAGGGCTGGGACAGGATAGAGGTGGGATCAGCCAGGCTTGAAGTGAGCGGAGACACTTGCTGTGGTGTGACAGGGCCTGTTGAGCATGGAGACGGGATTCTCACGAGGACCTCTGCTCAAGCTGAGATGAGATGGACCCTTCCCGCAAATGATGCCAGAATCTTCACTCTGCACTTCCCCTTTAATGACCTTTGTGGTCTTGAAAAATCTTCAAGTCCCCAAAAGCCCAGTCTCCTGGCTTCATTTGCATGGCCCCACCCACCACAGCTTCCACTTCCACCAACCACCAAGCCCTACACCCCTGCTCTGCTGCTCTGTCTTCCTCCCCTCTGGGATGCAGCCTGCAGCCAGTCCTTGAGCACATGCTGAACCTGAGCCCAGACAGAGGGTCACAGTGTTAGGGGAGGATTAGGTCAAATCTCCAGTAAAAAATATCCAGAGAGACCAATGCTCACCTCAAGGACATGGGGATGCTAATGTGCCCTTTGGGGTATAAAATCAGGAAACTTTAGAACTGGAGGAAATCTTAAAATGATGTCCATTTCAGGATGGGAGAGCATGAAGTCCAAAAAGGGAAAAGTACGTTGACCTCCTGATGGGGGGAAGAACTAGGTTTTCCTCATTCAATTCATTCATTTAATCAATTAAATGAACAGCTACCTTATGCCTGTCATAGGAGCTGGGTATCCAAAATGGAATAAAACAACCTCACGGGGCTTGTGATCTAAGCTACATATAGTATGGCACCGTCTTAAAAAATTCTTTTTTTTTGACATGAGGATATGAAAGTTGGCTGTTTAACAAGCATAACAGCTCTAAACCATCTTACAGATCCCATAGTATTTACAAATGTCATCTCACTTAATCTTCATAGCAACTCTATGACGTAGGTGCTATTTTATTGCCATTTTACAGATAGGAAGCCTTAGGTACAGAGATGTAAAATGACTGGACTAAGGTCCCACAGCCAGTAAGAGGCAGAGCTGGGATTCAGACTCAGTCTATTTGTGTTATCCTGTCTTGTCTTTCTCAAGCACTTCCAAACCAAGAAAAAATAAATAAAAAGAGAAAAGATACCTATTTTAGTCAGCTTCTTCGCTGCTGTGACTGAAGGATCTAACCAAAACAATTGTAGAGGAGGAACAGTTTATTTAGGGGCTCGTGGTTTCAGAGGTCTCAGTCCATAAGTGGCCAGCTCCATTCCTCGGGGTTCAAGGTGCGGCAGGACATCATGGTGGAAGAGTGTGGCAGAGGGAAGCAGCTCACATGGTGATCAGAGAGCAGAAAGAGAGAGACTCCACTCTCCAGATACAAAATATATACCCCATCGCCGCGCCCCCCAGCGAACCTCTTGCTCTAGTCACACCCCACCTGCCTTCCATAACCACTCAGCTAATCCCATCAGGGATTGATTTACTGACCAGGTTAAGGCTATAACCCAATCATTTCTCCTCTACACCTTCTTGCATTGTCTTACACGTGACCTTTTGAGGGACACCACCTCTAAGCTGTAACAATACCACATCTAAGCTATTTTGCTTCTCACAACATAGAAACAAAGGTAAAAATGCAAATAAAGAATGCAACATCTGAATTAAAAAATAAATAAATAACAGTAGCCAAAGTGACAGAGGGTAACAGAAAATGGAGATCCATAAGACATATCCTTTCCCAGAGTTGCTAGTGTTGAAACAAATTTGGGCATGCATCTCTCCTGCTAGACAAACAGAAAAGTAAAACAGGTAAGTTATATTATTTTCATAATTCTTGATCAGAAAACTGGGTTTTTCTTGGGAAGTGCAACAGTCTGTTTTCTTGAAAGAAAGAAAGAAAGAGGATGCATTAGTGCACCCTGAACTCTTGAAGTCAAAGATGACATCCTGCTCATCTCTAGGGCGTGTCCTTGGATAGACAGGAGTGCAAAAGGTAGTCACTATCTCAGGATGGGGTGGGGATGGAGGCGATGTTGGTTTCCCAAGGCTGCCATAACAAATACCACAAACTATGTTGCTTAAAATCAGAGACATGGATTTTCCTACGGTTCTGGAGGCCAGAAGTCCAAACTCAAGGTATTAGTAGTGAAACTAAGCCACAAAATGGCAACTTCCCCTTTCCTAAAGCTGTTCAAGCTTCTGGATGTAAGTGCAGAATCTCAGGACCTGACCAAAAATAACATAGAGAATCTGGTGGAACCCAAAGTCTCCAAGAAGCAGAGCCTGAGACTGCGGAACAGGGCCTCCGGGACCTAGATTAGAAGTGAGGGGTGAGGTCACCAGTTGCAGCATGGACCAGAGTAACATAAGGACTGGAAACTCCCAATTACAAAGTTTCCACCAGTCCCACCTGGACTGCCATATGGGGGCTGGACTATTCCATCAAGGTTCCTGGTCATAACCAGTTTACCTTCTATTTCCTCTCACTCGAGCGCCACCCAAGTTTCTTTGCTGTTGACCAGTCAGGGAGACAGATCTGAGCATGTCTCCTGTCTCTTTGTTGATCACTCTTCAACAAAGCTCTTTTTGCAAAAACCAGTGCCATGCTGTTGCCTCCCATGCATGTGGGACAGTGAGTCCTTCCTTGAGTGACATTAGGATATTGCTGCCCCTAAAGCCTCCAGGAGAGGTCCTTCTTTGCCTCTTTCAACTGCCAGTGGCTCTGACTTCCTTGATTTATGGCAGTGACCCTTCAACCTTGCCTCTGTCTTCACACGGCCATCTACCTTCTGTGCACATGTCTCCTCTCTTCTTCTCAAAAACATCAGTCACATTAGATTGAAGAGCTCACTAACTCCAGTACGACCTCATTTTAACTTAAATTATAACTTCAGTGACCTTGTTGCCAAATAATATCCCAACCAGAGGTTCCTGGTGGATGAGAACTTGACAGAGCTACCATGCAACTTATCACCAGTGTCAGAGAAGAAGTGTTATCTTAGGAAGTGACTTTTTTCCTGGGTTGAAGGATGAAGACCCAGCCGCGCACAAATCTGGGGAAACACAGTACATGTGCAGTGTGAAGACTCATAAATCCAGGATAAAATGTTGTGTAAGAGAAACAGAAAGGGGATCCCCTGGGAAGGGGTTGAATCAAGAGAGAGGAAGGAAGGGAGGTGGTCCAAGGAGATGTTCCTGAGAGTTGGGATTTCCTTTGGAGTCCGACAGTGCAGGTTTCGAGGAGAGGAGTGACATGAGTTGGTTGATCATTGATCACTCTGGTCACTGTATGTGGTACGGCTTGGAGAGGAGACGACAGTGTTGAATAGCAGGTGGGATATTTGGGAGGTGTCCCTGCAAGTCTAGATGAGAGGTGCTAGCCACTATGACTAGTCTAGCAGCACCAGAGATGCAGAAGGGTCCAGGCTGTATTCATCACAGACAGGCTTGCTGATGGTTTGATTATATGTTGGGGGAGGTGAAAGATGATCCTATGGTCCTAAATATTATACTCTACATATGTTTACCTGAGGCTGTCATTTTTCACTCAGGAGACACCTGGTCTTCTTTCCTATATCCAAACTTATAGTTCAGCCTCATTCATTTTAACCACCCCATTGCATTCCATATTTTAGGCAGATTAATATATTATTTATAAATCCCCTTCTGCTGGACACTTAGGTTTCTATTTTTCTCATAGTTGCAGCAAAGTTGCAATAAACATCAACCCAAGCATTAATCCGATTATCCATTTCTTCAACAAATTTCTTCAACAGAATTTGGGCCCATGCCAGTGAGTTTTTCTCTAATGGGATCATGTGTATTGCCATGATGTAGTCCCATGGCTTCAGCAGCATGGAAGGGTCTCTCCCTAAGTAGAAGAAGTCCATTCCTTCCCCATCCTTGGAAGCTGAACAGTTCCAAGGATCCTGCCTCTTGCCTGCTCCTCATTTCCTGTGCCTTCCTAAATTTAAAAATTGCAGGGCTCTTGTTGGCCATATGTTACCTTGTGTCTGGTCTCTAAAATCATGGAGTCGCATTTTGGGATTGGGAACCAAGTTGCCAACTACAGCTTGGATCTGGGAAATAGCCCAGTCCTCTTTGCCAATGGATTGTCTCTTCTCTAATACCTGTTCTCCTTTGAATCTAGGTCCAGCAGGAGAGATTAGAGCTTCATACCTGTTCTAATAGCCTCCCATCTGTCATAGCATGCCATCTTGATAGAAAGAGACAGGAGAAAGTGTTGGGGAGAGCAATGGAATCCCACTTTTCTTCCCATTTCCTTTCCAAAAGTTACCCATGATGCTTTTTTGTACTGCTCTGAATCTCTGTCCTACTAGAAACAAATGAACAAAAAACTTTGAAGCAACCAACATAGCAGATATGGAAGAAGCATTGCCTTAATATGCAAAGAGTTCTTACAACTTAAAAAAAAGAACTCTATTACATGGATGAAGGACTTAAGAAGTAATTACAGAAAAAGGCCCCAACAAACACATAAAGCTGTGGGCCCGCACTCATATTAAAGAAAGGAAATTAAAACAAATAGATAGTATGCTACTTTTTTCCCCTGGGTACTGGAGATTGAACCTAGGGGCACTTAACTACTGAGCCACATCCCCAGGCCCTCCATTTTTTTGAGACAGAGTCTTGCTAAGTTGATTGGGGCCATGGTAAATTGCTGAGGCTGGCCTCAAACTTGTGATCCTCCTGCCTCAGCCTCCCAAGCCTTGGGATTACAAGCATGTACTACCACACCCAGCCATAATGATGCTTTCTAATTCTCAGAATGAGATGGATAAAAGATCTTGGTATCTAGTGATGGTCAGGAAAAGGAATTCTTGTACTCTAGGGGAGAGGTAGCATGTAAACTTTGGAGAGAGCAATTGGATAATACTTTCCTCTAGGAATTTCTAACAATTTCATTCCTAGGATTTTATAGTGTAGATATGCCTCCAAAGTGGGCTCAGAGAAGTGTACCAAAATACTTACTGTGGTATTGTTTGTTAACAGCTAACATCCTGAAATCAACCTGATTGTGAATCCAGAGGATAGGGGTTAAATAAATGATGATATATCCCCACAACAGAAAACAAAGCTGTCCTTAAAAAAAAAGAAACATATTACTACTTCTTAGTGTAGTAATATATTTTTCAAAATTCAAGATATAAAGTTAAGAGACAAGAGCAATTTTCCCAGCACAATGTATCATATTTACACATGAAACATCTTTGGAAAGATGCATAAGCACAATAGTTTCTGCTTCTAGAAAATAGGATTAAGAAGTTAAAATGAAGGGGAGTCCGTTTTTCACCCTTCGTCCCAGCTTATCACGTGTTCTTTTGTGATTGAAGTTCACTTATTAAACGAGTGTACTCGCTTACATAAACTGGTTTATGAGTTTGTTCACCCACTAGTTAGCAGAGAGCAGATCATTTAGCACTGGACTTCAAATCTGGAAATTGGAACATTTGAGTCCATTTTACACTAGTTTATGTTCTAGCTGCTGACTGTGTTGCCGTGGGTTAATTACTCAAGTTCTCTGGAACCACTGTCCTCGTCACTGAGCTGCAGATGCTACGGATGTGTTGGAAGTGTCATTATTGGTGTCATTTGCTGCAGGAGCAAATTGGTACAGAAAAAGAAGCAAGCTAATCGGCTCCCATTTTGTGTGAGTGTGTTGCTCATGTACAAACCTGGGACCTGCTACTCTTGGAGCTCATG
Organism: Geosciurus inauris; assembly: GCA_004024805.1. Lineage (NCBI taxonomy): Eukaryota > Metazoa > Chordata > Mammalia > Rodentia > Sciuridae > Geosciurus > Geosciurus inauris. The sequence goes on along the minus strand of PVHX01001967.1, from coordinate 158,959 downwards.
TCACTTAGTTAAGGAAATAAAATGGCATTTCCCCACCATGAAGGTCTATCTGGAGACACTAGGGTTGGTCCACTTTTCACCTTTCCTTCTGTTAATTCCACCTGTGCCTCAGTGCATGCTGGGAGCAAATCACATCACCTCTCAGGTTGATGCAAAGCACCAGGTGAGATTTTTCTCTGGAGACTTCCTGGAAGTTCAGAAGGTGGAGACATTGTAAATGTCAACAGAGGAAGTCACTGAGCTGAGGAGGTGCATTGCTGAAGTCAGAGATAACTGACAAAACAAACAAACAAACAAACAAACAAAAAAAACAGCAAAAGAACTTTGCGGAGAAATATCAAAGAATCAGGGGTGAAAGAAGAAAGACAAGTCACAGTGGTGCTTAAGGAAGAAGTCCCTGGACAAGCTATAGGGCCCTTGAGTGAAGGTGGAGGCTTCCACTGCAAAGATCATCTTGGGGGAGTTTGAGACAGACACATCGAAGAATAAGAAAAACAAGATGGTCATCAATGTGCCCTACAATTAATCACAAAGTGGGAAAAGACTGCATATGGAGACAGGAAATGGGGCAGGAGAGGAGAGTCTGCAGAAAGCTCTGTCCCTGAGGAATGTTGCCAAGGCAGGAGGTATCCTCCGCGGAGCTCTGTCATGGGAACTTTGATCAAAAAGACACCCAGGTGAGTGCCAGCTCAGGTGCCAGTTTCTATGGAGTGCTCGAGCTCCCTGTGGGCAGGACCGTGACTCACTTCTATCTCAAGAAAAAACACCTGCTGCACAAATGAATGAATGGAGTCCGTTCATCTGGGGCAGTCACCTGATCTTGGCAGGCCATGATCTCAAGGAGGCGGAAGAGCTACTGTGGTCCTCGTCCCTAGGTAAATCCTATCGATGTGTATCAGGACGTGGGCTCATGTATTATTTGCAAACATTAGCACCAAAGGCGTTGTGGCTGCCTCGTGCTGACACTCACCTAGATACTATATCAGTGCTACATGCAGGCAAACATGATCTTATTTAATCCCCAAATCCAACCTGAGTTGGGTACCACTCGGCAACCCCATTCTATGGATGAGTTTAGACCTTAGAAGGGTGGAGTGGCCTGCCCGGGTGGCCCAGTTGAGATAGGAACCCAGGTCTGCTAATTCCAGAGCCCCAGCTCTGTGTACTGAAATGCCCACGATGGACCGTGAGCCCTGTGTGAGCGGGGCTGGTCTCCATATTTGATGTATAAGACTGAGACTTGGAGAACCCACGTTCAGACTTGGCACCAACAGACCCCCCCATCACAGATGTCCTCCTTCTACCACACAAATCTGCCCCTTTCCAGTCTCAGGGGAAGGCAGGAGACAGGATGCTGTGTGGATTTCTTTCTTTTTCTTTTTTTAATTTCCAAAGCCTTCAAACATCTCTTGATTGGCACCTATTGTCAATGGTCAATGTCAAGATTTCTCATCTTCCTGACTAGATCAACTGGGGCAGAGTGCAAAGTATCCCCAGACCAGTGACTCACAACCAGTGGTGACTTCACTCCCCGGGGGAGCATTTAGCAAGGTCTGGAGGCGTTTTTTGATTGTCAAAACAAACAACACAGAGGGAGAGTAGTGCTAATGGCATCTCTTGGGTAAGCCACTGAGAAATATTAGCCTCCAGTGTTCATGGTACCCAGGTTGGAGAACCTGATTATGGAAATCCAACTTTCTTCCCAGGACTTTGCTTGTTTGGTTTTTGCTACATATGTGTTCCCTACTGACTCTCTTGCTTTCAAATTAATGTTTATGTACATAACGAAACCAGGAGAAAACATTGTAAATGTTGAAAAAACTTTCTCATTAAATATATAAGTCACAGAGATAAAGCTGTAACATGTGCCCCTTCATTATAAATGACCCTGTCCACGGCAGTTGTGTACATCCTTTGAGATCATTTCAACACACTTATTTATATACAGGATAGAATTGTATACTATACAGACAGCCTGGATATTCATGTTATATAAAATAATATTCCAAGTTTCTTTTTTTATCTCCCCTAGTCTCTTAAGGATCTATGTCAATACTTGCAAATCCACTGCATTCTCTTCTGCTCTTGTGCTGTATTTCATGGTCAGGCATCTTTCATATTTACTTAGCTATTCTCCCAATAAGGAATGGCTACCTCTTCACAGTCTTTTTTTTACCTTGACAACAAATACAGCTGCAATAAGCACTCTGGAGATCATCGCCTTTTTCCTCTAGAACTGACATCAAGAGCTGGTTATAGAGCTGGCAAAAAAAATTTTTTTTTTACATCTTGATAAATCCCCAAATCCTACACTTCCAAAAGACTGCACTAGTTTAAGCTCCCACCAGCAATGTGTGAGTGCACCTGTTTCCCTGCATCCCCATCAAACCGTGCTATTATCACGTTTTAGTTTTAGCCAACCTGAAGGATTAAGAATATCTGGTTTTAAACCCTGAAAGAACAAAAACAACTTCTGAAGTGGACAAGCCCCTTATTGGTCTCCCAGGCAAGGGCTGATGCTATTCGCCCCTGGTCAATTAAGACACGTAGGGTTTCTGAGCTTTTCATCTCAGAAAATGTTTTTTGATCATCTACTTTGTGCCGGACACAGAGCTTGAAGTTGTTTCTCCATAGACTGAAAAAAATATGTTCCTACCATCAAACACTCGTGGGATATTAGAGTCTATGGTTTTGGCAGTACAGACATTAGCTCTAGAATTAAGAAAGAAAAGGGAAAAGATGTTCTGAGTGACATGAGTAGAAGGAGAAGCTTCTAGAAAACATGCTTGAAGCAGTTAACATTTGGGCTCTATTCACAATTTCTTTTTCTGTTAGCCTCTGGGTCTGTGGCCAGCCCGTCCCCACCCCCATCTGACCTAGCCTGTCTTCCACCTCTACTACAGCAGACTTCCACCCGTCTACAGCAGGTGCTCAGTAAACATTTGCCCTTTGAATGAGTGGCCCTATCTACTCCAACAGCCCCTGAGCAGGTCATACAGTTAGCTCCATTTTACCCAGAATTCCATGGTTCAGAGAAGTGAACTATTTGATCCCAAATCACACAGCCAGCCAGGAGCAGAGGAAAATCAAAAGCCAGGTGCACAGAGTCCCATCTGGCTCTTGAGACCAAGGCATGAGAAGACCCCTGAGGACTGAGTGACAGAAAGTCACAGAGGGCAGCTGCACTCAGGAAAGGAGGAGAAAATGGGAACTTCCCATCCTCGCTGCAGGCTTGGGATCTGAGGATCCCTGTCACCCTCCTGTCCCCACTCCTTTCCTGCCCGGATCCTCCGGTTTACTGCTCTCTCTCCCCTGTCGCCGCCCTCCATTTTTATCTGGCCCAGTCCCCAGGGGGTGCAGTGGGGTGGGGCTGCCCGGGATGGGATGCCATTCGGAGGGACAGTTGGAGCCTGTTAGCCCGGCGCTGCTGAGCCCTCCCAGCAGCTGTTCAGCAGGGCCAGGCCCCCGAGCGCCGCACAAAAGCTTTGCTAATGACTGTCTGCAAGCCGCGAGTGCGTGCGTGCGCGTGCGCGCGCGTGCGTGCGCCGGGATGGGGGTGGCGCAGCGGCTCTCACCCCGCCCCTCGGGCGGGGGCCCGGGCTTCATTACAGATTTTCCTTGGTGGCTCTGAGAGGCGGGAGGGGGACGGGGAGCAGATGGCAGACAGGCGGGTGGCGGTCGGCCCTGCCTCCTCCTCCCCTCACGAAGCAGATGCCCTGGAACAAGGGCCCCGAGGCAGAGGCAGCCTCGCAGGGGGAACCTCCAGATCAATTAGTGTCACAGGCCTGGGGCTGAGGGGGAGGGGCAGGCCCGGGGCTCCGGCGGCGGGGGAGGGGCCCACGACCAGCCCGGGGCACACAGGGGGTGACACAGACCCCCGGCTGCACCTGCCTCTCACGGAGGGGTAAACTGAGGCCTGGGGAGAAGGGACATGCCGGAGGTCCCACAGGCGCTGGGTTGGGGCTAATACCCCTATTTGAATTCTAAAATTAGACGTTATATAGCATTAGGTAAGGTTTTATATTAGAACATACGAGCAGATGATAGATGCTTACTATGATTATTAATATTCTTGTAATTAATCATACCGAACATTCTAGCAGCAATGAGATAGTAGGAACCCCAGCGCTGAGCACGCATTATGTGCCCTCTACTTGGACCGTCTCATCTCTCATCTCCTTTTCCCCATGGTCTGATACATAAGGCCTTCGTAACTTCGTTTGATCCTTATGAAACTGGAGCTCAGAGAGGGGAGTCAGGCTGCCCAAAGCCACACAGTCAATAGTGTCATGAGGCTGGCATTCCATTCCAGAACTGAGCCCAACAACGAAAAAGTAAGGCTTTTCTGGACCCATCCCTGGCGGTGAGATTGGGTCCACATTGGTGGAGCGGAATCATGCTTCTGAACATTTAGTTCTTGCCCTGAAACAACCACACTTGCATTTCACATCCCAAGACCAAAAAATTTAAGTTCAGCCTGTTGTTTCTGAGCTGTGTGACCTTGGGTAAGTCACTGAGCCTCTCTGAATTTGTGTCCTCTGTATCTTCTGATGTTACCCAGAGATGGTGGATGGGTAAATTTCTTTTAATACATGCTTTGGATGAGCACTGTGCAGGTGTAAGAAATAATGAGATGCACGGCTATTTACCTGGAAAGATATTCAGACTGTATAAATTTTCTAGAAAGTCTATAATCAAATGACGTGCCCACTTGTATCCCATACTGGTGAAGACACACAGAGAGAATGAGATAAAAAAATGAGAGAGGAGAAAAGAGAGAATAAGTGTGTAGTGAGTCCAGAATCATAAATCCCCAAATACTCATGGTGGTTATTCTGTGCAGTGCTAATTTTTTCATACATCAATATTTACAATACTTCATAAAAATTACACATATTAAAGGGGTGTCCTCTCCTTAGGCCCGTCCTACTCTGTGCTGTGAGGGTCCAGGGTCTGGCTGCAAACGGATAATCTGTCTCTTTGGGTGGCTAGGGCTTGAAACCACAGCTCAGAGACCCAGCAACTTTCATGGGTCAAAACGTACTCGTGGTTAAGAGGCTTCTGGGGAGGCAAGGGTTAATGTGCAAATCCATAAAGCTGACCCTGGGGGTGGCCCACTTAGGAGACCATCTGCCAGCAGGAGCAGCTGCCAATCCCGGGCAGGCCCTGCCTTCTCCAGGCTCCTCCCAGCCCACACAGCTTGGGGAGGAGGCCCAGATGCCTCTGCCTGAGCCTCTGGCTCCAGCCAGCCAGGGGGCCTGGCAGAGGTACCATGTCTCCTCTTTCCTGTCCCCAGCAGCAGCAGCATTGGCATCCGATGCCAGAGAGGTTACCAACTTCCTCGCTTCCCTTCTCCTTTGACCCATCAAAGGGAGTTGTCCCATTGGACAGCTGAGGAAATGGAGTCTCAAGAAGTTAAATGGTTTGGCCAAGGACTAAATTCTCCTTGGAGACAGCCCAGGTACCCAAGAAGGCAGCAACCACCCCCTGACGTCCTCTGAGAGAAGCTGAGGACCAAGAAGAGGGCTGCATTCTGGAGCCCACCCTGCAAGCAGGGCGTGGGGCCGAGCGGGGCTGAACCTCAACCTCCTCCGCCCTCCCTCCACCTGCTTCACGGGCTGGTCTTTCTCGAAGGTCTCCCGGAGACTCCTCGACACTTCCTTGTGGGAAATCCAAGACCCCCAGAAACAGATAAGATGAGCCGCGAGTTTCTGGCATCTCTGAGACCCTCTCACTGTTCCTGGCACCGGTTCCTGGGAGACCAGAAGAGGAGACAGAAAAGAGTTAAGTTGAGGGGTAGATGGAAGAGTGACACAGTCCTGCCTGGAACCTGCCCAAATGTTGGACCGAGCAGGACTGGCGGCCAAAGGAGGCAGAGGGAGAACGCAAAGCTCCCAAAACAGATGGGCCAGCCAGGACATGAGGGGGATGAAATGGCCACCATAATCATAATATCTCAAATTCCTCTGGTGCATTCCTGTTTTCAAAGGTCATTCAAATCCATTATCTTATTGGAATGTCACAACTCCCCAGGACAATCAATGGCCAGGGGCTGTGAGACCCATCTGGCAAGATGAAACAGCTAAGCTCAGAGAGGTGATGCGCTTTGCCCAAGGTCACACAGCTTGCTTGTTGTCTTTAATTATTATTAAAGAGAGAATCAGGTCTCCTAAATCCTAATTCAACCATGGGTGTACTTGGGATCCTATCTTCCCATGTCCTAATCTGAGGCCTTGTTGAATTGATGATGTACATTAATGATAAAATAGCAACAACAACAACAAAATCAACATGTAGTATCACTTACTCTGATAAGCACTGTGATGTATATTATCTCATTTAATTCCCATTTGGACTCTCTTTGAGGTAGGTATTACCACTAGCTTCATTTCACAGATAAAGGAGACTGAGGCTCAGGTGACTGAAAATCACTTGCCAGAGGACACAGTTCTAAAGCAGTCGAGCAAAGATTCAAATACACACCTGCCTGAGCCTGTTCCCAATCATGGAGCACATTAGGATCACTAGAGGAGCAGGTAAAAATTTCCCCACGCCCAGGTCTCTCTCTAAAGCAATTAAATCAGAATAGCTGGAGGTGAGGTCCAGGTATTTTGTTTTGAGATCAGGTCACTCAAATGAGCAGCCAGGTTTGGGGACCACTGTAGTCCACTTTCCTCAGGGACCGTTCCATTGATTTTCTCAGTAGAGTTGGGGGATGGGTGACTTTCCCTCAATTTCTCCATCTGTAAAATGGATCCCCTTAAGCTCTGACAAGCTAGGATCCATCTCCAAGGGTCAATCCCCAAAAGCTTTCACTGAGAGCTCCAGAACACAGCCTGCTCCAGCTCTCTCTCCCTCTCCTCTGGAGTCAGCCAGAGTTGGAAGCCTGTTGTACAATTTTTATTATGTTTATTTCAAAGCAGCTTCCCTGCAACTGCAAGCTCAGGGACTGTGATGCTGCTGGCCAGTCTTCTCTGGGTGAAGCGTTTAGGTGTCCCCGTAATACAGGGAAATAATAATGGAGCTGGGAGCCATGCGGACTGCCTGGGGAACAAAAGAAATGAATCCAGGAAGAAGTCTGGGGTTTCAGGAGAACTAGGAGATTTTTATTTTCCAGGCGTTGGAAACATCCTTACTTCTTCCCCAGAAGACAGCCAAGTGCCTCTGGGTGCTGCTGTCCTCCTCTCTGAGTCCAGGGGAGCAGAGCAGCTGGAAGGGAGTCCTGAGTTCCAGCTGTGTGAATCTGCTGAACAAGCTGCCCCTCTCTGGTCAGTTACCTTGTCTGTAAAGAAGCCATTTCTGGTTCTGGCGTACCTCTTGCTAGAGACTTGATCTCACAGCCTCCATGGGTCACAGGGCAGAAAACGCAGAAATCCAAATGAATGTAGAAATCCCAAGAAAACAGACCTCCTCCCATAGCATTCTGCTCCTAGGAACAGCTGCAGCTGGAAGTCCCTCTGTAGTGCTAAGACACAAACTTGCAGAAAGTGTCCCTGGGAGCTTTCCTGGAACTTGCAGTCCTTGTCTGCACATGTGCAGACTCCAAAGGAAGTACTTCTAGGGCTGTGGAGTCCAGGAATCAGCTGTCTCAATGAACAATGCTCTGTAGGAGACAGGGGGATGACTGGGAAGGACCCCATGGACGTGGTCTGGGAACAATGGTCCTTGGGTCCATGGAACATAAACACTACCCGATCTTATTGTCTCAGACTCTTAGAACCAGGACATAACCATTGTGTAGAGCCTGAAGCTTTTAACACACAACAGACATTTAAAAGGGGCAAAAACCTACCAGCATCCTTAACCCAGAATATAATGCAGGTTTTATGAATGAACACCCTGAAATGTGTCTGGCACACTTCATTTCCTCTCCTTTTGCCTACACATTCCAATCACATTTTTTTTTTTCTTTTTGGTACCAGGGATTGGACTCAGGGGCACTGGACCACTGAGCCACATCCCCAGCCCTATTTTGTATTTTATTTAGAGACAGGGTCTCACTGAATTGCTTTGCTAAGCCTGGCTTTGAACTCACAATCCTCCTGCCTCAGCCTCCCGAGCCGCTGGGATGACAGGCGTGCGCCACCGCGCCTGGCTCCAATCACTGCTTCATATGACAGGTTTGTGTTATCATCATCAGGAGAGAGCATGGAGAGGATATCCAGCACCCTGTCTAGGATAGACTGCTTGAGAGGACTCTGAGGACGAAAGGGGGCTGGTAACACAACGGTCTCAAGATTCTACTGAGACGTGCCCATGGAGGGGACTCAGAAAGAACTGACCTCAAGCCTCTGCAGCCAGTCCCTAAGGGACTTAGGAGAAAGACCTTCCCATTCTCTCCATCTTTACACTGCCCAGGAAGAAAACTTCTTTGAAGCTGTTCCGGGTGTGATGTCTCAGCCGCATCCCTGGGTGGGAGACACCTCATTTTTATCTGGTGACCTCCCTTCCTAACCTCTACCAGCTCGCCTGCTTAAAAATCGCAAACCCTTGGGCAGAAGCGGGTAGGGGAAATAGGAACAAAAATACGTATCAAATTGCCCTCATTTTGGGTAGCGATCTACACAATTGCTGACTTCAATCTTTTGCAGCATGTCCTTGAAAAACCCAAGGACCACGAATTCCAAAGAGTTTGGGGGCTGGGCTGGCAGGTGCTGGACATTGTGAGGGCTCAGAGCTATCAATAGCTGTTCAGTTGTGGGGGAGGGGAAGGCTTCAATGGACTTGTCCTTAGTCCTTGACTCCACAGTTTGCTGTCTTCCCACGGGCCCTTCCTCCCTGGGGCCCAGAGGTAGCTACCCTGGCACAGAGATCAGTGTGGCATCGTGATGATGAGGCCAGGGCCTGGGATTCAAATTCAGGGCTCGAATCCTTACCAGCTGTGACCTCAAAAGCATGCAATCACCTCTCTGAGCTCCAGGTCTCTAAACTAAAAAACAAAGATGAAAACGTATCCACGTTACAGGGTGGTCCTAAGGGTTACGTGGTAGAATTCAAATGCAGTGCCGGGCAGCACAGGTGAGCACTGGCATCCTGCCTGCAGCTCATGCCCACTGCAGGAATTTGGGAGCAGGGAGATCTTCTGGCGACTCTGGCCTTCCTCCTGCCCATTAAGGGCACTTGGTTTTGAAGGTGTTCTGGGTGTTACTGTGACTGCCCCTATCCAGCTGGTCCTCTCTCACCACCAGAGTTCAGCAAAGGGTCACCCTCTCTTGCCCTTGATCCCAGGTTCTCCTAGCGTCAGAGGCTACCGTGTACCCACCATGGTGTCCAGGGTAACTGAGAATCTTGATGGTGTCTATTGTAGCTCTAAATGGGATGGAGAAGGTTGAGGCTGTGTCATTATAAGAAAAAGGAAAAACTTCTGGAGAAATGTAAATAATAAAATTACAGTGATTCACCCAAAGATTGAGAAACAAAGCCTTTCCATTAGTTGGGTTTCATCCCAACACCGCTGGCCAAACAGACCTAAGCTTTGGGTAGTCCTGATGCCCTTTCTTAGCCTCCCCAAGAATTTAAGGAGAATGAATCCCTCCCACACTTTAAAATCTCTACTCCTTGAGAGCAGACAGCACATCATTAACATTTATAATCCACGGGTTCAACACTACAACCAGCACGTATGACACATTCAATAAATACATCCACTGAACATGCAAGTAAATAAATGGGATAAATAAATAGGATGCCAATTTGCAAAGGTAAAAACAAAGATCAAAGAGAAACTTTACAAGGATTTTGAAAAAAAATGGAGGGGGGTACTGGGGATTAAACCCAGGGCACTTAACCACTGAGCCACATCCCTAACCCTTTTTAAAAAGGTTTTTTAAAATTTTGAGACAGGTTCTCATTAAGTTGCTAAGGCTGGCTTTGAACTTGTGATCCTCCTGCCTCAGCCTCCAGAGCTGCTGGGATTATAGGTGCGCAGCCTGGCAACTGGCTACTTGTTTTATTTTTGGAACCAACATTTAACGAGCACTAATGTCCTGCCAGGAGACTGAGCTAAGCGCTTTGTCTATCGTCATATTTAACCCCCCTTCCCAACAGCACTCAGAAAACAGAACTTCACAGAGGCAGTGTGGCCTCAGGTCAGAACCAGTTTGGCCTCAGGTTTTAGAAGCAGAACTAGGTTCAGATCCTGGCTCTAACATTTTCTAGCTGTGTAATCTTGACAAAGTCTCAGGGACTTTTTTTTTTTAAATAAAATGGGAATAACAATACATAACAGCCTCTTCCACTTCCCATGGTTTTGCTTTCTGAGTTTTGGTTACCTGCAGTCAACTGTGGCCCAGATATATTAAATGGAATATTCCAGATATAAGCAATTCATAAGTTTTAAATCACACATCTTTCTGAGTAGCATGTCAAATCTGATGCCATCCCACTCAATTCTGTGGTTCCTGATTCATTCCTTTGTCCAGTGTATCCACAATGTATATGATACCCGCCTGTTCGTTACACAGTAGCCATATCCGTGATCAGATCCACAGTTGGGGTCGAATTATAGTGCTCATGTTCAAATAATCCTTATTTTACTTAGTAATGGCCCAAAGTTACTGGCAATTGGGATATTCAAGTTAGACACCTCACATGGTCACAGAATGTTCTTGGCAGAAAAGGGATGCTGGGAATTGATTTCAGTGGTCTGAAGGATTCCTAAGAAAGAGGATGGGAGGTAAAAGGGCGTCCTCACCTTTCCCGTGGTGCTATCTTCCTGTTCCCCTATCAGCTAAAGGATCCCGTGACCAGGGAGGGCATTAAGCTTCTATTTAGGTTAGGTTCTGGCAAATTGCCTCCATCCCTAGCTGTTTCTTGAGACATCTCAAAACAAGCCTAATTACAGCCCAAGGATAGGATTGTGCATGGCTAGATGACTTGTAATCACAAAATCTATGTTCCAATGATAAATACGTTTTCTCTGTTTTTCTTTTTTGACTCTATTTTCCCAGAGATGCTTTTTGCACATAGAAACAGTTTAACCCACTCATGGCTAATGTTCTGATCTAGATTTGTCCAAATGGAGACCAATAACATGCCCTCTTTGATCCAGGGCCAGTCCCTGGCAGCCCGGGGGCCACTGTTGTCAAATGCACTGGAGAAAGTACAGATCTGAAGTCCCAACCTCTTCCTTTCCAGCACCTAGTAATGCAGAGGCAAGAGGGAGATGCTAAAAATAAACTGGTGCTCCTCCTCAGGTACAAATGATGTGGCTAACTCCAGAGTGTCACCTGGTGATCATTCACTCCTGTCCTTAAGGGAAAGTGTTTGTTTACTGCAATAAAATGACTCCAGCTGTGTGGCTGGATGGCCGCAGTGTATTGTGCTTCTTTGATGGGTGAGATGTGTTCAACTCTTTTCCCATTTATCATCTCTGATTTTTACAGTAGCCTTGGAAGAAAGTCATTTCCTCCATTTTATAGTTGACAAAATTGAGGCTTGGGGGAGTGAAATGTAGCATGGAACGGGGGTTACTTTGCCCTACGGTACAAAGTATCAGGTTCCACACACAGCATGCAAAATACAAATTGTCCTGTGTCATGATATTGTATAAAGTGCAGTTTAGAGCAGAGGGAGATGTGCCTTCCCAGCTCCTGGCAGTATTATAATTATCATCATCATCATCATCGTCATCATCAGGAATTGAACTCAGGGGTGCTCCACTCTATTTTGTGTTTTATTTAGAGACAGGGTCTCACTGAGTTGCTTGGCGCCTCACTTTTGCTGAGGCTGGCTTTGAACTTGTAGTCCTCCTGCCTCAGCTTCCTGAGCTGCTGGGATGACAGGCATGTGCCACCATGCCCGACCTGGCATTATTTTTGATGTGTCAAAGGATGTGAAGATAAATAATATCTCTCCACCTAGCTTGAAATATTAGAGCACAACTCAGTATGAAGAAAGTACTTTAAAAATGTAAAACACTACATAAATGCAAATTATTAATTAACAAGCTGGTTAGCTGATTGACAGGAGTGATTGACAGGTGGTAGGATAGTGGAGCAGTTGAGAGTATGGGCTGTAGAATCAGTGGGATTGGCTTTGATGAAATTTTGACCTCTCTCAGCTTCAGTTCTCTTCATTTGCAGAATAAAGATGAAAATGCCCCTGTCTTGTAGGGTATTGTGAGGCTTTACTGAGTATATGTGAAATGTGTAGTATAATGTCTAACAGTGTGTATTAATACACTGTGGTTGCTGTAATTATCATTATTATAAATGACTCTATTAATTTTCTCATCTATGAAATGGAAAGAAATAATAATTCTCCCCATCCCCATTTCATCATTTGAGAATCTTTAAAAATGTAGTATGCCAACTCTGCAGATAAAGTAAATCACCCTCAAACTTAATCCAGGTAGGACACAGGTGGGGAAAGAGACCACTGGGTTTCCCAAGGCTGTCCCCCGGTGTTAGTCCGCTTTGGCATTGCTGTGACCAAAATACTCAGTAAGAACAACTTAGAGGAGGAAATGTTTATTTGGGGCTCAAGGTTTCAGAGGTCTCAGTCCATTGATGGATGACTCCATTGCTCTGTGCCTGAGGTGTGGCAGATCATCATGGGGGAAGGCCTAGCTGAGGAGAGTTGGTCAGCTCATGATGAGGTAAGGAAGCAGAGAGGGGGCAGGGACCAAGGAAGATGCAGCCTTCCAGGGCATGGCCCCTGTGACCACCTCCTCCAGCCATGCCCCACCTGCCTGCAGGTACCACCCAGCCACTCAAACTAGGATAGACTGATTAGGTTACAGCTCTCAGGATCCAATCACTTTACTTCTGAACATCCTTGCTTAACACAGGAGTTTTTTGGGGGACACCTCACATCCAAACCATAGCACACCCCCTTCTGCATTCCACCATGACACTCAGGTGCTCCAGTGTGGAAGCTGCCCTTGTTTTGACTCTAAGTCCTACAGCCTCCCAGCACTCTGCTGGCAGCATGAAAAACCAGATAGAACCTGTTGGTGTAGGACACTACCACCCCAATGTGCCTAAAGGGATCATGAAATGTATCCCCTCAGCTTGAGTCAGCAGGGTGCAGGCTGGTCCTTGGGCCCCTCATACCCTCCAGATAAAATAAAGAACGTCCATGCCCTATCTTCACAAAGACTTCCTTTTATCTTCCAAAGGCCACCCAGCAGTCAACTCCTCAAGCACTCATTGATTCAACAAATATTGATCATGCACTTAGTTTGTGCCAAACCTTGAGCTAGAAGGTTTTCCATTACATGTAGCCAAATCCCTTTATTCTCAACCCCCTACAAAATGTTTAGCACAGTGCCCGTTGACAGTTCTATGTATTGGTCACCAGTTACAACCTGAGCCCTGTGCTGGTTGCTTAGAGTATGGAGATAAATAAGATGAAGCCCTCTGGCCAAATATATATGTTAACACACTAATTAACAGGGTCCAGGATTGCTCCTCTATTGACATTGCTATTCATCATCCTAATGGTTTATGTATTTAACAGTAATTATAAGATCTGCTTAGTCACTGACTAGCTTCTTTAACCTTGGGCAAGTGACATCACCTTTCTGAGGTTCTGTTTTCTCCTTTGCAAAATTGTGTAGGGTGTGGAAATGGGATTCTATGATGGGGATTCACTGAAATAGTGAATGCAGAAAGAATAACACTCACAGCATGGTAGGTGCTCAAGAGTTAGTCCTTGATCTGATCCTTCCAAAAGCTGTAGTGTCCCCTTCCCCAGGAAAGCCAAGTATATAGCATGCATACCACAACCGCCCTTTCCTGAACCAATGACAGGCATCACTAATCCATCAAAGCACTCTGCTACTGATCTCAGAGGTAGCCCCCGGAAGCCATCTTAGCTCTGTGCTTCCTGTAACCACTACTAATGGATTGTAGCTGTTAGTCTCTATGGAACTTTGCCATTCAACCCCCACCTACTTAGTTGCAGAGTTCTGTAGCTTGGCTGGCGCTGTAAAGAATGTTTCTTTCATCTCTGAACATTTGACCTGGGTGCTGAGTATAACCTCCTCAGAGATTGAGCTAACAGGAGTGTTAGGCTCAGATGCATGCAGGAGATGCCTATTCAGCCTGAGTGTAATCGATGTACTCTGATCAGCACAACTGGCTTCCAGTCTGCTGACTTGCTAAATGAACTTAGGCAGTCAATTTTCCTCTCAGGATTATTTGCACACACACACATACACATAGATCTTAGTATCTTGCTATTAATATCTTGCAAGCTTGGGTTCAAATCCCGGATCCACTTCCTAGCTGTGTTACCTTGGGTAAGTCATATAACGTCCATAACTTCAGCTTCCTCCTCTATATGCTGGGGTAATAATAGCACCAGACACAGAAGCTTAAAGGAGCCATTGCATGTGCAAAGGGGTGGTGTTTGGGGATGTTGAGCTATGTGGATCTCTGTTCTCACCATATTTTTGCATTTCTTTTTTTTTTTTTTATCGTTTAAGCAGGTCATGGATTCTACCTTCATTGCCTCAGGGAGGCATGTGTCAAGGCTGAAAGTAGAAAGAATATGGGAATGTTTTAACTTTCGGTTTTTTGGAAAATTCAAAGCCCTTAGGGGAAGGGGATTTATAGACTTAGAGACAGTCTTGGAGAAACACAAAGAAGAAAACTTTTTCTGAGTGAAGGATATTGCCTCCAGGCTTGGGGGAAAGGAGAAGGAGAGAGAGAGAAGACAGAGAGAGAGAGGAAAGAGAGAGTGGGGGGGGGAGAGGTTGTGTATTAAGTATATGGACTGATAACCAGTGGCCAAAGCTCTCCCAAGCTGTGCAACATTGGACAAATAAAATAAACTCTCTGGGCCTGCATTTTCACTTGGCAATATAATGTTCTCTTTTTAACTGCCCAGAAAGTGAGTATAAGAAAATAGACATGGCTGGTAAATCCTTCTGCTTAACACATGTCTATCTCTTTCTCCCGACACTTTCCTCAGTATCAGTGATTCAATTCATGCCCCTCTGGAGTGCCATCTGTGAGTTTATCTTTGGCCAAGAACACATGGTTAACTACTAGCATGTCTTGTCTCCCTGTCTTGAATGGTTGTTCCTCTTGGTGGATGGCTTCAGAATCCCGTTTCTGTGAACGCACATCCCAGCTAGATTTGATAAGTCTCCTCCTGAGTGACCACCCAGAGCAGAAGGGAAACACTAGTGCCTCCCCAGCCCATGAGGTCAGCCTCACCACCCGGCAGACTCTTCAACCTGATCCCAGTCTTGAGATGAACTTCTGTCGCAGTGATCATCCATGCACTTGAAAGCAGGAGGACAGCTGTCCTCACCAGTGACATTTCATACCTCAGCTCTGGGTAGACATTGCCTAGGAAATAAGGCTGGGGCAATAAGTATACCTGGGCGGTGATCCTAACTCCAGTCCTTACAAGACCATGCCTTTGGCCGAGCTGCTTCAAATCTGAGTCTTACATCAACCTTCTCTAAAACGAGGACGATGCTACTTACTATACAGTGTGTGGGTGAGGATTGAGTGACATGATATCATTGCCTAACATACAGCTTAGTTTATGAATAGGCAAAATCTAAAATTGCATGGCATTACTACTGATTTGCATGACCTTGGACAAGTCTCTTTACCTGTTTTGGTCTTCATTCTCTATCGGACAATGCTAACTCTTACCCTGTTTTCTGAACTGACTCCTGTAGTTGTATGTAAACAACTTGAGAATGAAGAAATTTTATTAATGATTAGGTTTTGCATAAGGTAGAAGCTCAGTGCTCAAGGAAGACATGGATGGATAGCTAGAAGGCAGATGTGAGATCCTTTTGCACAAGTTTTTTAAAAAAGGATCATGGTAATTACCAGGATGCTCTTTTTCTGATGGGGATGAATTATATACAGAAATATAAATATCTATGGCAAAATAAAAACTTCAGAGAAGAAAAGCAAACTTTACATGGCTGGTAAGTGTTTAGGGAAGAAGTTGAAGTGTGAGATCAAGTTCAACCATACTTTATGTCTGTCTTAGAAAAGAAATTATCTGAGCTATAAGTTCTTATCAGTTAAATAAATAGGTAAAAGAAAGTAGGAAGTAGTGAAGAAGGAGACAGAGTAGATGCTCAATAGATGATGGATGAATAGATGGAAAAGAAGATAGAGGAGTGGATGCTAGACAATGGAGAGACGATGCATGAATGGACAACTATTGGGTAATGAATAAATGATTGATGAATAATGAATGAATTAATCAACCAATGGTTCTTTGATGAATAAAGTAGATGAATAAAGGGTAGGTGAGTGGGTGGATGGGTGGATGGATAGGTATATATATGTATGTATGGATGGATGGATAGTTGGATGGATTGATGGGTGGGTGGATGGATGAATGGATGGATGGATGGATTGATGGTGGATGTATGTAAGTATGTATGTATGGATGGACGGACAGATGGACGGATGGGCAAGTGGATGGATGGATGGATGGATGGATGGGTGGATAGATCGATGAGTGGATGGATGGATGGACAGATGGATGGATGGGTGGGTGGATAGGTGGATGGATGGATGGATAGATGGATGGATTGATGGGTAGATGGAATCAAAGCATGGAGGAACAGGTCATGAGAGAATGGGTTACAGAGGGATGCAGGGGTGGGTGTATGAAGCAAGTGCTCAGCACGCATGAAGCATTGCACATGTGAAAAGTGACCAGATTTGCACAATGGTGGCTCCTAAGTGGGTGGATGTGGGGTAGACATTACAAGTCCCAAATTTTCACCTTGTCTCCTCTCTCTAAGGGAAACTTGCTTCTAGGGAGGCTACTACATTAATACCACATCAAAATGGTGGGTCACAAAATAGAACCACTGGGCAGTGCCAGCGGATGGACGTCCTGAGCTATGTTCTCTCCCATGCACTGCCATGACCCTGAGATGGAGTGGAATGGAGCCACGTGCTGGAAGATGTCAAGAGCTAATCAAGCACTTGCTTGTTTTCATACACTGCTCCTAACTCTTCTGATCTTTCCTTCCTATGGAGAGGAGATTGGCAGGAGATTGGCAGAGTAGGTGTTTCTAACAAGAGTAAGAGTTACCAGTGGAGAATTCCAATCCTAGCTCTGATGTTACCTGGCTATGTGAGTTTAGGCAAATTACTTACCTCTCTGATCCTTTTCACATCTGCAAAATGGAAGCTGTTGTAGATTCTGACTACCTCCAAGAGTGGTTGAGAGCAGATAAAACACTTTGTTCTGTGTTGGGCAAATAGTAAATACACAGTAACTATTATTAGCAGTTATTACCAAGCCTTCTGACAGATGAAAAAGTTGTAAAATTGAGATACATGAGGTCACTGAAGCCTGGAAGTAAATTCTGGGAGTTGGGAGACCAGGGTTTCCATTTACTGTGTGACTTTGGGCAAATAGCTTTCCCCCTCTGAGACTTACTTTCTCCATCTTCATAATAAAGACTAAAACTCATGAGCTCTGGGGTTTAGGGTTCTCCATCAGGAGTATAATCCCAATATTTTCTTATACTCCATCTCCTCTACCGAACTGACTTTCTTTTGAATCTGAGCCTGGATGGCCACCGGCATTACTTCAAACACCCTAGCCATACCAAGAATCAACAACCATTCCAGTTAGGAATTTTTGTCTCCATTTAACAGATGAAGACACCAAAGCTCAGGGCAGTGAAGTGAGTTTCCAATGACACACAGCAATTGGTGGACTAGAATTCAAATCCAAGCATGCTCACAGGACTCTCCTAACTGGGTGGCACCCTCCCACCTTGGCCTGGAGCTCACATTTGCTTGGTGGATGGAAACCAGGGTTTCCCAGAGGTTGGAGGATCAGAGGGGCAGGGACACAGAGCAGGGAACTTTCTGGGAGTGGAGTCCTAAACATCAGGTAGCTTTAATGGCATTTTGCCCAAACCATGAGGTGGGGGTCCCTGTGTTAGCAGCCTCAGACGACGGGGCCTAGCTCCTGCACTCAAAGCACTGCTGGGGACAGTTTGAGGATTGATTTATTAAGATAGGACACCAGCTGGAGTGGCCGGTCCTCTGGGGTGTGGACAGGCACCACTTTTGAGAGAAATCATGTTAGTTTTTCCTCTTTCCTAGAAACAAGTCTGCAATAAACCCATGGTCCATGGTCTGAATCAACTGTGAGACGTTAAACAAGGAACTTAATGACTCTGGGCTAGATTCCTTCCCTAAAATGAAGACTTTGAGAAGGTGAGACTAGACTACTTCTAAGGCCACTCCAACTCTCTTAGATGTCAGAGTGTCCTTTTGAGAGGAGGATCACACATAACCAGAACCCTGTCCATCCCATGGAAAAAAAGATTTCCTGTCCCACACCCTCCGCACTACTGTCTGGGGCTCGTTCCCCCTCCATCTGGTCCAGCTAGCATGGGGACATGAGGTTTCTTCCTAAGGTTTCTGAGCTCTGGGTTCCTCTTTTGGTGTTGGGGCTCCCCTCCAATTCCTATATCCCTCCATGGGCACTTTAAGGGATGTCACTCGAGAAGACTCTCCACCCAGCAAAGAGATGCAGGATACCCTGGAGCAGCTGACAGGGGTGTGCTGGGGCTTTCTGTGCACCCTGAGGCTTTCATGGGGTTGCCTGGCAGCATGGCTGGGGTCAGGGACCAGAGATAGTGGCGCTCTTCCCGCCCTTGCTTGGGGAATCCATGCTGAGTGCACACACTATTGGGGTCAGAGATTCTGTACTGTAGCGGGCTGGGAATGCAGAATCTGGACTCAAGAAATATGGGACCTCTGTCAGACCTCAGGCTCTTCATCTATAAAATGGACATAAAGCTGATATTTACTGTTACAGGATTAAATGAGATCAATAGGAATTGTTTAGTAACAGTAACAGCAACAATAATGACATCATTATTTCATGCTCTGACTTCAGGCAAATCTTTCCACATGTCTGAGCTTCATTTGTCCATTTATAAGATGAGAATATCAATTTTTTTGCCTCCTTCCCTAAGAAACTCTAAACAGCATGGTGTCTTGGGTCTGAATGTCAAGGGGCTCATATGTCAGCGATCCCTCTGGGATCTGCTTTCTGATGCCTCCTGGGATGCCCTATGCTCTTTCCAGGCCTCAGTCTCTCCATCTGTGAACTGGTGAGGCTGTATTTGAGCTCCTCCAAGGTCCCCACTGGCTTCCCTCCCATCTTGGCCTACAGACTAGATGCTGAGGGGAGGTGAAGTGGTTTATGAGGAGCTGACCCCCCGCAGGTGCTGTGGAGATGATGATGTCTCATTCCTGCGGCAAACAACCCTCCACACGGTGACTGTGTTCTTGAGCCCACCCCGCACCTCTGTCAGAGACCTCGCCCCTCTTTGGAAGCAGACTGAGTCCCAGAATCACCTGCCACCTGGCTGGGGAGGGAGGAAGGCCTGGGCAGGGAAGCTGGCCGAACAAAAGCTCCTTATCTTCTGGAAACCGTGAAACCTGAGCCCACAAACAGCCTGCTCTGCTGAGCACAGGCTGGGTGCAGATGGACACCCTGTCGGGATGGACAGCATACACCACAGGTGGCCCTGAAGGGGCAGGATGCCATATCTCACCGTGGGGGTGGGGTGGCAAGAGAGAGCAGGTGTCTGGTCACCTGAGTACACCAGAAAGTTTGAACAGGAGCCATGACATTGGGTGAATAATACTCCCATGAACCCGGAGCTCACCTACGCTGCCTAAGGCTGTAGGCCCTGGGTGTCTCCCCCTCAGTGGGCTCAGTCTCCCCATGTATGAAAAGAGGAGCTGAGTTAGATCAATGGACCCCCAACGTTTTTTTTTTCAATCTCAGATTTCCTACGAATTTTGAGAATTAAATACGCACATATGTGTATTCATTTAGAAATTATTACGTGTGTTCTGTTGATCCAATGTATTGCACACATTATAAAACACTATCCGTCAGTCCTCCATGTGTCAAACAAGGAGACTGGATGATTTCTAAAGTCCTGTTAAGCTCCGCGGTTGTTTGGTTGTAGCTATGCAGGCCTCTAGTATCCTCATCCAGACAACGTGCTCGGAGCTGTATTGTCTTTGTTGATTTTTTATTCAACAAGTATTTAATTGCAACCATGAGCCACTGTCTTAGGTGCTTAGACACTGCAAGGAAGAAAACAGACCCAGTCCCTAGCCTCAGTGGTCCAAATGGTTCTCTTGGGAATCAAAAGCAGCCACACTGCTATTTTTGAATACCAGCAATTGTGTCCATCAGTTTTGCATTACTATAACAAACTCCTGGGATAGTCAAACTTCTAAACAGTACAGGTTTATTTTGACTCATGGTTTTAGAGGTTTCAGCCCATGGTTGGGTGGCCCTGTGGCTCTGGCCTTTGGTAGCCCATCATCACAGAAGCATCTGATGGAGTAGGACCACTCACCGTGGGGCCAGGAAGAAAAAGAGGCTGGTATCCCATGAGCCCCTTTGAATGTGTGTCCTCCCCCCCCAAGACCTGAAGGCCTCCCACCAGGCCACGCCTCTTAAAGGTACCACCACCTTCCAATAGTGCCATGCTGGGGACCAAGCCTTTAACACATGCACCTTTGAGGGATGCTTCAGATCAAAACTAGAGCAGTAATTGCACATAACTCAGAGTTTAGGGCATGGCAGTGCTTTAGACAAGGAGGAAGTACTGCAATTCACATATTCAACTGACATTGGTTTGGCCCTCGGCCATATATCAGGTGAGCGCATAGACACAATTCCTGTCTGCATGATGCTTAGCCTATGAGGAAAGACTAAAGATTCACAAATCAATATAAATTATAAATACATTGAGAACAGAGTGAAAAGAAAGTCAGTTACGAAGGGTGTGACCTAGTCTGCAGCACTATGGAAGCAGTCCCTGAAGAAACAGCATTTGAGCCGGGCACGGTGGCACAAGCCTGTAATCCCAGCACTTAGGGAGACTGAGACAGGAGAATCGCCAGTTCAAAGCCAGCCTCAGCAACGGCGAGTCGCTAAGCAACTCAGTGAGACCCTGTCTCTATATAAAACACAAAATAGGGCTGGGGATGTAGCTCAGTAGTGAGTACCCCTGAGTTCAATCCCCAGTACCAAAAAAAAAAAAGAAAGAAAGAAAGAAACAGCATTTGAGGAGCTGAGCTCTAAAAGTGGAATGGGTATAAACTAGACACCAGGGAGAAGGCAAGCTTTCTAGCAGCATGTGCAAAGTTCCTGTGGCAAGAAGGAATATGGGAAATTTGGTAAGTAAGATGAATGGGATGCATCTGGCGGAGGCGGCAGGTAGCACTTTTAAAATGATCTTGCAAATTTGGGCAGGGGATGGACCAAGAAGAGAATTATAGGCCTCATCAGCTGGATACTAAAAAGCCATGAATGCAGGGAGGGTTTATAGGGCCCGACTTGATTTTCACCGAAGAGGCTTTTCTGGGTGTAGGTGGAGATGGGGACAAAGGATAGAGAAGGCACTATTACTGTGAGTAGCATGAAATGTGACTGTCACACTGGCAATAGCCTAAGTTGATTGGACATAATACAAGATGAGCAAAACAAAACAATCCACTCACAGCTTTAAAATGCTAACCTCCAGTGACAGGAAGTACAGCCATTAGACAAGAACGTACTTGTAGGTCAGGCGCAGTGGCGCACGCCTGTGATCCCCACTCAGGAGGCTGAGGCAGGAGGATCACGAGTTCAAAGCCAGCCTCAGCAACGGCGAGGCACTAAGCAACTTAGTGAGACCCTGTCTCTACATAAAACACAAAACAGGGCTGGGGATGTGGCTCAGTGGTCGAGTGCCCCTGAGTTCAAACCCCAGGACCAGAAAAAAGAACAAAGTTGCAATCGGCCAGATCTGAATTCAGATCCTGGTTTCACCACTGATGAACTGTGTGGCCTTGGACAAATCACATCCCATCTCCCTGGTCTCAGTGTTTTTTCTCTGCAGAATGAACTGTACCACAACATGAGAACAGAACTCTTGAGTTTTCATCCAGTTTTGACTTGTCTGCCTTGTGTCCTTGTGCAAGTCACGTCTACTCTCTGACCCTCAGTCTCCTCATCTGTCCTGGAACTGTTGTGATGTTGGAACTAGATCACAGGTGAAAGGTGCTTAGCACGGGACTGGGCACAATAGTAACATGCATTTGGCACACATACTCCCACCATGGGTGAGTGTGCACACACACATCATGAGAACGTACACACACGTCAGGCCCAGATGGCACCGGAGTATAACTTGCAGGAGTGTAACTGTCTTGTAAAATTCCAGCTCACTCACCTGAGCTTAATTTTAATGAAGCCAGAGAATAGTGATCTGTTGGTGTTCCTGCTCAGTAAATCCACCAGCGGGATCCAAGCCCTGGGAACCCAGCATACAGGGGCTTCTCCTGATGAGAAATATTCACGTCCAAAGGATCTTAATATTTGTTTTGAACAGACCCATGCAGACATGAATTGCTTAATAACTGTTTTAGGGTTCAGCATTGTTCCTGTATTTGGTTTGGCTTTGTCTCTGTGACATCTTAATTCAGTGTTTTATTTCATAGATTTCCCGTACACAGGCTATGGCATATGGGGGCTCCCTCAGCAAAATTGTAAACGGGGGCTGAAGGATGGAAGAGAGGGGTGGGGGAGTAGACTAGCTCCAAGGTGTGCAGTGACGGAGACTGCTGAGGGCAGGCCTGGGTTTGCACCTATGGGGATGAGAAAGTGATCAAACTCCAGCTTCTGTAACGGGAACAGATTTTACCACTGCGATCTGGAAGTCTAAACAGTATCTTTTTCAATTTCTTAATATGACAGATCATAATCAGAGAGATTGTAAATTTCATGCTTGTCCTTAGTATGGGGAGGGGTCCTGCTAGGCTTCTGACTCTCTTATTCAAAGATGGCTGCATCAGAGTCCGGAGAGAAGAAACGAGAGGAGCAGATCACACCCAGGACCCTGACTAAGAAGACAGAAGGCCCCTGGGAACCTAGGAGCTGAGAACCTAGGAAGTCCTAAGACACCACTTGATCTATTTCCTGCCGCATCTTAAGAGTCATCTCCTGTCCCTCCTCCCTCCTTCTGCTACTCTGTATTCCTTGCTATTCTTCAAATACCCCAAACTAACTTCCACCTCAGGACCTTTGCACTGGCTCTCCCCTCGTCTCACTTTCTTCTTCCATCAAACATTAGCACATCACAGCTTGTTCCCTTCATCAAATATTAGCACATCACTGAATCAGTTTCCACATCTGTAAAATGGGAGATAAAAATACTAGCACCTGCTGGGCACGATGGCGCATGCCTGTAATCCCAGGCTGAGGCAGGAGGATTACAAATGCAAAGCCAGCTTCATCAACTTAGTAAGGGCCTGAGCAACTGAGTGGGTCTTCCCCACCCTCACACACAACAGTAGAGATTTTCCCCCGGCTGTTCGCTGCGGTACTGAGTAGTAGGTCAATAAAATTGTTGAGTGAGTGGATGAACGAATGAGTGAATTTAAATACGACTTAATGCTTTTAGCCAAAGGCAGCTTTTTCCACTTGGCACATCCATTCTTCTGTGGTTAATTTTACCTCCGACATTTGTGGGTTCACTGCAATCCTCCCAACATCTGATGTTACTCAAGGAACACAGATGGGATTTCGTATTGTAGTTGAACCAAGAAGAGCAAGAAACCTAATGGCCCACGCCAGAGACTCCATCCTAGAGCCAGCAGCAAAGTTTATGTTACATGGGCCATTCCTTCCCATAGCACCCTGTCTTCACCGCCAACTATTCCCCAGCAGGTCACCCCACTCCAGATACTTAAGTGGCTTTTTCTCCTGGGAGAAGAGATGAGCTTTGAGAACCTACTGGAGGCAAAGACCTTGTTCACTCTGACCGTTCCTTGCATTGGTAGATGACAATTGATGAAATAAAAAGAATCGGAGCCAGGAGCAGTGGCTCACACCTGTCATCCCAGCACTTAGGGAGGCTGAGACAGGAGGATCGCGAGTTCAAAGCCAGCCTCAGCAACGGCGAGGTGCTAAGCAACTCAGTGAGACCCCGTCTCTACATAAAACACAAAAAATGGGGCTGGGATGTGGCTCAGTGGTAGAGTGCCCCTGAGTTCAGTCCCAGTACCAAAAAAAAAGAATAGGATCCATTCTACAGATTGAATAACTAAGGGTAACTGTGGGACTGTAAGCAAAGGACTCCATGCTTCCTGATGTGTCCCCCTTTTCTGTTTTTCTACTTTCTCCGTCTTCATTCCCACCTACCTTATGGAGCTTAAGACATCTGCCTTATACCATACATATTCATGCGGTGTCTACTTACGCTGCTGAAGTCTGAAACCTCCAAGGGAGAGAAAGCATTTCATTCATCTTTTTCTCTGTGATGGGCCTGGCACATAGTAATAATAAAAGCTACAATTTATTATTAATAACCAGAACTAACACTGATGGGAGTCCTTACTAGGTGCCAATAGCACTTTCTAT
Organism: Geosciurus inauris; assembly: GCA_004024805.1. Lineage (NCBI taxonomy): Eukaryota > Metazoa > Chordata > Mammalia > Rodentia > Sciuridae > Geosciurus > Geosciurus inauris. The sequence goes on along the minus strand of PVHX01001967.1, from coordinate 134,560 downwards.
AAATTATCTCAAGCACTCCTCTCAATGGCTCTTGAGGGGTGCTTGCTATTATTAGCCCCATTTTACGGATAAGGAAACTGAGACTGCAAAGGTCAGGTTGTTTGCCAAAAGTCTCACAGCCATTTGGTGTTTGCAAACAGAAAGAGGAAATATTTCTCTGGATTAGTTTCCTATTGGGGCTCTTTCGGGTTTTTTTAGGCAGCTCTGTAGATCTTGAGGAAATTCCAGAATCATATTTGAAAAGGAAAACAGAGCATTGGCCTGAGAGATGAGGCCAGAGGGGCTGAGCAGCACCACAGCCCCAGCCCAGGTGGTGAGAGGCTGAGCACACCTGCCCACTGGAGCTCTCTAGGTGACCCACATCATGGCAGCCACCACGCCCAACTGATAGAGTTCCTGTGTACCAAGCATTGTTTACGCTCTTTATGTGAATGATCTCGTTCACTCCTCACCATAACCGCATGAGAAGAGTGTGTCACAGATGGGCAGGCCGAGGCACAAAGGAACAAAGTGACCAGCAGGTCCCACCGCTGGACAGGACCCAAGCCTGGGTAGATCCGACTTTGGAGCCTAGCTTTCTCTTCTCCTCTGCTTCCTCCATCTCCAAAATATCCTCTCACACCTCACACAAACTCCTAGTCACAAACCATTAAGGAGCCCAGGTTTGGCTAGGCCCCTGTGAAGTCTTCCACCTCACGGGGAGGTAAATCCAGCCACTCGGAAAGAAAGAATATTTTTAAAATGTATGGTGCCCCTGCAGCAGGCCTGAAGTGCTCATGAAGCAGGAGGCACGTGATCCCTGGCCTCTTTCCTAGCTACAGGAGGGAGCATTTGGGGGCTGCTCCCCCTTTTTGGTGTCTTGCAGTGGGAGTGAGGTAGCAGGAACTCTGAAGCCTGGAAAACACATCCAGGTGGCATTTAGTCAGACCCCCTGCCCCCCTATCAGCTGACATGTCTCCTCATGCGGAGCCAGACAGACAACTCCATCTAGGAAGCCTCATTCTGACACTAGGGAAAGTGCAATGTATTTGTAGCAAGCGTGTCTTTTGGGTGGCATTGATCAGAATCTCAGTGTGCCGGAACTGGAGGTGGGGCTGGGAGAGGGCTCATCTGTTGCTGGATTTGGACCACGTGATCTCATCAGTCGATGAATGCAACGTTCAGTGAGCATCTACCACATGCCAGTTCTCTAAGATGGCACGTTTGCCAAGTGAACACAGCAGTGTGTTAGAAGTGACCCCTCCACCAGACCTAGGTCCCATTCAACAAATTTCACCTTTCAGACAGAGAAAGGTTTGACCCAAACAATAATACTCTCTTCCCAGAGAAAAGCACTCATTCAATCACCAGGGCAAGAGTTCTCTGTGACCCTTGGGTGCGTTGGCTCTTAACCACAGGCTGTTAGGAAAGTGGCTTCCAAATGCCCCTCACCCTGCTCCCAGGATGGAGTCAGCACAAATGTGCTAACCGATCTCTTGGCACCAAGGGGCATCTCAAATTAAATGGCTCAAAGGCATTTTTTTTCCTGCCTTACAATTTGGCCATCTTTCCCTTTATGCAGTAAAAGCTCCAATAGTTTGGAATTTATGATCCTTTGGACAGGGACTGGGCTGAGGTCGGCTTCTGGACTATTCTGCATAGAATGGATTTTCGAAGAAAATTAATAGCTTGCCAAATGAATTGTAACGGGAATGCTTACTGCCTTTAAGGGCGTCGCTGTGCCAGCGCTTTGCAAACACTCACATATCCACAAACAATTTTTATGCTAATTTCAAATGATTTTTACATGTTCATTAAGTCCCTAGCGACAACCACTCGTCAATGTGATCACTGTGGTTTGAGATGGCTTCAAACGCTCACTTTGCACTGAGCCGAAACTTCTTAGGTACAAACTTCTCGACTAAGCAATTAACAAAGGGAATTAAGCCAACGCCAGGCAGCATGAGTGCCCTTTTTTGGTGAGGATAAAAGAGGGGTCCCTCTATGCTTCAGGTATCTTGTGGATTCCCTCTGGCTCCCCAGGTGTCCTCTGGGTTTGCCTGTGGGTGATCGTCATTCTGGCTCACCTGTGATGGTCCCTTTTAGATTTTTCCATCCTGGGAAAAAAACAATGACAGACAACACCCCTTTCGTTCTTAAAGACTTCTTGCTATGAACTCTAAATTACATGATCACCGTGAATTTGACAAAACTCAGGGATTAAAATTGGGATTTATTTTTTCCCTAAAGAGTTTGAGCTTTGTGGGTCTTTCCTATACAAATCAAAAGAATGGTCCATAAAGATGTTGGACCAATCCATCCAGAATCCAAACACTTCTTCCTATTCTCCACCCCATTTCTGAAATAGTCATACCCAATCCCCACCCCACTACCTGTGTATTAATTCTTATCTCAATGCAATTAAAACTTCCAGATAGCCAGCCGTGGTGGCACACACCTGTAATTCCAGTGGCTTGGGAGGCTGAGGCAGGAGGATCATGAGTTCACAGCCAGCCTCAGCAATTTAGTGAGGTGCTAAGCAACTCAGTGAGACCCTGTCTCTAAAATACAAAAAAAGGGCTGGGGCTGGGGCTCAGTGGTCGAGTGCCCCTGAGTTCAATCCCCACTACCAAAAACTAACTAAATAAATAAAACAAAACTTCGCAATGTTGATGGTCAGCATTATTTGAGGAAGACATAGGACGGTGTGTGGAACACAACACCTAAGAACTGTTGATTTCCTGTTCAACTTTATAAAGCTTTCAGGATGCTCAGTAAGTGATAGAACCTAGACCAGATTCCAGGTTGTCATATATTCGAATCAGTTTCTTAACCACTATGATAGACCTTCTCTGGCTCTGCTGTGCTGTTCTGCCATTTGAGTCAGACATCTGCTTGCCGTTGGATACATTAGGAAGCTGTTCCTCATCAAGGATGTCTCACAGGGTGGGGAGGGGAAGGAAGGAGGGGCTGAGGGGGCTTTTGCTTGGAGCGTGTGTGATACATGCAGGTTCCTGGGAAATCAACAAATGGAATGCATACTTCTGTCCTGGTGTTAAATCATCCTTAGAAAGAGACTTAAAACATCCCAGGGAAGCTCATTTAGGGGAAATATTAAACAAATATGAAGTGCACACCTAACAGGACTGGTGAGTGGTTCACCTGCCCCTCCTCCATCTTTCTGCAGGCAGCTCTCCTTGTGCTGATCTGCTGACAGTGAGCTGGGTTTGAGTCATGGAAGTAAACAACATATCCGATGAGAATGAGTCTCTAGATTTCCTCTGAAAAAAAGTGACTGGGGTGCAACTGATGCTGTCTCCGTCCTTTTCCCTCTAAGAATGCGGCTTTGGCAAACCTGGCACTTTCACATTTAAGTAAATACAGAACACTGGAAAGGAAGTAGAAATTGATCACCCCTGGAGGTGGCTGCTGAGGTGAGGTTTGAGAGCCTGTCTTGTTAAAAGATAGCTCAATCCCAGACTTGCATACAAACGCTCCCTGCTCACTCTGTACCCGACGCCAAGAAAAACCTCCACAAAACTGGAATCCGTTCCACAGAGAGGCCACACCGGTTACAGAAGTATTAAACTGGATCCTCCTAGCGTGACATAAATTGAGCGCTTGGAGCTCAGACTTTAACCTCAGGTGGGGTTTCTAAGAGGAAGGAGACCCAGGACATTAAAAGACACCTAGAGAGAAATAAAACCAGGGGAGTATGTGGGAGCTATTATAAAAGCCTCAGACAGATGACATCAGAATTATCCCAAAGCTACCGAAAGTATGAGGGTCGGGACACCGTGTAGACAATTCATGTCACTGAGACCACAACCAAGAAAAAGGCATATTAGTAATGGCCAGACAAATCATGAAAGTAGTAAGAAAGGTAGAACAGGGACATGGTTTTCTGAATTAAAGCCCCATCCGGAATCTGCCTCCTTCCCCTCTGTGCTCCTAAAATAGATGGAAGACACTGGACCAAATGCCACACTTCCAGTTTCCAATTAAAATCCCCTAGTCCCTCCTACAAGGGCATTATCTTCAGCCAGTGCAGCTCTGATTTGCCAACAGTAGGTGCTCTCCAAAGGTGGAAAGGATGGCAGAGAACCAGGAAGATAAAACTGCTGACGTCAAAACTCTCTACAAAGAACCTCTTTCCAAGCAGGGAACTGTCAGCTTTTAATGGCATTTGGCCACATTGTTCCCCTTCCCCAGCCTGTCGGTGGTGGCTTTCCCCTCCCTCTCCTCTACAAAAACTATCTGCTTCTTGCAGCCTGATTCACCCACTGGCCCGTGGTGTTTCTTGGCTGCTCACTCCCAACATGGGACATCCTCCTTTTTTTTTTCCCTAAAGACTTATATGAGCTTCCATCCAACCGGAGAAAAGTTCTCCAGTATGGGTTTCATTTTTCAGCTATGATTCCCCGCCGACCCCACACCTACTGGAAAGTTCAGATCCAGTTGTTCCAGACCAAGCATTCTGTCCAAAACACTTTCGCAAACATGTTTTCAATCTACTCCCTAATGCAGCCTGCCAGAATTAATAAATCCACCAAGTGGTTCCCCCTGGTCCATTTTTTCCTTTTCGCCCGCCAAACCATTCATCCAACACTAGCAAAAGATGAGTTTCCATACTGCCTTGATTCTCCCTGACAGAGGGCACAGCCTTCTTTCTTCCTTTCGTTCTCAAACTGCTTTAAATTGAACGATGTATGAAAAGAACAGGGTTTTCTCTGTCTTGGAATGCTTCTGTTCTCCCCAGCCTCCTCTCCTCTTCACCCCACGATCTTCTTCCCCCTCTGTCTGCCTTTCATTTCTTCCCTTTTCTCCTCCCGGATCATTTTTACCACGACCCCTGGGATCTGTTGTCATCCCTGAGTTCAAAGCAATCAGATTCTTTTGGGAAACACCAAATAAAAAACTCTTCCCAGATCATCTTCACGATTTTAGAGGGCTCCTCCCTGACTCCTGAGCTCAGAACCCCAGCTTTGGATGCTGGAGAGGACAGAAGTCGGTGGCGGCGACGGCAGCCCAAACGGCGTGGAGGAGGGTGCCGTTTTGGGTGTATTTGAGGGAACAACATGGGCTTTTTGTCAAAAAGCTCAGAGCTGGCTAGTTTCTGAGCTGAAGATTGCAATGTGCGGCTACCTTGGAACACGGTTGGAGCCGGTTTCACCCTCACCTTATGCCACATTCCCCAATCACCCCCAATCCACCATTCCTTTGCCCCCTGCCCTCTGAGCTCTGTGATACCAAGAAAAGTTTTCCAGTCAAGTCATACCCCAGCCGCACCGCCCATCCTAAGAAAGCAAAATCTCTTGCAGAGGAGCTATGGGGTCCGTGGAGTGTCTCTCCCCAAAGAATCCCCGTCCCTCTCGCCAGCTTCTTCCTCACACAAGCAATTAGTTCCCATGTTCCAGCGGGAGATACCGAGTAGTGACGGGAAAAGACAGGCGCCCTGGCCCAGCTGCCTGCATCCACCCCACACCGCGCTCCGGGGCACAGGCCAGGAAAGGGGACCTTCCAGGGTCTCCCCTCTTAAGAACGAGGTCATTACCTTGGCAGCGGCTTGCGGGCCGTGATACTAGCAACAATGATGCTCTCGGGACGCGGGGTGGCCACCGCTTTGAAGGTTCCTCGCCAGAACTTCTCAAAAAGCTGCTTCTCGCCTTGCTGAACGCTCGCCATAGCCAACGCCGAGGGGCCGCGGGGCGCCCGGGCGCTGTCCGAAGTGCTGAAACGTGGATTCCAAATGGGGGCGCACCGGGCTCCGGGCGCTGTCCGCGTGCAACCCAGAGGGGTGGGGTGGGAGCGATCGGAGTTCAGGGCGGGGGATGGGGCGTCCTGGTCTGGACAGGCAGCGGAGAAAGAAGGCTCGTCCGCCGGCTTTCTTCGCCCTCTGGGTGGGCTCTGGGCTGCGCTCCGAGCTTGCCGAGCTCCGCAGCCCGGGAAGCGAGAGCAGGGCTGGCGTTCTGGGCAGCGCTGGGAGAGAAGAGGCGACCCGGTCGTCTGTGTGTGCGTGCGCGTGTGAGCTCCGGCGCGCCCGGGTTTTGTCTCTCGCACAATGTGACGTTGGAAGAGGAGGCTGGTCGCGCGAGCTGCACTTTCCTCCCCCCCCCCCTCTGTCTCTCCGCCTTCCCACCAACCCCCTCCTCCTCTGGCTCAGCCTCCTGCCGCCATCTGCATAACAAAAGCCCGCAGGTCTTGGGAGGAGAAAGGGCGGGGCGTGCGCTAGTCACCAAGGCCCCGCGGCCACGGAGTTGCAGCGCTGACCCTCCCAAGAAGCAGTCCCACACCCCAGACTGAACTAGGCGGGGAATCCTGCTTCCCAGCTCTTTCTCCTCCTCCATCATCGCGGACCGACCCCCACCACACTGGCCTTGGGAACCCTCTCGGGGCTAGGCCACCTCCCTTCCCAGCCCCTTCCCAAGTCTTGTCGTGATCTTCTATTAAAGGGCCAAGTAAAAAAACTTCATCTCTTCACTCATGCCAACCTGCTCCTCCACTGCTGGGAGGGACTGCCCAGGCCGGCAAAGGGGGTCCCTTGCGTTCCTCTTTGAGCCCGGGGGCCGCGAGATCTTCACCACCCAGAAAGTGCCATTTAATGGACAATCCGTCACCAGTTCGGCTTCTCGCCATCTGCCGAGCCGGCCCCCACCCGCAGAGGGGCGCAGCGTTACATCTGTGCATGCGGCGCTGCAAAGGGTATCTCTTTTGTGCCTCACAGCCAGCCTGCCCAATGTCCCCGCTGCCAGCCAAAAGAAGGGGACCCCTCCCATACACACTCTTTCCACTTCTGGGGAATTCGGGGCAACCGCTTTTCTTAACACTGATTTTTTTTTTTTTTTTTGTAAAATAAAGAGCTAAAGGGGAGAGTTGGGGACGGGGTTTGAGGTTTCCAGAGGGATTGTAACTTTTCAGGTTCTCCTCCCCCATCTTCTACCCCTCCCCCCACCCTCCCAACCTAATCCCAGCAAACGTTGTAGCTTCGGGATCTCAAACTCCAGACGCATAGGATCTGGGTCGAATTTTTCTAATTAAACGAGGAGATCTTCGCGGGACCTCTTAGCCCATCTCTCCCTTGCAGCCTTTTAATCTCAGAAGAATCGCTGCTCCCGCCCATCCCTGGGCTGTAAACTCTTGGAAGGAGGCTTTGTTGAGTCTTACAGGCTTCTGAGGACCCGGCACCCGGTCCCAGCCACAGCAGGAAGAGATCTATGATTCTTGCTGATATTGGTAGTCTTGGGGACAGACCAAAGGGCAGGGACTCCAATGTGAACTTCAGAAATTCTTTGAAAGGGAATGGGAGCTAAACAGGGGGAAAGGGGTAAGAAGAGAAGAGAATAAGATGGGGGACACGAGGAGCAAGAACCCCGGAATAAGAATATCCGTCTGAAAGAATATATGCATTTGGGTTTGTGTGTATTGTTTGTGTACGTCTGATCAGGAGTGCCAGAGAGCGCTGTTTGCTCTGCAGTGACCCCTTCTGGTCGACAGCTAGAGGTGCACTGATGGCTTTTTAGATGGGTAGCGGCTTCCTGGTAGTGTACTTAGGGCTGGGATACTTGGAGGTGGAGGAAAATTCAGAGGAGGTTCACTGCTGGCCTCCCACTTGATCCCCAACCCATGCTGAAAACCCCCATTCCTCGATTGCTCTCAGGCCCTACTTCCCACCTGCAGTTGATGTCACTTTAAATGCAGCAGACATTTAAAACTATCCTTAGTCATGACACTCGGGGGTCTGAACTGAGTCAGTTCTAGGAGATAGGTGGGATCCTCCTCCCACGAAGTCAATCAACCTCTCCCAGTTGTATTTCTGTTAATTCCTAGAGTGCTGACAAAGTTCTCAGGTGCACACTATTCCCTCTTCTGAACCCCACAGCAGCCAGCTCAAGTGGGAGATGAAGTTACTCTTACTACCTTTTAAAAATGAGGAAGTTCAGCCAGGAAGATGGCGACACACCTGTAACCACAGCAACTCGGGAGGCTGAGGTGGGAGGATCTCAAGTTCAAGCCCAGCCTCAGCAAATCAGCAAGACTCTAAGCGAAGTAGGCCTTGTCTCAAAATTAAAATAAGTAAACAAAAAAAGGCTTTCATGTAAAAGATGTAGCTCTGTGATAAGGCATCCCTGGGTTCAATCCCCAGTACAAATAAATCAATAAATAAGGATGAGGAAGTGGAAATCCCATCTTGACTCTGTGAAGGGAAAAAAATAGTTTCTGTTTTCGTTTGGAGGTGGGGTGAGGGGATACTAGACATGTCAAAGTAGGGCTATGCAAAACCCATCCATACTAATGAGCAAAGTACTCCTTGGTATTGAGCCTTCTAGAGTTGGGAGTCTCCTGTAATAAACTCACTCGCTGATGCTTCTGTTTCTTCATCAGTAACATGAAGATTCTAAAAGGATTAAGTATCATAGATTTAAACAGACCTGAGGACCAAAGGAATCAACACACGTATGGGTCACAGGAGCAGAGGTTTAGAACATAGCTGACTAAAGACATCCATTATTATTTGAGTGGCTGAGAAGGTAGCTGTTGGGGTCAGACAGAGGTACAGGATGAAGCCCAACTCTACCTTACTTAGCTGGATGGCCTTGCCTCAGTTTCCTCATCTGTAAAATGGAGACGTTTTGTATGATTGTTGTGAGGATTAAAGAAGATATCATCCAGAAAGGACTTAGCACTGTGTCCAGTTCATTACAAGTGACCATTAAATCACGGCTGTTATGACAAATGCTGTTGGAATTTTAGCATCTTAGGCCAGGCTGTATGTTTGGCTCAATAATCATTAATGGAGCCCCTCCTTGGATCTTGGTCAGGCACACTTCTGGATATTGAGGGTCCAGAGATCAGACAGCACCTTCCCTGGAGGAGTTCACAGTCTAATTCACCTCTGGGTCCCCATGCCTAACCTTGGTCTCCTTTCCATATCTTTACTCTTAGTTGTTAGGCCTAGTTTCTCCAATACAACTCAGACTCTAGACTCTCCAGGGCTACAGCCACCTGTGTCTATCACGGTCTGATACTCTGTGCCTCAGTTTCTCAGGGCATTGCTCCCTGTTTTCCTGGGTCCAAGCCATGCTGCTCCATACACTGAGGCCTATCAGTTTGCTGCTGAATGAAGACAAGCATGTAGCACAATTGCTGTTTATGCCCTGTACTCTGCCAGTGACAGATCAGATGTGGATCATTCATTGCGACACTCTTGCTGAGACCTAACCTCAGAATCCTTCTTAACACAGCCTTCTAGATAGCCATTACTAACTGGTTGGAATCGGCATCCTAGACAAAATCAATTTGCCATCCATGTCTAGATGTTGCTTCTTTACTGAATTGGTAGGGTCATTTTACTGGAGAAAAAGAAAAATCAAGAAGTGATTGTAAGATTTTCAAATACAGGCACTCTAGAGCAGCAGCTGGAGACATTCTTGTGCTTCCTTCCTCTAGTGATCCAAAGAGGTGTCAGCTCCAGCTCAGAGAAACATCTACTTCTCCTCTGCAGACAGTTCAAGTTCCACTCATGAACATTACTGTGTTACCTCAGGTAAATCCCTTAATTTCTCTGTGTCTGGGACTTTGCTGTATATAATGAGGCTAATCATTATCTAACAGCATCAAGGGACTTCAGGGAACTTGACAGTCTGTACCCATTACCAAAAGTCCAGTGAATAGTGAAAGATTCAAATAATTACTGAGATTATAGGAAATACGATAATGAGAACAATCTGTCTTGGGGCCTTTGAGCAGGATCAGGGTAAGCCATTCAAATGATGAGATTCTGTATTCTTCATAAAGATATTTGGGAAGAAAAACATGATTGTACTAATCAGGGTTAACCAAAACTCACTTCTTGAAAGTTCTACCTTGCGTCTAAGCTGAATCCTGCCTCTGCAATTCTTTGTTCATTTTTTTTTTCCAGAATCCCACAGTCCCTGGACTAACATGAATAAACCAAGAATCCTCCTTCCTGGGTTTCAGAGTTCCCTGTCTACTTCTTATTTGGATCATCAGTGTTGGACACAGGATCCGAACATAGTAGGAGTTCAATAAAAGCAGATTCCATATACAGAATACAGCATACTGATGTTTATATCATACTAGTCTACAGGTAAGAAGGCATGATTTTATAACTACATATACAAATAACCATATAACACACTGTGCTTACTGATAATGTTTATAGTCATTTAACTGTGATCTGATTAGAGAAAAGGACTATATTTTATGTGCATTATACATAACATACTCTGTGTAATAGGAATCATAGTACATAATTATAATCATGTAATTTTATATAGTACTCAGTGCCAGGCATCATTCAAATTACTTTACAAATATTAGCTTATTTAACAATCATAAAAACCCTACACTTTAGGTACTGTTACTAGTAACCACATTTTACATAAAAGGAAACAGATGCACAGAGAGGTGACATAACTTGTCCAAGGACACACAGCTAGTCCAAGGTACAGGCACCATGTGAACCTAGCCAGTCTGTCTAGCAGAGTCTGTGCTCTTAATCATATTTATCAAATTGCCTGTGATATCATCTTATGTCCAAGATTGACATTCACTGATGTGCAACTTATGCATTGGGCATAGTACTTGAATAGGGACAAAAGTAGGTCCTTCTGTCATGGAGCTTATAGTCTAGTCGGGAGCAGGGGATGTTACAAAGAAAAACGTTCCATAGGAGAAATGGTGTGAATGAATCTGGATAACTGGGGAATTTATTCATCTGAGTATACAGAGGCCAAATCTCTCTGAGATTAGTTGCGTTTAAGCTGAGGTCAAGAATAAGGCGACAGCATGTCAAGATGGCATTTCAAGTAAAGGATCCAGTATGTGCAAAGAGCACACACTGGAAAAACATTGGTGCATCCAAAAAACAGTGAGGGGAGAAGGGAGGGACAGAACAAAGGAACTGGAGCTGGAACAATGTACTCCATGCAATGAAATGGGACTCTGAGTCCCCTTTTGCTTTTGAATGTAAAATTAGAGAACCACCATCATGGCACTCAGTTTTAAAAGCCAACGCTAGGATATTATTTCTTGAAGCAATATGCCCCAGAACCCCAGTGGTATCCCCTGCAGAAGGTTGTGGCTGTTATCTAGGCACCCAAAGCACTAAATAACATGGGAACAAACAATCCTAAGATGTTTTAGTTTGGTATGTATCATTGTGATCAAAAGACCTGACATGAATAATTTAGAGGGGCAAAAGTTTATTTTGGTTCACAGTTTCAGAGGTTTAGTCCATGGTCAGGTGACTTTATAGCTCTGGACCCAAGGTGAGGCAGAACATCATGGCGGAAGGATGTGGCAGAGGGAAGCATCTCAGCACTCAGCAACCAGGAAGCAGAGAGAGATCCACTCACCAAGGACAATATATAAACCCCAGAGATACATCCCCAGTGCCCTACTTATTCCAGTCACACCCTATCTCCCTAAAAACACCACCCAGTTAATCCATACCAGTGGATTAATCCACTGACTCAGTTATGGCTCTTGTAATCTGATCATTTTACCTCTGAACATTCATTGCGTTGTCTCACAGGTGAGCTTTTGAGGAACACCTTATATCCAAACCATAACATAAAATGAGAAAGGTATTCCTTATTCAACTCTTCCTAATTATTGAGTTACCTACAGAGGTAAATCTTCATGCCTTTATTTGCCCAAAATGCTAACACAGATTCAAAGGCTTAGACAACTATAATTTAACAAGACTGCTTTGCTGTCATTGAATTTATTTTTATAGTCATCCTCCATTATTGGCATGTGACTCAGGCTGAGTGTACCCTCTACAAAATGCTCAGGACCACAAGTGTTTCAGATTTTAGAGTTTTTCAGATTTTTTTTTAGTATCTGCATACGTATTTACTGATGGAGCATCCCTACTCCTAAAATCTGAAATCAGAAATGCTTCAAATTCAAAGGTCAAGTTTCAGAATTTTTTTTTTTTTTTTTGGATTTGCCGACTAGAGATACTCAACCTGCCCTTGTTTTTATTTCTTTACACAAATTCATTAAAGAAGTAAGTCACTAAAAAGGAATCTTTTCATTACAGAAAATTTCAAACATATACAAAAGTGTCGGCCTTGGTGTGCGTCCTTGCGAACCCACTGTCCAGTTTCAACAATTACTGATACACAGCTGATCTTGTTTCATCTGTACTCTCTGCTCCCCTTTCCACACTTCTAAATTATTGCAAAGCAAATCCAAAACATTGTGTTATTCCAGTTGTAAATACTGCAAGAGAGATCTCTAAAAGATAGAAGCTCTGGTTTTGTTTGTTTGTTTGTTTTAGCATACCTGCAATATCATCACACCTGGTTGAAATTAACATTTATTTCCCAATGGCCTTTAAGTGTCTGTTTATTGTTTGTGGGTTTCTTTCTTTGAACAGGTGCTATGTTTTGAATAAGTGTCCCCCAAAGGCCCATCTGTTAAAGGCTTGGTCCCCAGTCTGTGGTACTATTAGGAGGTGGTGAAACCTTTAAGGGGTGGGGCTGGTGGAGGAAGTTAGGTCACTGGGGACATGCCATTGAATGAGATATTGTGACCCTGGCCACTTCCTTTTTCTCTTTTTGTTTCCTGGCTGCTTCCTCCACTGTGAGATAGTGCCACAAGGTATTGCTTTGCCACAGGCCCCAAAGCAATGGGACCAAATAACCATGGACAAGACTCTAAAACTGTGGCTCAGAAATAACCTTTCTTCTTTTTAAAGTTGATCATCTCGGGTATTTTGTAACAGTGATGGGAAGCTGACTGATTAACCAGGCTTCAAATAAGGCCCTTTCATGGTGATTAGATGACAAATCTCCTTAAAAATCCTTTAGTCTATAGGTTTCTTTTCCCACCTCCACACACATGCATACCACCTCTCTGTTTCTTTTATTGCTCCATAATAAACTTCCTTGTTTGTCTAGGAGAGTTTTCCATCGTCTGTATTTTCCTGATTTTGCATGCCCTTCACACAACAAGTTTCTCTGCACCCTCTATTTCTTGTTAAGTAATGGCAAGAGCTAAGAGGCTTTAATCAAATGTAAGTTCAAAAGAAATTCCACCAGGAGGTAAAAAATGTATGTTTTGCTCTTTCCTTGTGACGCTAGATGACATTGAAGATCATTGCTTAGTTTATTAATTTCCTAAAGATTGCAAAATGGTGTATTCAAGTCTATCATTTATTTTTCATGTATTAGCTATAATACATCTAGAAAGAAATAGCCCTCATCAACTATTTGGGTCATGCAGAGCACCACTAGTATAGAAGAGGCAAAATAAATACTTGATCCTTTCCTTGTATTTCCTAGTTTATAAAATAGGGAGCCCAACTTCCTATTTTTGATGCACTAGTATTTTTCCAAGGTGATAGTAAGTTGCTTGCATGTGTATCCTCATGACGAAGCCATGGATGTAAATACATTTGATGTGCTTTAATGAGGTGCTGTTATCCTTCTTGATGCTGACATTGTTCCACCGTTAGCCAGGGGAACATATTCAGTTGGTTTGCAAGTCCCGTGATGTGATCCAGATGCCTTTTAATGACTTTCTGGCTTTGTGGTATGGCATCAGCTCTCAAGTTCAACACACCAATTTCTCAACCCTTTTCTGGAATCAAACATTTCTCCAAACAGCACTGGTTCCTTTAGGTAGGTACCCCAGTTTTCTCATCACTACTGGATGAAAGGGTCAGTGTTTCTAGGATTTTTTTTTTACCATATAGACCTAGGAAATCTTATATTAGGACCCAAAACACATTATGAGTTTCTACTTGTATTTGTAGTTTAAACGACAGGTTTCTTTCATATCTCATAAACCTTATGTTTGTGTTCCTTTCTGACTTGCCAAAAAAGCCACAATTACTGATTTCCACAGTTACTCATTTCCACCACAATTACTCATTTCCTTTACCCTACAACACACACACACCTATTTCGGAGTAACCACACTTACACTATCACCTCTGATGGGGTCGCCAAAATCAGTTTAAGATTCTTTTTTTGCCTGCGGAGTATATTTTGTTCAATTGGAATGCAATCACATTGAGATTTATTTATTTACTTTTGATTTTTAGGGATTAATTTTTAATATAACTTTCTTTCTTCAATGATGTAAAACCTTTACATGGCTCTTGGGTCAAAACAACCAAAAATGTATATGCAGAAAATCATAGACCCCAGCCTCATCCACCCTATTTCTTTTTCTCCACAGGTAATTTAAAAATATTTGTTATGATTGACCTTCAAAATATTTCTTCTTTAAAATTATTCCATTTTTTAAAAAGTGAGTAGTGAGGATACAGCTGTTGAAGTCCTAAAGTAGTATTTGGACCACTAACGTCAGGGTGCACTGTGTTATCCAGCTATAAGGAATAGCTCAAGACAAGACCGCCTTCTGGAAGGGTACGCCTGGCACCTGACTCAGCTGCCTTTTATGCAGAGGGCTGTAGCCTTGCTTTGCTTTTGGCATGTATGCTCTGTGGGCATCTTGTCTCTGATGCTAAGCTGGTGTAATGTTTAAATGTGGATGAATAAATCTATGTTCTTATAAACAGGAAAGTGGAAAGAGAACTTGCCTCAGAGAATCCAGTTTCTGCCTGGAAAAGCATCCTTCTGTCCATCACAGCTTGTGTGTGTGTGTGTGTGTGTGTGTGTGTGTGTGTGTGTGTGTGTGTGTTGTGCGGACTGTATATATTATATATCACCTCCAGTGCCTTCTGCTTTTAAAGCTGGGCTGCAACTTCTGAATCCTGGCTTGCTTTGTCTCGTCTGTTTTCTCTCCAGAAAGGAATACAGAATTCTCTCCTGGATGGCTTTGAAGCAGGAGACAAAGGCAACTGACCTTTGGTCTGGAAAAAAAATAATAAAAAAATAAAAAGAGGGCAAGGAAGAGAAAAACCAGGGTTGTTCACACGCTCCGGTACACGGGCAGATCAGAAGGCAGAACCGAATCCACACACCCTCCCAGCCAGAGGCTCTGGGGAGAGCGCCCTGCAGCAGCCCTCTTCCTGCCTGCCTCCTGCCTGGATTGGATATCGCAGAAATAATTACCAAACAAATCGATAGTCCGTGTTGTGATGTGACCACGGCGGTTAATGCATTATTTTCCTCCTGGAAACTTAGTTTACTTTACAGGCAGAGTGAATTCTAGGCAAGCCCCCACAACAAAGCTCAGAATGACTTCTGGAGCATTCCATCTTTCCTCTCCCTACAAGCATCTGAACAGACTTGTGCTTGATTTTCACGGTCTTCTTTTGAAGTAAGCTCTGTAAGAAGTGAGGGAACTTGTCTGGGGTCAGCCAGCCAGAATGTCTAGAGTGCATTTTCTTTGACTTTTCTTGAGCAGAGGAGGGGATTATAATAAGCGTATCATGGAATTTTGTTTTTAGAAAAATGATAAATGCTATTTTAAAAAAATCCTTCACAACTAGTCTTTATAGAGAATTCCCTAGATCTATTATTTAGGAATTTGAATAACAGGCTTAGGACTCCCAGCTCTAGCTCCTTCAAGGGCAGGTCTCTAGAAGAGATGGGCAATGAGGCGGCCTTACCAGGTTAGAATTTCTAGATGAGGTGGGCTTACTGGGTTAGAATTTCTGTTCTTATTGAACTTGAACCAGTCTTATTTCCAGCTCAATGCCAGATTAGGTTCTTGGAAGTCTCAAAGTGGTGACCCACAGGATAAAACTAGCCTACAGATCCACTAAATCTGATGGACAAAAAGAGAATTTTTTAAAAAAATATTTTTTAGTTGTTAATGGATCTCTTTATTTCTATTATTTATTTATATGCGGTGTCGAGGATCGAACCCAGGGTCTCACACATGCCAGGCAAGTGCTCTACCACTGAACCATAACCCCAGCCCCCACAAAGAGAATTTGAATGACTTCAGGCAATTTTTTTTTTTTTTGCCACAGACCCCACCACCCCTGATTGCCTCTCATCCAGCTTTCCTCCATAGCCCCATTGCAACTTCTGGGCTTCAGGGTCTCTAAGGACCCTTTTAGGAATGGCACTCTAAAGTTTTTAAAATGCTTTTCTTTCCTTAAAACATTTACAATAGCCAAGCATGGGGGCGCACACCTGTAATCCCAGTGCATCAGAAGGTTGAGGCAGGAGGATTCCAAGTTCAAAGCCAGACTCAGCAACTTAGCAAGGCTCTGAGCAACTTAGTGAGATCCTGTTTCAAAATAAAAAAAATACAAAGGGCTGGAGATGTGGCTCAGTGGTTAAGCACCCCTGGGTTCAATCTCTGGTACCAAAAATATATATATATAACAAATATGGTAATAGAAACCGAAATTGAAATTTAGCATCGAGTGGTATGCACTCTGCATTGTAGTTTACAGGCTCAGTCAGTCACTAATCCACCCAGGAAGAGATTATTGTGGTCTACCTTTGTGTTGGAGGAAGTTGAAGCTCAGGGGAGTGACACACCTTGCCCAAGGTCACGCAGGTGGCAGGAGGTAGAAGCACTGGGATTGGAATCCAGACTCTCCGGGCCCCAAGCCCAGGCTCTTCACAGGAGTGATATTCAAAAGTCTGAACAAGTAGTCTGGTGGGGATTGGCTAACTGAATAGACACCTGGCTTGGATGCAGGGACATGGATGCAGGGGTCAGGTGCACAGAGGAGTAGGTGTTCACTAAGTTCAGGGGAAGCCCCGCCATGCTGGGCAGGCAGCGTGGCTCTCGGCTCTCGTGTGTCCTCTTGGCTCTCGTGTGTCTTCTGGCTGAGAGGCCGCTCTCCACCATTCCACTTGCCCTGTGTCCTCTCTGGAACCCGTGCTGGAGAAGCACAAAGAACATGGCTCTGGTGGTGTGCTCAGATGGCAGTGACATCAGGGGATGATTCTGAGGGTGGGCAGGGTCTCCTGAGAGATGAAGTGGGAAACGCAGATGTGGTAGCCAGACTCCCTGCTTCTAGAAGCTTCTCCCTGAGGAAGGGAGGGGCTTCCTTCTGGGAAGGCAGTGCTGTGGGCTTGCCCCTGAGATAAAGGAGGCTGGAGTTAGCACTAAGAGAACCGCTGCCTAGAGAATCTGATCCCACACCCTTGGAGTGCACCTTTCGGCTGGAAAAATAGTTCAATCTATGTACTCTAATTATTAGAACACGTTTACAAAATTCACTATGCCATAGATTATATCAAGTGCTGAGGTTTTAGCAAGTAGTAAGACATTTTCCATGCTTTGAATAAGTTCAAAGTCCAGGGAGAAGGCAGGACCAGCCAGCTGAGAATGACCTTGGGATTTGATCTATGATATCGTAAGCCAAACTCAGAGGGCTGCGGACGGGCATGGAAGGAGCGTTCTTCTCTGTGTTGGTGCAATCAGGGGAAAAGGAGATCCAAAGTATGAGCCTCCAGG
This sequence comes from Geosciurus inauris, assembly GCA_004024805.1. Classification (NCBI taxonomy): domain Eukaryota; kingdom Metazoa; phylum Chordata; class Mammalia; order Rodentia; family Sciuridae; genus Geosciurus; species Geosciurus inauris. The sequence continues at coordinate 117,211 of PVHX01001967.1, read as the reverse complement.
CCAAGAAGGCAGGGAGAGGGAGAAGATGGGAGAGGGAGAGGGAGAGGGAGAGGGAGATATCCACATGTAACGATCCAGAGGGGAGACGGAAACTCACTTCGCTTAGATTGGGACAGTTTTGCTCAATGTGGGGCCCAGAGAGCAGCGATGGCAATTCCTGGGAGCTGTGCCTAATCCTACTTCTAAGTCTCTGCCCTTGTTCTTGCATTTGCCTGGAACGTTCTACTCCCGAAATTTTAAAACACAACCTCCTTTTTATTCAGATCTCCATTCAAATGCTCCTTCCTCTGGTCATCCACAATAAGTGGTCTTCTGGTCCCTTCTCTATCAGCTCACCTTATTTTTTTATAGCTCTGTCCATCTGCAGGCATCTCGTTTAGTGTATGCTTATCATTTGGCTCCCTCTACTAAAACGTAGCTCCATAAGGAAGGAAAACAGCCTGCTTGTTCACCCCTGAGCAGCACCACCTGCAGCGCAGTACCCTGCACGGAACAGATGCTTTCAATAAGTAACCTCTGCAAATGGAGGAAGTGCGATGCTTGTTATGAAATTTCCACCATGGTCACCAGAAAAATATAGACCCTGAAGGAGCTCGGAGGAAAGAACTTCACAACCAGGTGGGTTACCTGGGACAGCTTCCAGAAAACACAAGCCCTCACCAAATGCATCTATCACAGGCATCCCTATGCCCAACTGAATTTTCTTCAGGCTAAAATGAGGTAAAGAGGAGAAAGGAGGAAACCATTCCAAAAAAACACTCAGACCAAGTTCAAAATTCAAAACAAGTTAAGGGCAAGGAGTTTGTCTTCATCCATTTCCTGTTGCTGTAACAGAATGCCTGAGACTGGGTCATTTATAAAGGAAAAACGTCTATTTTGGCTCATGGCTCTGGAGGCTGAGAGGTCCAGTATTGGGTGGATGCATCTGGTGAGGGTCTCATGCTGCTTTCGAGCATGGAGGAAGGAAATGGAAAGGGGAAGCAGGTAGTGGAGGAAGAGAGAAAACAGGACCTGGTACCCATGATGGCTCATCTGCTCATCCATTCACGAGGGCTCTGCCTCCATGATACTTTCCACTGGGACTTGCATACTATATCTACCACTGCCGTAGTGAGGAATGAAGGTAATAATAGGTGAACTTTTGGGGAACACAGGCAAACTATAATGGAACCCTGGTGGATTTAGGTTTGCTGGAGCAAACCAGAGAAGGGAGATAATGAGGGAGGTGGGTACCAGAGGAACCTCATGATCTTGGAGACCACGGATAGGACACAGGTGACCTATTGTTCACATTGTCATTTAGCTCCCCGTCTCTCTGTCCATCCATTCCACTCAGGGTATCAACTCCTTTCAAGTTATCAATGGATCTTCCTAGGTTCCACAAACAAGCCTAACTCTCCAAATACCACGTGCCCTCCTTCACACATGGAAACTTTTAAAAATGATTTCATGGCCATACAGTAGGATTGTAGTTACCAGTGGCTGGGAATGGTCATGGGTATGGAGACTGGGGGCAAGTTGGTTAATGGCTACCAAATTACAGTTAGAGGGGGAAGAGATTCTAGTGCTCAATAGAGTGACTAGAGTTAATAGTTCACTGTATATTTCAAAATAGCCAGAAGAGAGGATTTTGAGTGGAATTCTTCACAGAGGATTTTGAATCTTCTCAACATATAGAAATGATAAATTTTGGAAGTGATGGATATGCTAATGACCTTGATTTGATCATTACATATTGTATCCATGAATGAGCTATCCTACTGTACCCCGTAAGGATGTACAGATGCTACATACAGATATTATGTATCAATTAAAAATGACTAAATAAAATACAAATGTAAATGAATGAAATCAGTAGAGACTGTTGATTTTTCTGTGAGGCGTAGACATATTTTAAAGAACCAGCTATCATAAATGACCATGATCATTTCACAAAGGAAATAAAATTTACACCCAAAGTATGGGAAAGAAAAAGACATTATCTCAGAATAAGGAATTTATTTCTAAGTTAACTGAATCTCACTTGCTGAACATCCACACTGATATTTTTTTTTTCTTCTCTTTTTGCCATAGACTGGTGGAAAAGACCCGCACTAGACCAATAGCGAGCCCTCTGGAATATTGCCCTGGGTGTGATATAGCCAGCTGCCCCCAAGAGGTAGCTGGGTGGGGAATAAATGAATCTATTTAAAGCAAAATCAGTGGCTTCTCAGCCAGCCTAGAAAGTCAGAGTTAAGTTCACAGAATCACTAACATACAGGTCCATCTATACAATTCTCTTTGGTTTTTGTTTTTTTTTTTTTCCATTTTTTATTGTGATGGAATGCACGCAATACAGAATTTACCATTTAAGCATTTTAAAGATACAATTCAGGGGCATTAATTATGTTCACAATGATGTGCAACCAATGTCAGTACCTATTTCTAGAATTTTCACATCTTCCCAAATGCTGTAGCCATTACACAATAATTCCCTCCTCTGCCATCCTCCTGGCCTTGATAATCTGGGTTCTACTTTCTGCCTATGGATTTTCCTATTCTAGGCACCACATAGAAGTGGAACCATACAATACTTGTCCCATCATATCTGGATAACTTTATCTATCATGATGTGTTTAAGGTTCATCCACGTTATAGCACAGATCAGAATTCCCCTCCTTTTTATGGCTGCTTAATAGTCCATTACATGGATATATCACATTTTCTGTCCATCTGTCAACACTGATTGATTTCTACTTTTTGGTTATCAGGAATAAAGTTTTTAGGAACATTAATGTACAAATATCTGTTTATGTCCCTGCTTTCAATTCTTTTAGAAGTGAGATTGTTATTGGTGCCACTCCTCTGGAAAGCAGTATGGAGATTCCTCAGAAAACTTGGAATGGAACCACCATTTGACCCAGTTACCCACTCCTCAGTATATACCCAAAACATTTAAAATCAGCATGCTATAGTGATGGATCAAATCAATGTTTATAGAAGTTCAATTTACAATAGCTAAGCTATGGAACCAACCTAGGTACCCTTCAACAGATGAATGCATAAGACAATGTGGTACATATACACAATGGAGTATTACTTAGCCATAAAAAAGAATGACTTTATGGCTTTTGCTGGTAAATGGATAGATCTGGAGACTATCATGCTAAGTTAAATATGCCAGTTCCAAAAAACCAAAGGTTGAATGCTCTCTCTCTGATATATGAATACTAACACACAATAAGGGGAGAGGGGAGAATAGTTCATTGGATTAGACAAAGGAGAATAAAGGGAAGGGAAGAGGAATAGGAAAGACAGTCAGATGAATCATACATAACTTTACTATGTTCATATATGAATACATGACCAGTGAAACTCTACATCATGTAAAACCATAAGAATAGGATCCTAATTAGAATAAGTTATACTCCATGTATGTATAATATGTCAAAGTATACTCTACTGTCATGTATATCTAAAAAGAACAAAAAATAAAGAAGTAAGATTGCTGAATCACATAGCAATTCTGTTTAGTTTTTGAGGAATCTACTCCTCTTTTTATACATCAAGAAACTGAAGTCCAGAGAGGGTTCAGGATCTGCCTGTGGTCACACAACATCGAGGAGGTAGAAGAGTTGTAAATAGACTCCTGGAATTTCCACTAATCCCAGTCAGCAAACATTTGTAAACAGAGTGAAGAGACCAGGGGGTCACGATCAGGGAGAATGGCCAGGGCAGTGTATTTTCTGGTACAGTCCACTCTCCACAGCCTATTTTTCTAATACTGAATCAAAGGCAAAAACTTTCAAGTCTCTACAACTTGAAGCCTAAGAGACTGGATGAGCAGAAAGGTTTGGACAAAGCAAATTCAGGAGTGAAGAGAAATTAAATTAAAACATTTTTTTAATGGATGCATTATAATTAAGCATAATGGTGGGATTGATTAGGCCACATTCATAGATGCAGGTAACATAATTTCATCAATCTCCTTCCCCAGTATCCCTTTCCCTCTCCTCCCTCCCCTGATCCCGATGGCTCTACTGTACTGATCCGCCTTCTCTCCTTGTCGTTATTTTAATGAATGCATTATAATTACATAAGTGAATTCACTGTGGTATATTCATATACGGACACAGCACAAGTTGGTAGGTTTCATTCCCTGGCACTTCCCGTGTCTTCCCTCCCTCCTTCCCAACCCCCCTCCCCTACTCTATTTGTCTCTCTTCTATTTTCAGGAGACCCCTCCATTTTTTTTTTTGGACACAATGTCTTTATTTTATTGCTTTGTATGTGGTGCTGAGGATCGAACCCAGGGCCTCACGCATGCGAGGCAAGCGCTCTACCGCTGAGCTACAATCCCAGCCCCGACCCCTCCATTTTTGTATTCCTTTCTCTTTTCTTTCTCTCTAGCTTCTGCCTATGAGGGAAAACGTTCAATCTTTGCGTTTCTGAGTCTGGCTTATTTCACTTAGTGCGATGTTCTCCAGTTCCTTCCATTTACCAGCAAATGACATGATTGCCTTCTTTATGATGAAGGAAAACTCCACTGTGTATCTAGTTCACATGATTTCCTTTATCCATTCATCTGTTGATGGGTGTCTTTTGCTCTAGGTCTTGGGGACAAATACCTACACTGTGGGAGAAACAGGAAGCCAAGGTAGTTAGTGGAAATTCCCTGAATTCAGAGCCCTTTGAAGGAAGGACTTGTTTCTAAAAAAAAGATATTCAAAGAAAGAGGAACAGAATTCCCACCCATGAGACAAACTCGGGGATTGGCAAAACACAAGATAAAAAAGCTTCCCTGTTCAGAGTGTGGGGATGAATGGAGAAATGGGGGATAGACATGCCAGATCATTGCCATTGATTGAAATCGTTACCATCTACTGAAATGTCCTTGAATTGTACCCCATAAACAGGCACAATTACTATATTTCAATTAAAAACAAGTACACATTTAAAAAGAAAACCAGTGTGTTTGGAGACTGCACATCTGAATGTAAATTCCTGGCTCATCCACGTATCCACTTTGTGACTTCTGGTAAGAGACAGCCCCTCTCTGAGCCTCAGTTTACACACCTATGAAGGGGAACAATAACAATATCCATGTCAGAGATGATTGATACGATGCTGATGCTGATGTTAATGAATCATCTAATCCCGGTAAGCCTGGACCTGGCTGCAAATTAGATCACATGGACACATCTTAAATAGCCGATGTTTGGGGCCCCACCCCCAGATTCTGATTCAATTTGCTCTGAAATGGTTCCCATTCCTTTTTAATTAAGGTCCCCACCCCCAGGGGATTCCAATGCTTACCCAAAATTGAGAAACGGTGTGCTCCTGGGCCTTTTCAGGGATCACCTGGGGTCTTATGAAACTGCATGTTCTGATTCACTAAGAGGTGTGGCCAGAGAGTCTGCATTCCTAACCAGCTCCCAGGAAATACCACTGATCTGGTCATAAACCACATTCTGAGAAGCAAGTTTTTAAAGCATCTATCCCAGGTCTGCTCTGACCCAGATCAAGTGCATGGTAGATATCAGCTGAGAAGTAGTAACACTGTTCTGTGGATGCTGGAGCAAAGGGAAGTGACATGGTGGTGGAGCAGAAGTCCCCTAGAGGATGTGGTCATTTCACAGGCTTTATGTGAAGTGAGTAACTTTCCGCCGTTACTCCTGATGTCAAAGAGACAGAAAATGAGAGTGTACCAGTGATCATGAACTGGAGTCCATGACCACATCATGACCACAGCCCCTGCCCTCCAGGAGTTCACTTTCCCATAGGAGAGGACAAGCCACCAAACAGACAACCTCCAGAATCCAGAGTAAGGGCCACTGTACTGAAGAAGGATTTTCTGGGTCTTTGGTTCAAATGAAGGGAGTTGTGGAAAGATTCTAAGAGGAAGCAAAGCTGAGCTACATCTGGAAAGATAAATACAAGTTACCCAGGAGAGGGGAGGGGAGCAGGGGTCCCAGGCAGAGGGAAAATCATAAGCTACAAGCAAGAGGAAGGAGCCAGTAGCTCTTCCCAGAAGTAGCTCAGCTCCTGGTCGCTGGGGCTGGGGACGCAGCCAGAGAATCTGGAGATCACAATGGGCTCCAACCTCCCCCGGATACACTTATTCTTCTCTTTGAAATCGGAAGCCTAAAGAGTCCATGAACTCCCTGAAGCTCTCTGAAAAATGTGCTTATGTGTCTAGGTACATTATCCCAAGATAAAAGGATGGAATTTCCATCAGACCCTCCAAGGGATTCCGGATCCCCCATAGATCAGAGAGTTGTTGATAGAACCTGAGCCTCCTGTGGTTCAGGGCTCATTCTGTGGAGGTAAGGGGGTGCCACAGACACAAGGGCAGAGGGAACAGTGACAGAGGAAGGACCCATCATGCCGTGTTTCCCTCCCCGCTGCCCCCAATTTGTGCACATCAGCCATCTCTGCCCAGAATGCTCTTTCTTACCCCTGCTACCACCCACATCTCCCCTAAGTAATTCTTATCCAGCCTCCAGATCTCTACTCCAAACCTTCCTTGAGGAAGACAGGCATGACTTACCCGGCTTCAGCCTCCACCCATTACACATACCCAGAGCTCCTTTGAAACAATTGCCACACGTTGTAATTACATAATGGATGACGTCATTCATCACACAGAGCTGGCTGCCCCCACTCCCATCTACTAGAATAGACTCTCCTTCTGGATATATATCATCCACCTCGTTCACAGCTGTACTCTGAACACACTGAGCAGGTCCGGGCACATAGCTGGGAACCAAGAAATGTTATTATTGAATGTTTGTAGGAGTATTCGAATGAATGAATGAATGAATGTGTGTTTTCACCCAGCCCAGCATTGACACTTGAATTGCGCTGCCCTCCACCCTAACCCTAAGCCCCACCCAAGTCTTCATTTTGTATGTGAAGCTAGGATCCTTGTGGACTATTACCTGTAGCACAGCAGAAAACACTGGCAATAGGAAATTGCCCTTATCAGGCTGGTTTCCAAAACCCATCCCAGTGTTTACAAAGAGGTAAACATGGCGGGGGGATCTAATCTCTTAATGAGCAAGAACAGTGCATGCTCTGGAATCCAGGGGTCCTTTCCAGAGTGGCCAGCACACCCCATCATGGACCAGCACCCGTAGACCATTTACTTCCGTTTCCATTTTCCTTTTCTCTGTTGGAGAACCTGATACCCATTTTCCAATGAGCTGACGGGGCTTATTCCCTCTGAGCCATCAGGAATATGGGTGACTTTCATTTGCCCTATGTCATTCTGTGTGAAGAGAAGAAAACACCCATCTTACAGTAACCGCTTTGGGTTTAATATCCGAGTTAAGGAGTAATTCTGAAGACAGTGCAGGAGGGTGAGCTGAAGTCTTCCAGTGGGTGTCAGATTAGCACCTCTTCCTTCCTACTCCCTCCCTGAGGCCGCAGCTCCCCTAAGCCTCCATCTCCTCTCATCAACTTGAACCTGAGCCACGTGCTGGAGAGAACAGCATGTATCTGACAGGATGGTTGGAAGGATCGGAGGAGCTAATGTATGCAAAGCTTGTGCCTCTCTATTTCCCTTCTCTCCAGACATTAGCCAATACTTTTCAACAACCTTTAAATGAACATAATTATGGGACTCTAAATTCTATGGACAAAAGATAAGGCAAAAAAAAAATAGGATGTTTTGTCTGGGTCAGAACGTTTGCAGAAAAAGAGTAGACCCCAAAAAGGAAGAAACACAGAATGACATTACATTTCACAAGCCCCAAAGGTTCCATTACATGTCTTTAACCAACAGGGAAGTTGCTCCATCTTTCCCAGGGCGTGAGCATTCTGAACATTATCCCTGCAAATGTCGTTTTCTGTTTTGTTTTGTTTTCTTTTGGTTAAAGCTGCTGGAACAAAAAAGGAAGGGAAAGAGGTTACTCTTTTTTCATTTCTTCAAAGGCGACCCAAATTTGATCCCTTTAGTGAACAGCGCAAGATAAAAACCCCACTTCAGTCTGTTTTCTGTGATTAAGCAAACTTCTTGTTTGTCAAATAGCAGGAAGACCAGAAGAAAGAGAAGCTCTTGTCTCTGAAGTGCTTTAAAAGTGCATTCCCTCCCGGCTCCCTATGGGTTAGGTGTGCCAGTGCCTACAAAGGGGTCCTCAAGATGGCTGGTGAAGCTGGACCTTTACTGGACCTCCGTCGCTTAGAAGAGGAAAGAAACTGGGGGTGGGGTGGAAAGGCCTGAAAAAGACTCCACGGGACCCACCAGGACTCTGAGGCTCCCCCACACCCCATCATTTCAGGAACATTGTGACATTTGAAGTCAGTCTATTCCCTGACATCCTCCAAACAAGAAATCATATCCTTGAGCAAAGCAGACTGTTCAGGAAAATTTGGGGAGAGCTGGAGGAAGCCGACCAAATCCATCTTGCTTCACCAAAAGCCAATTTCCATTTGGTAATATGGAAAAATAATGGGTTTTCCAGGGGAGGCAAAAACTTTTTACTCCAGTCACTAAGTTCTGAAAAATTCCTGTTGAAAGGTAAAATGTACATGTTTTGGTTGGTTGAAAAGGTGGACCCACGTAGCAGATAAAAACATGAGCCAGCTGGTTAAATTTGGATTTTAGATGAATAACAACTATTTTTACCTGGGAAATATATGACATGAGATGTCACTTCTATTTAACAAGTTATTTATTGTTTATCTGAAGTTCAAATTTAACTGGGCATCTTGTAATTTTCTTTGGCAAACTCAACCTGGTGTCCATGTAAAGTCAGCTTGCCTTTCTCGTCTTGTTTTCTTGTGAGCAGCTGGAGGGGCATGGATAAGATCAGAGAGCCACGGAAGGCCTGTTAGGAAGTCACTCAGGTGGTTGGATCTGTGGGTTTTGATGTCAGGCAGGGTTAAATTCACACCCCATACCTGCCTTTTACTTTGTGAGCTCCAGCAACTGACTTCCCTCTCCTGGACCTCTGTTTTGGTTTGGATGTGACTTGTCCCCCGCAAAAGCTTCTGTATTCATGCAGAAATGTCTGCAGTTAAAATGATTAGAGCTGTAAGCTAATCAGTCCGTCAAAGTTTGAATGGATTGACTGGGTGGTAACTGTAGGCAGGTGGGGTGTGGCTGGAGGAGGTGGGTCATCCTGGAAGCATGCATCTTCCCTGCAGCCCCCTCCCACCCCTGCTTCCTGACCCTGCCAACAGCTGAGCATCTTTCTTCCTCCGGGCTCTTCTGACTTGATGTGCTGCCTCTCCTTGGGCCCAGAGCAATGGAATCAGCCATCAGTGGATGGAGACCTCTGAAACTATGAGCTCCAAGTAAACTCTTCTTCCTCTAAGTTCTTGTCTGATGTTTTGGTCACAGTGATGCAGAAGCTGACTTAAGCAACTCCTTTCTTTAGAGTAAAATGGGAATCTTAATATCCACCTTGTAGTGTTTTTATAGGGATGAAAATGGGACATGAAAGCACCCAGCACACTGTGGCTCAGAGGGGAATGGCAACCTTCATACTATGCCTCCTCTAACGCCGTTCCACCTGCCCGAAATGCCCTCCCTCCACACCTCCCCACCAGTGAAGCTCGAGAGAAAGCTTTCACTCCTGACCACTCCTAGAATTTTCTCAAAATGCCTAGGAATGCCCACATCACTCTGAGGTATACATCAGGATCATTGTTTGCAAATATTTTCTCAACCAGACTGAATTCTTGACATCAGATACCAAGTATCCTTCATCTCCACAGGTCCAGTATTTGGCATAAGACTTGACAAATAAGAACATCTTGATATTTCCCAAATGAGTATGTTATCAAGCCATTAACACCTTAGTATAAACGATCTGTCTGCAGTCTCGAATGATAATTCAGAGCGCAAAAACTAATGATGGAGTCAGCAGTGAAGGGGAGTTTCTTACAAAGCTACAAATTATTCCATGCAAACAATTGTTTTATTTGAGGCCATCCTTTCTTTCTTTCTTTTTTCTTTTTTGGTTTGGAGTAAATAAACCATATCATTTCTGAAAGAATTCTAAGAGGTATTTGTTATGAGCGTGCTATGTCATTAACATGGACCAAACATGTTTGTGTCTTTCTATGATGTCAGGATGTATTCAATACTAATAAATTCACAGGCTACACCATTTCCATCAGTGCTGTTATATATAGATGTAGACATAGACATGTTTATAGGTATATTTGACACAGAAAGTGTTAAGGCAATCACTAGAATTCAGAAGGATGAACTGGCAGTCAAAGCCCAGAAGCAGATATCGACGCAGAGTCACTGGAGATGGTCAGATATCATTATGAATGGAACTTGTTCAGGCAGCAGAGTTGTCAGAGCGCGGGAACCTGTTCTAGGCCAAGGTTCTGCAGCAGTTTTACAGCATCAGCTTGGAGTGTCAGCTTGAGATGTCACCTTGGAGTGGGATTTCTATGGCTGTCACAGGCAAGAGAAAATGCATTCTGCTAAGGTTTGAGGATAGAGATTTGGAGATTCGTGGTTGTGGCGATTTTCCTGGGAGAGAGACCAGGTGACCGGGTCAGAGTGTTGCCCTGTCCAGTCTCGGGGTGCCCCTCCCTGTTATGCGTCTCAGGTGAGTCAGCTGTATCATTTGGTGGTCTAGTGTGTTCCATAAGCTTGTGGACCTGATTTTCCCCAGATAGTTTGCTATGCCCGTGCATCCTCATGCTTCTGATTAATTTGGTACATTTTTCATGGGTGGTCATTCTTATTAGCACAATTATTTTACTTAACAGTTCATGCTTTTTGGTTGTGCCAGTCCAATGGTGGTTGTTCACTTGTGCACACAAGGCATGGTGTCCTTCCACCTCGGCTCTTACATTCAAAATGGAGCAGTTTATGGCAAGTTACTGCTTTACAAAATGCAGTAACAAAGGTGCAGCCTGAAAAACTGCTGTGCTATACGTCATGGAGTGACTCAGAGCACAGCCCAGCTGCTCTCCACAGCATCTAGTTGGAAAAATAAAACAGAGCTGATGATCTCCATGTTGAGATATCTCCCTATCTCCGAGTCCATCTGTATGTTTGAACATGGAGATTTCAACATGGACAAGGCAGAGACGCTGGAATTCAGAGGTGTGGGAATCTCACTGCTTTATGAGATAATAGCCTGCAAAAAGCAGAACTGGAGGGAATGTGATCCAGGATATTTATTTTATCTGAACAAAAAATGGTTGAAGGAGTTTGAGGGAAAAATTAAAAAAAAAAAAAAAAAAGGCAGACATACTTCCCCATTTACCTAGGATATAAACTCACCATGGCAGATTTCAGGATCTTCATTTGCTTGAGTCTGAGACCCTCCCTATTGCTGACCCCCGCCATGCCCAGGTCAGCAACCTCCTCCAGAGAATAACAATACAGTACAAGGGGGGATGGTCATCCATTGACTTGTGAGGACCTGACTGTCTTTGGACTCCAACTGTGGCCCCTCCCTCTGAATGACAGCTGCCTTGCCAGGGTCTCAGGCAAACTCTGGGAACTTGCCCTGACCTTGGCCTCAGAACCGCATTTCTGTAAAGATAGTTCCTCAAACCTCAGCCACTCCATTGGCTGGGATTCCAGGCATTGTGGGGACAGTCCTCAGTCCTGCCTGCCTCCTTCGGTCCCTCCCATTCATGTCCTATTTTAGGTGGACACATCTGTCACCTTTAAGCCCCTATTGTTCCTCTGTCGTGGCCCACAACCAGGAAGAGACAAGGGAAGACGCCAGAGGAAGACTTTGACATTTTTTAAAGTTCTCCATCTCCCAGAGTAATTGCGTCCCCCACCCTGAGGGCAGAAATGATAGTAAGGATAGTCACTATTATTGCAAAGAGCTCACCATCTGGCACCATGCTGAGCACTTCATGCATATCGTCATGTGGTCCTCACTAAAAAGTCCCATGAGGAAGCCGTGAGCATGGTACAGATGAAGAAACTGAGGGTCAGAGAACTTAAATCCCTCCAAGAATCTCCTCACAGCTAGTAAGTGGTCGAGCTGGGAACCAGAGAGCCAGTGTCCCTGAGCCCCATTTCTGTGCTTGATCCTGTTTCTGTCCACCTCCATTTGACTTCAAAGTCCCCTAGCTGTCCACCCCAGGGAATGCAACATTCTCTTCTGAGCTGTCAAGACCCTTCAAAGCCTGCTTTCCGTCTTCTTCCACCATCTTGTTTGGCATGCATGCTCTGCTGGAATCCTCTGTGGCAGGGATTTTGGAATCCGTTTTCCTCAAGAATCTCTTCTCCTCTGAGATTTTCCCCCTGCTCTTCCTCACTCCTCAGCATGCTGTGTTCCTATCCCAAATCAACTCCTATTTCAAGCTCAAGTTCAAATTCCACCTTTCTTCATGTGCCAGGCCCTATGAGTTCATCTTCATCTCAATCTCAAAATGCCTGAGGTCCATGAACCAGGCAGCTCCTCCCATAGAGGGTCCTGAGCTGTGTAGAATGTCCCTCATGTGGATGTGTCCCCATCACCACTGACACCCACGGGGAGGTGCTCCCCATGTCGTTTCTATCACTTCACTGAGAACCCAGTCAAGATCCAAGTGGAGTCTACTAACTGGCCCTCTTCTGTTCTCTTCCTTTCTCTTCTTTCTTTTTCTTTCTTATTTCTCTTCCCCATCCCTTCCTTATCTGCTCCTTCTGCATCTTCAAGTGTAGGAGGAGGCACTGATGTGGCCCTTGGTGACAGCTGCCTCCTGATACCTACAGTCGTGTGTCATCCTCTCCCCCTGGTGCAGGCTGCACCTGGCCACTTCCTTCTAATGAAGAGCAAAGGTAATGGGGTCCCACTTCCAGAACAGGATTTCAAAAGCCCGTGACTCCCTCTTGTTTTACAGCTGGCACCCTTTCTTGCCTTTTCTCTGGCTTGCTCTGTTAAAGGCAGGTTCCATGTTGTGAAATGCTCCATGGAGACGCCCAGATGGCAAAGAATCAAAGAAAGTCCTCTGGCCAAGAACCCATGAAGAATCGAGGTCTCAGTCCAGTAACCCTCAAGGAACTGCATCCTGCCAACAACCACATGAGTGATCTTGGAAGTATATCCTTCCCAGCGGAGACTTGGGAGAGACTCAAAGACAGAGGACCCAGCAAACCCAAGCTCAGGCTCCTAACCCACAGAAATTGTGGGATAATAAATATATTGCTTTAAGGGACAAAATTTTAACCATCAATAGATAGATAACTAATGCACAAAGTCTTAATTTACCCAAACATTGGTTGAGCATTTAACATAGTATCCCTATTAAACAGGGGAACATACTGATAAACCAGACATGCTTCTCTAATTTTGAAAAACTATAGCCTAGTTGCAAATTGGGAAAAGAGACAAGTTTTTGAATAACTGTAATATATGTTAAGAACTCTAATGGGGAAAGAAAGAAAGACCTAGTGGAGATGTGTAGCGATTCCAGCTTATTCTGTTTGGGAGAATGTATGGAGGTTCCACAAAGGTGAACGTTAAGCTAGGTCTCAGAGGACAATGGAGACGTCATCAAGCTGTGGGAGTTGGAGGGCGGAGAGAACAGTCTCCATGAACTGAACGTGATGGGCCAAGATGACAGCAGGGAGAGGTTTGTCATAACCAGGTAAACAAGGACAAGCTCACCACTCCTCTTCCACCTCCCTCAGAGCAAAACAAAACAAAACAAAAAAGTGCATTTATTCAATGTTTATTCTGTTAAGTTTTACTAGTATCTCATTGAATTCTCCTGTGAATTGGAAAATCTCTATTTATAAGAAAGGTAACTGAAGCCGGGCACGGTGGCGCATGCTTGTCATCCCAGCACTTTGGGAGGCTGAGACAGGAGGATCGCAAGTTCAAAGCCAGCCTCAGCAATGGCGAGGCGCTCAGCAACTCAGTGAGACCCTGTCTCTACATAAAACACAAAATAGGGCTGGGGATGCGGCTCAGTGGTCAAGTACCCCTTAGTTCAATCCCAGGTACCAAATAAATAAATAAATAAATAAATAAATAAATAAATAAATAAAAGAAAGGTAACTGAGGCTCAGAGAGCAGAAGTGATTTGTTCAAGGTCAAAGAGCAAGTCACGGTCTGAACTGGCATTTGAGTATAGAGCGGTCCTCTCAACCACCCAGGCCTGTGCTAGCCCTGTACTAAGCAATGCTGAAGGGGATGGGCTTCCAGCTGGGAGAGGACAAGTCTCTTAATTCCTGTTGGGCCACTAAGTTGAGTGGCCTTGGGCAAGGTAGGGAACATTTCTGAGCTTCAGTTTTTACACCAATAAAATGGAGAGATGATAATAGTACTGAACTTGTACAATCAATGTGATAATGTATGGAAAGCAGAAGCAGTGAAGGTAAATGTCTGCCCATGTAAAAATCTAGTGATGAGGAACCAGAGAGAAAGAGAGAGAGAGAGACTCCATGCAGCTTCATAAATTTTCCTCAAATTCTGATGAAAAGGGGAACAGTTATTCCCTGCTCCTCATGTTTCTTTATAGGGGGACCGCCGGGAGAGTGACACTCAAGACCTCGTGCTCTACCTCACTGGTGCATCTGGATAAAGGAACCGAACATGCTCAACTCAGTCTCCTACTCCTTCCCCTTGAGATCTTCTTTTCCACATGTGGGCTTAGCAGAGTAAGCTTTGCCCCATGGGTTTGCCTGAATCTGGGATGCAGGGTAAATTCCATTCAAAAGAATATTAGCAAGCTGTGTCTTCCAAAGGAGCTTCTTATCAGTAATATACCTGACAGGCTGATCTCCATCTGGCTGACTTTAAATTGTCATTTGCAATTAGTTTTGCACCACCCTGAAAAGGTTCTCTCTTCTTTTTTTATGTTGCTTATTTCAATTCTTCATTAAGTCTTCCTGTCACAATTCCAGAGGGTTATCCTGAACAAACTCTCTGCAAAGATAACTCTTCTTTTGGCCTTCTTTCCCCCTAATTCTCTGGCTCCTCATCCACTCAGGTCCTGAATCATGGAGCCATTTGGCAGATTCACTGGATACCCATGCCTTACCCTCTGCCAACTCTGCAGAAACCCCAGCTCATCAAGTCTTTTCTAATTACCTCTTGGCTGATAACTGTTCTTGAAATTTCTCCTTATCTGGTAAATGTTCCAACTTCTACACTTTGTCTTTCTCATTGAATACTTAAAAATATTGGTAACTGGCATTTTTGAATCATCATTAAATTTCAAGCTTGTCTTGTTTTATTAGCTGTCTATATTTCCACCAAGAACTCTTTCCACCTTGAGAGCCCCACTTAATTTTCTCTCTCATCACTAAGCTAGGACTAACTTGGACTAAATTCCTCCAATACTGTCCTTACAGAAGCAGTAGTGGACATAGCATCAGGACTGGGGTTCCCAGGTGTACCTGACTGGCACCAGGAATCTTCAAAACACTCTTCCAAGAGATTGCTATTCCGCTCTCTGTTCCAAAATACTTTCCAATTATTTTTCTGAACTAACCAGAAGTAGGCAAACATCTCCAGAGGGGCACTAATGATGTAAACATTTACTAAAAGAGGAAAATGGACTGATCAACTCTCTCTCTCCCATTAACATTTATAAGGTTATTTGCTTTTCTCTCTTCAGATGAACTATCTTGTCATTAGCAGAGATTTTTCTAGGACAGAAGTACAGAGAAAGTTGTGGGTTTGTTTTTTTTTGCTGGGGGGATGCTGGCACATAGAAAAGGGGCATGTCTAGAGTCTGGTTCTCAGTGGCTCTATCCAGTAGAACTTTTGTGATGATAAAATGTGCTATGTCTGTCCTGTGTGATATAGTAACCACAAGCCATGTGAAATATGGCTGGTATGAAGCTGAATTCTTCCATTTTATTTTGTTGTAATTAATTTAAATATAAGTAGCCACCTGTGACTAATGGCTACTATACTAAATATATATATCAAATATATATCATATATATATATAGTATATATATCATATATAACTCTATATGATATTATTTTCGGCTATTTTGGTCTTCCCATTTTATAGTAGTCATAGTCATTTGTGAGTCATAGGATGCTATGGTTCAGATGTGGTTGGTGCCCCAAGGGTCCTTGTTTTGGAAGCTTGGTCCCCAGGACGGTGGTATAGGAGCCAATGGTACCTTAATGAGGCAGGGCCCAGCAGAAGGGCCTTGGGTCATTGGGAGCACTGCCCTCAGAAGAGGAGGACACACGGGGCTCTCAGAATCCAGCTCAGTCCGTGGATGGATGTCACAGTGCCCAATGGTCACGGGAACCATACTCTAGTGGCTGTTTCCAGACGAGATCACAGATCGGTAGCCCACACACTAAATTCAACCTATAGGCATGTTTGAATTGCAGAATTTAAAAATTATTTTACTGACATTTAAAAATCAAGAGACTTCATATGAAGATTTGGATTGTTGGCTCCCCCTGAAAAATCAGAAGACCCCATCTAACATGAAGATGGAGATGAGCAGCAGTTACCTCCAGGATATGGGACAGGAGTTCTTCTGTTTGCCCCAGTCCCGATCCTTCCTTGTGGTCTACACGGCCCACATAGGCCTTTGGGTTGACTGGTCCTTGGGCCGTAGTTATAAGCATGGTCTTTGTTCAGCACCAGGCCATCTGAGTTCACATCCCATTCTGCCTTGTAACAAGTTGTACAATCTTGAACAAGTGACTTCACCTCACAGAGCCTCAGCCCCCTCATAAGTGAAGTAGGGAAAGTTATATTTGTAATTCAGAGGGTTATTGTTAGGGTTCAATGGAACAATACTTGTAAAACTCCTGACACCGAGCCAGGCTAATGTAATGGTGAGTACCCAATATGGCAACTGTTGGGAGGAGGAGGAGGAGGAAGAGGGGAATGGGGGAGAAAGGGCTGTAGGAGAGAAATGAGAGCTCCCAATCTGCTTCCAAAAACATCAAAAACGACAAAGAAAAAAATCCTCTTGCCCCAGTGAAAGATTCCCTAGGCCCTTCTAGCTGCTGCTCCCTCCCAACATAATCCCCAAACCACCCACATGGCAGGCCCGGTGCACAGTGGGTGGGGTTGAAAGGGAAAGTGAAAACAAATCCAAGGAAATAAATCAGCTGGCCCTGGGACCTTTGCCCTGAGGATCACTTCTCCTGCCTATTTTTTTTTGGGGGGGGAGGGAAGCACTTGGGTCCTTGTACCAGAAGCACCAGAGTCTGGGCTTCATAAAATCTATTGGCACTCAAGTCCCTTTCCCAAGTCCAACCTCAGAGATCTCCATGTGACATAATTTGTACATGTTGATCAGAGGAAGTCAGATCTTTCCAAGACAAATGGAGGGAACGTGATTAGGTGGCTATTGATGAGAACTTAAAAAAAATGCAGAAGAAATGGACTATATTTTCAAGTCCAGTCTTGACTTCAGGTTCCCAGTGCGAAGTTTTTCAAAGTCGATTGAAGGATTATGTTATTCAGAATATGCTAGGGGAAGGATGCTGAAGGCCCAGCACCCAGGTGCTTGGATTCAGCCCATTTGGGGTAGGGCTAGGGAATCTGCATTTTTTAGCTCAACAAGCTATTTTATTTTTATGAATCGTTTAATCAAGGCATGTGAATGCTGGGGATGTTCAGTTAGCAACTGATGAGAAGAGCCCAACACAGCTTTCACAGCTGTGGAAACAGGAGGATTACTGCAATTTTGAGTGATTGGGAAGGCTTCTCAAGGAATGGAGCCTTCTGATGGACCTTGAAGTATCTAGCTGGAGGCCAAGAGAGGAGGCTACTTCATTCATGCCTTCACCCACCAAGTATTTGCTGAACATTCACAGGTACCAGCTTTGTTCTAGGCTCTGGAAAAAAAAAAAAAAAAACAGAAACTGAGATGGACAAAAGCTTCCATCCTTGCGGATCTAGCTGGAGAGACCAATTATAATACAAAAATACTTTGCTTATTAGATGGTGTGATGGTTTTTTTTTTTTTTTGCATGTCAGTTTGACTTAATTAAGGGGTACTTATATAGCTGGTAAGTAACTATTCTCAATGCTTCAGTAGGTACAGATCCTATCTGTCTTGGGCTGAAAGGAGCACCCAGATGATTTGGTATTTGATTTGAATGATTGGGCTTCCCCAGGTGTGTCTGGGAGGTATTTCTGGAGCAGATTGGCAGTTGAATAATTGGACTGAGTGGAGAAGATCTGTCCTCAGTGTGGGTGAGAATCATCTGGGGGCCCCTGACGGATCCAAAAGGCAGAGGAAGGGTGACTTCTTGCTTTCTCTTCTCGAGCCTGGGTATCCTTCTCATTCTTCAGTCTTTGGACTCTGGGACTTACACCACTGATTCCTCAGCCCCCCAACCTCCACCTGCAGGCTCCCTGGCCTTGGGCTTTGGCTTGAAGTTATACCATCAGCTTCCTTGCTCCTAAACCCTTCAGATTTGGGCTTCACCATTTCATCACCTCCTCTGGTTCTCCAGCTTGCAGATGATCTATCAAGGACTTTTCAACCTTCATGATCAAGTGAGCCAATTCTCCTAATCTGCTTTCATCTGAGAGTGAGTGAGTGTGTGTGTGTGTGTGTTTAATGGTGTCCCCCTTGCTATGGCCTAAGTTTCCCTTCTGAAACTCACATTGAAACTCAATCTCACAAATCATATGTTGATGGTATTTGGAGCTGAGCCTTTGGGATATAATTAGTGTTCGATGAGGTTCAGAGGTTGGGACCCCATGTTGTGTTGTAGCTTTATGAGGGAGGAAAAGGAGCCCAAGTTAGCACACAGGCTCTGTTTTATCCTGTGATGCCCTCTGCCATGTCACGACCCAGCAGGAAGGCCCTCACCAGACGCAGCACCATGTTCTTGGAGTGCCGAGCCTCCAGAAGCATAAACATAAATCTCTTTCCTTTATAAATCTCTTTTCTGGATAATTTTCCAGTATGTGGCAAAAACAAACAAAACAAAACAAAAAAACAAACAAAAACCCAGACTAAATGACCTTGAAAATTCATATATTGAAGCCCTAACACCCACTACTTTAGAACATGATGATATTTGGAGACAGAGCCTTTAAAGAGGCAATAAAGTTAAAATAGGGGCATCAGTGTGGGTCCTAATCCAATAGGAGTGGTTTCTTTAAAAGAAGAGATTAGGTCACAGACAGACACCAGGCATAGTCACAGTGTGAACACACAGTGGGAAGGTGCCCTCTGTGAGCCAGGAAGAAGGACCTCAAAGGAAACGAAACCTGCCATTACCTTGACCTTGGACTTCCAGCCTCCAGGACTGTTAGAAAATACATTTCCGTTGAAGACTTCCAGGCTGTGGTATCTTTCTATATCAGTAGTGTTTGGTGCAAACTCCTACAGATAATCACCACAAAAATGGGTGTTCATGATTCAGAGGCAGAGAAAAAAAATTAAACAATTATAATGCAAACACATCTCTCTTCACCTTGCCCGAAATCCAATAGAGAGACACCCATTTAAATTAATCAGAGTACTATCAGTAATCCCACATTTATTGAGCACTTATTATCTTTCTGGTGCTACTTTAGGCCTGGGGAATAAAATGATGGATAAGGTAGATGTGCTCATTATTTTTATCAACTCACCACCTCCTTGATTACTCCCTGTAGACTGAAGTCTGCTCTCTACTCAGGCTCAAATAAGTGGGTGCACTGTGGTGTGGAAGATATCATCATGAATTTTTAAATTTAGCTTTTTTTTATTTTTAAATTTAGTTTTATTTTTTGATGCACATATTACTCATATGCATGAGGTTCCATGTGATATTTCAACACACACATGCATTGATCACAACAGGGTAAATAGCGTTTCCTTCTCCTTATCTTTCCTTCTTGTTTGGAGACAGACAGACTGCTGTGTGGGTTCAATTTCTACCACCAGTAGCCTTTGTGACCTGCAGCAAGCTATTTAGTCAACACAAGCCTCAGTTTATCTCTCAGATGGTAACAACTATTCACAGGTCAGCTGGTCCTGAGAATTAAATGTCAGTACTCGGTATACACCTACTGTGGTTGCAGCCTCCATGACAGAGCCAAACAGATAATAATAATAAATATTATCACAAACATGCAATGCTCTCTCAACAGCAGAGACCTCTAAGTAATTTGCATATATGATCTTTTGTTTTTTATGTAGCTACAAAGCATCATCCCTACCTCCCCAGCTTCCCTTGTTTAATTTTTTAGCTTCTCTTTTGTCTACTTGGGTTTTTTTTATTACTCCCAGGAAAGTACTTAAGACCCAACGCAGTCCAAGGAAGAGGCTGTAATACTGCTGGGAAGGAACGTGTGTCTTTCTCCCGTGTAGGTCCTCCACCTCTGTGTGTCATGCACCAGGTGAGCCTGGAAGAGGTGTCTGGAGGGAACAGCTCCACAGGGCCCTCTGTTATAGCCGCAGGTACTGACAACCCTTTGGATGGCAGGTCCCTGTCCAGGTGGTATGGCTGTCTCGGTATGTGTCCTTACTGTCTAGTTTTTTGTAGTTAAATTTCCTCTTGTGCCCTTGGGCAGCAAAGATCCACTTTCCTTGCGAGAGATGGGAAATAGGAGACAGATAGAATGGTTTTCATGGAAACCACGTCTCCCCGGGGCCCCAAGGGGCACTTCTGCAAATGGTTCAGAATCTGATCACAGTCTTCAAGCCTAAGAGCTGTGGTTAAAAGCTGTTATTTCCTTGCGTCTGATAAATGGTTGTTGAGAAGCTGCCAGTTCTGGTTTTGCTGGGGGAGATGAGATGGAGGGGAGGGCACAGATCAGGAGAAAGGGAATGGATAACAAAATGGGGGTCCCAGAACTGAAGACCTGCCCAGCACCCCAAACTGCTCTGACAGTTTGGAGACAATCCTGTCGTCAAGAGTAAGTCAAAGGACTTTGAGGTGAGGTGCAGGAAGTCCACACTGACTCACTCTCCCAGATTGGGAAGGAGCTCAGCTTTGAGTAAGAAAGGAAAAATAAGAATAAGAATAATCTTTTCTGAGTACCTTGAGAAAGAATTCCAGACTCAGGGATTGCAAACTCAAATCTCTACCAGCACCAAGAGGAAAACGCCACTAAGTGAAGTTGAAATGAGCCAGATAAGGCTTTGTAGGGGCAGCCTCACCCACAGGCAGTGACAACCACCAGCCCCAACAGCTGCCAGGTAGATCTGTGGCTCCCATGCTGGCCAGTTGCCCAGTTTTCCAGGAAAAGTCCAAAATCTCAAATTCTAAGCAAAATCTCCCAATGTTTAAATATGAGCTCCAAATTCAAACATATTTGAATCACATCACATTGAAGACCAAACAAAATAGGTCTGAAGGTCAAATCCGGTCCCTTCTTTCCAGTTTGCAAGTTGTGCTCTGAGTGTTGAAAAGAAGCTCGAAATTCTAGAAGCAGAGGGAAATTTACCTTATCCTTAACAAACTACCAAAAAAAGAGAGAAAAAACCCACAGTAAAAATAATAGTTATGATTTATTCAGTATTTACTGTGTGTTTGAACTCCTTCATTGAGTCTTCCCCACGACCTTGGGGATACAAGACTTTTTTTTATCTCAACTTACAGATGAGGAAACTGAGACCAGTGGAGGTGAAGTCACTTGTCCAAGGTCTCACTTTGCTACATGGATGTCTCTGCAGGTGGAGTCATTATGTCTCCATGTACATCTGCAGCACAGATGCCTCCGGACACCTCCAAAGACTTTTTCCTGCCCCTCAAAAATGTTGCCCAACTATATGTGTTAGGCTTGTTGTAATGAGTACTCCTTAATCAGGGTGAGGGCTGTTTCACCCCGGGGGACATTTGGCAATGTCTAAAGACACTTTCGGTTGTCACAACTGGCATGGAAGAGGGGAACATCCTACAATACACAGGAGAGTCCCCCGCCACAGAGAACCATCTGGCCCAAGATATCAACAGTGCCTCGTCCCAAAGGATCTGAGGAAGGGGGGCTGAGGGCCAAGAGCAGGGGACACTGATGAGGACGGTGCTGACTCTGGGCGTCGCCAGAGCACCTGTGAGAAAACCTGCATCCTGGCCCAACCGCTCTCAACCCAGGGGTCCCACCTGAACCTCGATAGCCCCACAACACATCTTCTTATTTCCATTTCACAGATGAGGAGACTGAGTCCCAGAGACAGAGCTTTTCTGTTGGGCTCCATTACCAGCATTCCACTGTTGAGCTTCGGGGACACTGTGGTTCCCAGCGGCTGGGGTCGTGGCTCAGTGGTAGAGAGCTTGCCTAGCATATGTGAGGCCCTGGGTTCCATTCTGAGCACCACATATAAATAAATAAAATAAAGGTCCATCAACAACCACAAAAAAAAATAAAATAAATAAAACAAAACAAAACCCAATGAGACAGGTGTTCTGTGTCTCTCCATTTTTATAGTAGGGAAATTGAGATTTCCAAGAAATGAAATCACCTGACCTAAGTCACTAGAATTTAAAACTAGGCATTTATGACAGAATCCTGCACCCCAAAGCCTTCCCTAGTGTTTATTCAGTTAGGAGGTACTCATTGAGCTCCCCATTGGGAGGAAATTGGAGCTACACAGGGGAAATTCTGGAAGTGGAAAGATCAGAGACGTCATCTACTAGCTTCAACACAAGATGAAAAGTGCTAAGGAATTAGATAGATCACCAAAGGCAGGGAGTCAGCAGACTATGACCTCCTGCAGGCGGCTGATGTTTGTCAATAAAGTTTTACTGACACACGGTCACACCCATTTGTTTACAGATGGTCCCTGAGGAAAACGAGGCTCAGGGAGATCATGGGCAAATCCACATTCAATTAGCTAATACAGGACAGAAGCGAGATTCATCACCTGTGTGTGAAAACACTCATCACAATTCCAGAATCCTGATAATTCCTCCCAAATAAAATGTTCTTCTCTTTTGTTGAGTAGGTTTCTCACCCCTGTAAGCCCTTTAGAATCTCCTGCCGGTCCCAGAAAGGCCCAGAAGCTCTTTCTAGAACCAGCCTGTCTGTCTCAGACAGCACCCAGCAAGTCTCCAATTTCAGCAGGTTGCAAAGATACTAACTCAGCCTCACCTTGGGAGCTGATGCTTCCAGGCTGGCTCAAAGCCCCCCACCCCCACCGTGGTCCTGCAGTTGATATTTACACAGCCTTTACAATCTCCCCTGGTTAATCTGGCGTGTTCCCTGGTCACTTCTCATTAAGTCAAATGTGGCCTCCTTTTCACTTGCTCTGAATTAAAGTGTCACTTTTCCCAGCAAAAGGCTGCAGGTGGGACAGAGCTAGGAAGGCTGGGAGGGAGGAGGAGACAGGCCCAGTGGCTCCCAGCTCCTTCCTGGAACCACAACGATGCTGCCCCCATCACCCCCTCCCACCCACAAATTAAACAAAAATAATGTTCCTGGTGGCTTCTGGGATTCTTAAAAGCTGAGGATACCTGGCCCAGCTGGCACAGCAGCCGTCGGACCTGTAAATGTCTTTCTTGGTGTTCCCAGGCCAGGCAGCCATCCCAGCCGTGCCGCCACAGCCCACCTGGAATGTTTCTCTGGAGAACCAGCTCATGCAACCTGCTGCTATGATTCCAACTGTCCCTATCAAGGAGCCCAGAGCCCCTGCTCTTCTTTCTTCCAGCTTGATCTCAAACCATAAAAGCCAGTTGCCTCCCTGAAAGCCTTCAGTGCCCAGCATTGGTGACAGGGTTCCTGGGTCTCCCCTTGGCTGCAAATCCAGAAGCAAGAGAAAAAGAAGCTGCATGTTTTAGTAGAGAGAATTGGGGTTTAAATCCCCCAGCTCTGTTTCTCCCCAGCTAGGTAATTCTAGACAAGTAACTGAGCCTCTATGAGCTTCTATTGCTCCTCTCCTAAGAGACGTAGTTAAATAACACAACCACATATTTTTAAAATGGGAGTAAAATACACATGACATAAAATTGACCATCTTAATCATTTGTCAACGTGCAGTGCAACAGTATTACGTACTTTGCGCAACAGTCATGACTGTCTGTCTCCGGAACTCTTCATCTCATAAAACTGAAACCTGGTACCCATCAAGCTCTCCATTTCCACTCACCCATGTCCCTGGAAACCAGCCAGCATTCTACTTTCTATTTCTATGAATTCGACTGTTCTATAAACCTCAGATAAGTGGAACCCTACATATTTGATTTTGTATGTGATCGGCTTATTCCATTTATCATAATGTCCTCAAGGTTTGTCCACTTTATGACATGTGTCAGCATTTCCTTCCTTTTTTAAGGCTGACTAATATTCCATGGTGTATCTTTACCACATTCTGTTTATCCATTCTTTCTTCAGTGGGCACTTGGGCTGCTTCCTCATCTTAGCTATGGCGAATAATGCCACTATAAATATGTATGTACGAATATGTTTTTGAGACCTTGTTTTCAATTATTTTGAATACATACCCATAGGTGGAATTGCTGGATCATATAGATGGTAATTCTATTTTTAATTGTTTGAGGATTCATAGTTCAGTTTTCTATAGGAGCCACACCATTTTAAATTCCCATTAACATTGCACAAGTTGTCCAAGTTCTCCACAACTTTGTCAACACTTGTTATTTTCTCTTTGCTCTTTATATATGTAGTAGCCATCCTATTGGATGTGAGGCAATATTCCATTGTGGCTTTCATTCATGATTTGGGCACCTTTTCATGCACTTTTTGGCCATACATATTTTTTCCCAGTGCATGGAGCATGTTGGAATTCAGACCTGATGCCCATTATTACCAATAGGGTAAGAGCTGAATCATAGCTGCAGCTAACTTTTTCTGGCTGGTCTTAATGCTTATCTGCTTGGGGCTCAGAGCTGTTTTGAGGGAAGAAGCTGGTACTTGATCTAGTCTATTCTAGACTTTGAGAGGTAACTTCACTCCTCTGAATTTCACCAAGATGCTCAGAAGACACAAAAAAAAAAATAAATTCAAAACAAGTTATAGATGGTGGAATTAGGTGGTATTAGGAGTCATACAAACCTGGATTTGTGTCCCATGATGCCATTTGTTAGCTGTGTAATTTTATCCTAGGCTTTTATCTCCAATCCTAGCACAGATGAAGTGTTCCATAGATATTTATTAAATGGATAAATGCATGAATCAGTAGGTAAAGTAATAATCTCCTGCTTATCAGTAAAATTATACCAATTTCTGTAGTAGTCTATCAAGTAATAACATTATTTACACAGCACTTTGCAGTTTTGAAAATACTTGGGATGCAGCCTGGCTGAGAGGCTCAGGGATAACATTGGAACGTTTAGACAGATCTGGGTTTGAATTCCAGCTCTGCCAATCCCATCCCAGTCATGAGTTATGCAATCCATCTAAGTGTTCATTATTTCAATAATAGATTGTGCTATCCAGTCTCAAAGATGGTCCCCATTGATCCTTGCTCCTGACATTCAAGTGCTAATGAGGTCCCCTTGGGCAATGCATAGGGCTAAGCTACAGCCAACCAAAGGCCATTGCCAAAATGATGGTGTATGACTTCCGAGCCTACCCTCAAGGACACTGCAGCCTTCTTTTGGCTGTTTCTCGGGTCACTCAGAGTCAGCCACAATCTAAGGGCACCCTCAAGTGGCCCCATGGAGAGATCCATATGGAAGGGACTGAGCCACCTGCCAACAGCCAGCATCCATTTGCCAGCCGTGTAGCCGAAACACCTCCGGCCCATCAAGCCCTCAGATGACTGCAACCTTGAGACAGCCCCGGCCAGAAACACTCAGTTCAATCATCCCCCAGCTCCTGCCCAGCAGAAATGAGGTGCACCTGAGGTAGTAAATACGTACTGCCATTCTTAAGATGCTAAGTTTGGGGGTATAAGGAGCTTATGCTATACACATGCCTGGACATGCCGGGACTCACTAAGTTGCTGGCCATGAGGAAGAGTGGCCATTGACATGCTTAGTCATGCCTGCTTGCCATCGATAAGGAACTGTAAGGGGCACTGGCCATGGGCATGCTTAGCAATGACCAGATACAATTGATAGGGGGCACAGCTCCATGCACACGTGCAAAAGATATGTCCAGTTGCAATGACCTCATCTCACTGTCCATAACCAATGGACTTTGACATTCACTGTATGTAACCAATCACCAGCTCACATCACCAACTTGGAACTGTATTTAATCTGCTTATTCAGCCACACTGGGGGCTTTTGTTCCAAGGACATCAGTGAAACTGGCCACCTTGCTGTCCATCCCTGGATCAACTCCACCATTCCCTGAGGTCCAGCCATTGGCGAAAGAGAACCACAAGAGAAAGACCATGTCTGCTCTTTGGCTAAGAGAAGTCACGTGGTACCAGAGGTATTTGGGGGCTTGGGGTTGCCTTAGGATTGTGAGACTTGCTTATAGTGTTTAATTGGTGTGCAATGAATGCTAGTAGAGGTGTTCCACCACACCCAACACTTTTTGCTTTAATTGTTTATATTTGATTATCGGTGTGATCAAATATACATTTGCATTTAAAGACAATCCACCTCCGAGTAATTATTAATAGTGCTGCTCGCTAGAGGGGGTTATTTGTTAGTAAGCAACAAATACCTCGTACACTCACCTCAGATGGCCTTTGTGAAATTCGGCGTGTAAGAAGGGTCTGCCTTGAACAGTGCCGGGCCCACAGTCACAAATCAGGAAATAAAATCACCTATTTTTTCACTCTGGGCCATCAAGAGAGATCTTCTGCTTTTTGCTCGGATTGAAAGCTTCTGGAAGATGCATATGCAAAATAAATGCAGCTAGGATGTGGGCCCAGGAATGCAACTGTCCCACTGCCCAGGCTGCATAGGGAAGATATGAAGCAAATACTAATCAAAAAGGCTAACCATTCTTTCTAGAGTTGCAGAGATTTAGGAAAGCCAATGGCAGGGTCTGCAAAGCCCAAAGTAAATACAGAGTATGAAGGCTAGAATGTTCAGAGTCCTCTTGACTTGACTAAGCTCAGAGATTATTGCATGATGCCAAGCTCTGATCTCTTTCTGTCTCTGAGCCTCAATTTCATGAAATGGAGGGTTTGTAAGAACCTTGCATTCAGAAGCTGAAGAAACAAGACAGTTTATTTAAGTGAGAGAAGCAGGCTTCTTGATAAACCTGGGGTTTTCCTCTTTTGGTGAAG
This sequence comes from Geosciurus inauris, assembly GCA_004024805.1. NCBI lineage: Eukaryota > Metazoa > Chordata > Mammalia > Rodentia > Sciuridae > Geosciurus > Geosciurus inauris. The sequence goes on along the minus strand of PVHX01001967.1, from coordinate 90,222 downwards.
AAATGAGTACAGAGAGCAATTTCTTTCTCCTATAAGAAAGGAAACAGCACATAGGCAAAGATAGGTAACAAACAATTCTGGGTATCAGAGCCAGGGAGGAAATAGGGATTAGTGAGGACTGTGGTAAATGGCAGGCACATGTCCTTTCTTGAGAGGGCATTTCTACTAAGTCGTGGCCAGATGTTGCCGTGTAAGAAAAATTTAACCTGCAGGGCTGCCAGATCGCCTGCTTTTTCTAAGAGAAGCCCCAATCTGGTTTTATATGACTTCTCCCCAAGTTTAAAAGTTGACTTAAAGAAAATCAAAACAATAATAATGAAAAAGCTGTGAGCGTCAAAACACACAGCATATCTTCAGGTCAGCTTCAGCCTACCTGCCACCATTCAGTGACCTGTAGACAAGCAAATCTGTAAGGCCCCTTCCTGCTCTCAGCCCCTGTCTCTCTCAGAGCTCAGCATGTTTGTTTACAGGGTACGCTGGCAGCTGCTTAAGTATTCCAAGCCAGTTTTCATGTGCAGATGTGAGCTGTGTCCTCAAATAGATTTCAGACTCTCTGAGGGCAGGGACCAGGTCCCTGGTTTGTGGTGGGGCTCTGTCTCTGACTCTCCCGGAATGAGATGCAACCCCTTGGGGTGCAGGCTCATCCTGGCTGGGGCAGAGAGTCACTCGGAGTGATTCTCTCCAGGCAGGGGCTCGGGAGAGCCGAGAGCTTCACCACACTGGGGGCCCGAGCTCTGGACCTTGGAGAGCAGCCTCCCTCACTCCTGGTGTTCCAGGCAAGGGAGGCGAGGGAAGTAAGGTTAATGACTTCCACTTACATCTTGTCTGCCAGATTTATAAATGAGGTCTCTGCTTCCTCTGGGAATCCTGCCTGCTGCTGAGACGACGTGGCTGCTTTTGCAGAAGGAAGTGACTTCCTTCAAATCATCCCAAAAGGACAGGAAGATTTTTCTGGGTGTTCTCTCCTCAGAGTCCCCAGTTCATCCTATCCAGGGCTTTGGACGGCCTGGTCCTCAACCCCTCCGTCTATTGGGGGATCTGTCCTTGGTTCTGAACCTCACTTACCAATTGGTCAAACCAGGATTGGAAACTAGACCCTTCTGTGTTCTTCAACGTGTTTCTTTGATCATTCCGTTGTCCAAAATGATAAAGAATTTTTCTTTTTTCTTTTTTTAATTTAACCTGTTTTCTGCCCTCAAGGAGTTTATAATTTGAGGACATGAAACAACAAAAAAAAAAGTCATTGAGAACATGAAAGTATTAGAAAGGTTTTTTATAGATAGGAGAAATGACGGGCCGGGGCAGTAAATGATCACTAACAAATGAGTTGTGAAAAAAACAGCAGCAGCTGAAGAGAAGGAAGGAGGAAAGGAGGACACTGAGAGTCACATAAGAGGGTTAAGGACTTTTAAAATTGTAGGAGCTGGTTAGGGGGCAAAGACTTCTCCCTCTTCTTTTTTCTTGGTACCTAGAATTGAACCCAGGGGTGCTTAACCACTGAGCCACATCCCCAGCCCTTTTTTATATTTTATTTAGAGACAGGATCTCTCTGAGTTGCTTAGGTCCTCGCCAAGTTGCTGAGGCTGGCTTTGAACTCGCGATCCTCCTGCCTCAGCCTCCTGAGCCGCTGGGATTACAGCATCGCCACCGTGCCCAGCTTTATGGGTCTTCTTGCACTGGCTTGCTGCGGACAGGCCTTCTCCATGTGCCAGTGCATGTGGCTCCTGAATGCTCTGGATGCAGAACTTTGAGCTCCATGATCCTGGAGAATAAGCTATTTCTCCTTCAGCTCCAAGTACAATGTCCTAGGGGAAAGTTATGATTGGCATGGTTTGGTCACATAATGCACTGATTCTTCACCAGAGAGGAGTGTGGTCCTGTGATTGGATAGGCGTAAGTCATGGATGGAGTTCTGTGACTGACGGCTCTATCAGAACTGTAGGAGGTAAGGTCTGGGGAGAGACTGCCACCACTCCAAGGCGGACAGGACACGTTTCAATGCTTTGTTTAAGGGAAAGATCTCAGAAATAATCCAGCCCAGTGTTTCCCACACCTGGATGAATTTGTTAAAATTCTGATTCCCAGACATTACTCCAAAGTTTTAAACTCATCTCCAGAGACTATACCTATGTCCAGAGGCCCAGAAAATAATATTTTTAACTAGCTTTCTGAGTGACACCAGTGATGAGATGGGTATAGGGATCGCTGGCCTATCCAAATCCTGACGTTTTACTGAGGAAGAAGCTGAGCACAGACAGGGAAGTAATTAACCCAATGTCACACAGCCAGGGAGTAGCAGGAGTGGAATAACACTTGAACTGCCCTACTTTGCAACTTCCAGATTATTCCCCTTGAAACTCATGGCTTTCCCAGGATGTTTCAACTCCCTAAATTGGAGAAAGGGGTACGGAGGAGAAGAGGTGGGCTCTAGGAGTCATCCTATCCCTGACAATTTCACAACTGGATTTGATTCCCGATTACGAACCTTCCCAGCACGTACAGGTAGACGCTCTTCCTCTTTCTCCAACACTGTGTCCCTCAAACTCATGAGGCTGGGAAATGACTGTGAAGGAACTTAATGCCCTATTTCTGGGTAAGGAGTGTGCCAAGAAGCGAGTTGCCACATTTCAAGGTTATGTTTTTGCCCAGGTAAACCCCGTGAAATGTCTTATTAGAGAAGCTGTTTGATAACAGTGCCCAGGTATGTTCAATGGTCTGCCAAATAAAAATATAAATCGATTTCAGTTTTTGACATCTCCATGTAGCAAATTCTGAAATTAGAATTTTGAAAACATTTCTAAAGCTGGCATTGTAGCACCCACCCCAAATGTGTCCTGAGGAACACTCACCCTATGGCATGTACCTCCCCAAAAGGTTCAGTGCTAGAAAATAAAATTAGGAAATTCTGCCATCTCTAGACCCCTTCCTGGAAAATCTCAAGAATGATTAACATATTAAAGGCTATGAGAAGTCCCAAGGGACAGACCCTCATTAAACTTTGTGGAATTCAGGGTTCCCAAACTCCTCTCTGGATTAATGGTATTAATATACTGCTGTGACAGTTTCAGAGATCTTTCCCCACCTGGGGAGAGGGGAAGCTTTTCATGTCCCCAGTTTAATCCTGTTAAGTAAACCAGCTAGGGATCAAAGGACATGGGTACAGCCATCGAGCTGATTCTTTTTAGAAAGAATTTCATTTACTACTTCGCCTACCTTCTCAAGGCATGTGCATTATATACCTGAGTGGACAGATGTGCATTTGATAATTTGGACACAAATAGTGAAATGTAATAGATTACAGAGAATGAGAGAGGAAACGTTTTGATTAATTTTGCAAAGAGAAGATTCGCCCCCTCGTGTGTCTGGCTTCAGGGATCTGGTGCGTGTCTATAGCAATTTCCTCAAGAGCGGCACCACTCTTTCTTCGCAAGCCTTCCCAGTGCGGAATCCTAACACAATCCTTTAACATTGGTGGTTTGGCTTGTCCTGGATGCATTGTCCTTTTAGTATGAGCATTGGTAATATCCTTTGTGACCCACCCCCTTTCCAAACTCAGGCTGTGTTGGTGGTTCTGCAGGGATTGACATTTCTTTGCCTCCCAAGGAAGAGCGTGAGACCTCTGTGCAATCAGCCAGAGCTATAATGATTGGTTCAGAAATGGGCACGTGACTCAGGCTGGTCCAATTAGATTTGTATCAAGAAAGGCTCAGTCTTTTACCCTTGTGGTGATTGGCTGGTAGGATGCACCTGTAGCATAGCCACCTGGGAGAGCCCACCTGGGAATGAAGGAATCTGAGAAGCACAGCAATGAGTTCCCCACATGCAAATATGCATGATGTATTATAAACAATGTATATAATTTATTTATTATAACTATCAGGTGTTAATGCATACTAATAGCATACTTTGAGAAATGATTAAAATGTATCGTGTACTAAAGGAAAGCACATGGCCTGAAGTACTGAATTTAACAATAGTCCTACAAGACAGCTGTTTATACCTATTTAATAAATGAAGATGAGGCTCATAGGGTTTAAGGAAAGGTATGCCACTAATACACAGTGGATTAAGAATCAATCCAGTTCTGTCCAAAATCAGAGTGTAGTCTCCTCACCAGGCATCGCACCTGACGCATAAAGTCACCTAGATAATGAGAGGAAGTAGATTGAAAGGAAGCAGAAAAGGAAAATACCTGCACTCTGGGGCATCTAGACATAGAGGGGGACCCCTAATAAGCTTGGAGAGATCTCTTCAATAATCCACTAATATGCATGAGAAATCAGCCTTATTCCATCTACTAGAATGTTCAATTACCTTGTAGAACCTGAGCATGCGAGATCCAGGAGAGGCGAGCTGTGAAATAGAGATAGAGAAGAGAGCATTCCTCAGTACAGAATAGTCTAGAAAGACAGAGGCCCAAGATAAGAAGCTTGGGGACATCGCACAAGGTGTGCAGAGTCTGAAAAGTCAGGTTTGGTTTTAGAAGGTAGTTAGGAAAGTGAGTCAATGACATGTTTCACAAGTGAGTCTGAAGTCAGCCCTGTCTTGGGATTATATCCCACAAAATTCGTAAACTGAAAACTACTCTTGAGACCATGGAATTGGACCTGTACACATTTTAGCTAGACCTGGGACCCAGACATGTCCTGACGGTGGCCCAACAAAGATCACAAAGAGAGGAGGAGGCAGAGAACAAACTAAAACAGGTCTCTGGATGCCCCTCAGCATCCGCTCACCATGTTCTCCAGAGAGCAGATGTCAAGACCAAGCATGAAAGGTTTCCTGAGGAGTATCACCCATGAAGGAAATGAGAAGGGACGAGATTGGACAGAGGGCACTGGCAGACGGGGAGCTCTGGACCACGGAGGGCACATGAGAAGATTCTGCCCTGTTCCAGTCTCTGCTTCTATGAGTTTGGCTATTTTTAATACCTCATATAAGTGGAATCAAGAGGTAATTATCTTTCTGTGACTGGCTAGTTTCATTTAGCATCATGAATCAGGGGCCAGAGGAGAGCAAAAGGAAAAGTTGCCGTTTGACTGTTCTAAAGTTTCTATGAAGTTGTTCAACTATTATAGTTTGTTGTTCAATTGGTAAAAAAGACTGAGCTATGCAAGATGAAAGTGTTCTGGAGATCCACTATGTGTCAATGTGCCTAGAGTTCAGAAGACAGCATGTGCACCTAAAGACTTAAGAGGGTGGATCTTGTGGTAAGTGTTCTTACTACCATAAAAATAACAAGAACACACACATACCCCAGACACAAGCAAACTTTTAAAGGTGACATAATTATTTCTATCACCTTGATTGTGTGATGGTTTCATGGGTATGTGCATGAGTTCAAATGCCCCACATTGTATACATTAAATAGATACTTTTTTTATATATATATCAATGATATCAAGAACACACACATACCCCAGACACAAGCAAACTTTTAAAGGTGACATAATTATTTCTATCACCTTGATTGTGTGATGGTTTCATGGGTATGTGCATGAGTTCAAATGCCCCACATTGTATACATTAAATAGATACTTTTTTTATATATATATCAATGATATCTCAGTAAAGCTGAGTGTCCACCCTGGGTGGAATGACTAGGCCCTCTTATACCTCTCATGTTTAACTGCAGGCTGGAGCTATAGCCCTCAAAGAGCAAAGACCAGGCTCAAAACCTGCAAGAGTCGCTATGGAAGCAAACTAAGTATTCATCACCAGAGGAATTAATAAAGAAAATGAGGTCTGCATACACAATGGAATACTATATAGCTGTACAAAGAAGGGAGATCCATTATTCACACCAACTTGGAAAGAACTGGATGAACTCATGCTAAGTGTAGGCCAGGCATGGAAAGATAAATATTGCATCATCTCCCAGGTAGAAGCTTAGAGTCCATCTCATGGAAACAGTTGAGCAGTCATGACTAGAGGCGGGGTGTAGGGACAGATGGGACCAGGGAATGTGTGGAACCAAGGTTCCAGTTTCAGTGAGGTTGAAAAATCAGTTTTAGTCATCTGTTGCACTGCCTTGTGACCATGGTTAACAATATGATATATTTCAAATTATTGAAAGAATAAATTTATAACATTCTCATCACACACACAAAAAAAGTTGGTGAGGTGAAGGACGTGTTAATTAGCTTGGTTGTGTCTTTGGCAGCCTATACAGAGATCACTCGTGGTACCCCATAAATACACACAATTATTTATTAAAAATTAAAAAATCTTTTTTAAAAAGTCAAAGGAGTTTTCCATGGGAGACTATCAGCTCACCACACCAGTTACAGCTGGGCAGTGAGTCCCTCTTGAAAGGAGATGTGAGCCATGTGTCTTAGTGTCTGCCACAGTTCCCAAATGAAAAGAGGTATATTTCTCTTTTTTTCTCCAACTATATAAATAATCCATGTCTGTTATAAAAATTTAAACAACATGAAAAAGTAAATGAAAAAAAGGTAAAAGTCACCTATAACTGCTAGCACTTTGTAAAACATTCTCTCATATATTTTCTATGCATATACATAGATAGGGATATTGGTGTAAATGTATAGTACAATGCAGTTTTTATAGTTAACTTTTAAAATCTTATTTTTTTTTATTCTTGTACAAAAAAAATGCAACACCTCTCTACTCCTCACTGCTATTACCCCAAATAACTAATATCAATTCTCTAGTGCATGACCATCTTATATTTTATGGACACATAAGAGTTTTAAAAGTGCTTTCATATAACAGAATTTTATATCACTGTTTTTTTTTTATCACTTTGCAAGCTTTGTTTCCAAAGGAGAAAACTCAAACACACAGAAATAAGGTAATTATTCAAGAAAGTCACTCAGCTCAGAGGTGACAGAGCCAAGATTCAAAGTCCTGCACTTCTCACCAGTGCTCTTTTCTTTGAGTGTCACACCCCCAGTACTCCACAGGCCTCCCTGCTGCTTGGCCGGGTGCACCCCACTCCTCCTGCTTCTGACGAGTAGTGACTGGTGGTATCAAGTGGTGACTTTCCCATCCCAAGAAGCAATCAAATTAAGCTTTCATGGGCATTTGTCAAGTGTTGAGCGTATGCCTGCACTGGAACAGAGAGCTCCTGCTCTAATACCATCCAGGGTCATGCAGGCTTGTTAGTGAGTCTGCATCTTGGACAGACAAGAAGGCCAGCCTTGTTCATTCCCATGTTCATGCCATGACCTCACCCTCCAAGTAGCAGCATTCAGAGCTATTAAATTTATACAAACAGTACTTGGCACCTCGTAGATGTCCAATCAACATTTGTTACATAAAAATGAATGAACAAGTTTTCCCCCAGAGCCTCTGCCAACCAGTGGGAGCACAAACCAAGGCCCTGGACCACCTTCAGGGACCGTTGAGGGAGCCCAGCCAAGGTCAGGCCTAAGACTGCTATTTGCCACCAGACGAAGGAGTGCCTCTGGGGACCCCTGTGGCTGAGGCCTGGGACCGCCCCTAGTTCAGCACCAGAGACCTTGCCAATGGGCAGGAGCTGAGGCCCAGGGCCAGACCCACCACCTGGAATCTCTGAGGGAGTCCAGGCCAAGATCAGGCCCAGGACTACCCTCCCAGGTCTGTGTGAGAGCCCAGGCCCAAGACCGCCCCTGCACATAGTGAGGATCCATGCTATTGCTCCTTCCTATATCTGTTTTGTATGCTGCAGCCATCCCCATAATTCTTCCCATGTATTAGCCTCTATCTCTACCTCAACAGACAGGGCCTGGAGGCAGCAGCCCCCCAAAATGCTGCATCTCTGATTAATTAGCCCAAAGCCATTGTAAGTCCCACCTTTTTAGTCCCATCTCTGAAAGTGTTTGCATCCATCTTGGGCCACTCCACTGCAATCTTGAGTTACCTCCACTACAGCCACCACCATATTTAGTGGCACTGGTGTCCCTCTGAGGACACCTGCTGGGGACTGGAAGTGAACTCCAAGGTGAGATACAAGTAATCTGTAGTGTCATTACAAAAGTATAGGATAGAAACTGCAATACCTCAGATCAGCTTTGCAAGAAAGGAAGATACATAATCAACATGAAAAAATAAGGGAAGAAAGTGCCCAAAGATACTACAATACTACAAGATTACTACAATAATAGATACTACAATAATAGAATCCTATGACAGCACAGTTGATGAAATGTCAGAGAAAGAATTCAGAATGGACTAATTAAAATGATTAGTGAATTAAAGAATGACTTAAGTGAGCAAATACAGGCAAAAATTGATCACTCCAACAAAGAGATAAGAGAGCAAATAAAGGCAACCATCAATCACACCAACAAAGAGATCAGAGTGCAAATACAGGTAGCAAAAGATTACTTTAAGAAAGAGCTAGAGATTGTGGGGAAAAAATCAGAAATTCTTGAAATGAAGGAAACAATAAACCAAATTTAAAAACTCAATAGAAAGCATCACCAGCAGACTAGATCATCTGGAAGACAGAACCTCGGATAATGAAGACAAAATTTACAATCTTGAAAATAAAGTTGACCATACAGCAAAGATGATAAGAAACCATGAACAGAACATACAAGAATTATGAGATAGCATCAAAAGACCAAATCTAAGATTTATCAGTATAGAAGAAGGCACAGAATTTCAAACCAAAGGAATGCACAATCTCTTCAATGAAATAATATCAGAAAATTTCTCAAACATGAAAAATGAATTGGAAAATCAAATACAAGAGGCTTATAAGACACCAAATGTACAAAATTACAACAGATCTATACCAAGGCACATTATAATGAAAATGCCCAGCATACAGAATAAGGATAGAATTTTAAAGGTCGCAAGAGAGAGGAATCAGATTACATATAGAGGGAGACCAATTTGGAACTCAGCAGATTTTTCAACCCAGACTCTAAAAGCTAGGAGATCATGGAACAACATATACCAAGCTCTGAAAGAAAATGGATGTCAATCTTATATTCAGCAAAATTAAGCTTCAGACTTGATGATGAAATAAAAACCTTCCATGATAAACTAAAGTTAAAAGAATTTACAGCAAGGAAACCTGCACTACATAGCATTCTCAGCAAAATATTTCATGAGGAGGAAATGATAACAAACAATGAAAATATGCAAAGAGAGGAACTACTGTTAGCACAAAAAGACCAGGATGAAAGCAAATTTCACAAATTATTTCAGACTTTATTCAGGAACAGGGCTACATCTACAGGGATGGACCCACTTTCCCAGTGGAAAATGAGCCACCAAACAAAGAAAGGGACTGGGTTTATATAGGTTATCCTGAGAGGTGGTCTGGTGAGCATATGAATTTTCCTGGGCACTTAGGAATTTGGGGTTTGTTCCATCAATCAATGAAATGATCAGCTTTAGTGCTCAGGAATTTGAGCCCTTGGGTTAGAGGTCTTGTGTTCTGCAAGTTAGTGTCTCCAGTATGGCGAGACACTCCTTTCTGCCTGCAATTAGCACCAGGAAGACATGTGTCAGGGGAGGTGAAAGCTGTCAGTACATGGCTATTTTTTCTTTTTCTTGGGCTACATTATTTTCAATTCCCACACCTATTAACTACACTAAAGGAAAGGCCAATCAAAGGAGAAAACAAGTCAAAGTAAAAACTAAAAATAAACCAAAATGACCAGGATAACAAATCATATTTCAATAATAACCCTGAATGTGAATGACCTAAACTCATCAATTAAAAGACATAGACTGACAGACTGGATTTTAAAAAATACCCAACAATATGCTGCCTTCAAGAGACTCATCTCACAGGAAAAGACATCTGCAGACTGGAAGTGAAAGGATGGGAAAAAAACATATACTCACATGGACCGCATAAGCAAGCAGGAGTTTCCATCCTCATATCAGATAAAGATTAGAGAGCATCAGAGCAAAAGCTTAAGAGACAATGGTTGACTCTGCCATTATCCTTTATTTCTTGGGCATACAACCAAAATAGTGAGTGGTTGCTTTTTCATCCTGGGTACAAGAGTGGAGAATACACATAGAGCAAAGCCACTAAACCACAGCTAAGAATTGACCTACAGCCAAAATAAAATGTGCAAGAGAAATAAACTTCTGTTTACTAATAATGGCTATAAACCATTAAGATTTTGGAAGGGTGCTGTTTGTTACCACAGCATAACTAGCTTAGGCTGACTAACACACCCACTTTACAGATGAGGAAATCTGTGTCTTATTGAGATGAGTGAATTTACCAAGGGTCTTCATCTAATAAGCAGCAGAAGCAGGACTCAAATTCAGGATGTCTTAGCCTCAAACCCATGTTCATTCTACTAGATCATGCTGGTTTAAGAAAAATGTCTTTTTTCTGCACATATCCTGGAGTCATCTGGAAAACTGAGTGGTATCAGACTCCAAGCTGGTGTGGTTTTTACCCACGAGAGCCCTTTCCTCTCTGAGCCCCTGCCAAGTCAGAAGAGGGTTCTGAATATCACAGTTATTTAGGAAAACAGAGTTGGCTCAATATAGCTGTTTCACAAACTGGTCTCTGGAAACCATCCCAGCCCAGGGCAAAATATGAAATTTAATCACGGTGGGAATTTAGCCAATACCACCAAGCCCCACTGACTGCTCCTCTTGTTTCCTTTTAGGACTCAATCATTTTTCAGAAGCCCTTGGAGGAGCCCAGAAGTGCTCTGGAGAGATAGGATCAGAATATTGGCTTTATTTAGTCCTTTTGTTCTTTTAGACCTTCTCTGACGTTCTTCTGAGGAGGGAGAAGAACAGGGTCATACATACATGTAACTTCTTCATTTGGGGCAAATTTTAGAACATAAACATTTAATCCCCAGGAGTAGATTCTGGGCCATGGGTATCACAAGGAAACAAATGGTCCATGTTACCCAGGCAACCTGACTCTCCAGCAACATTTCCAAGAATTCCGCACAGCAAATGTCCTTGGGCAATCAGTAAGGCTGATTGTGGCTGCAGCATGTTCATGAGAAGGCAAGAGAGGAGGCAGAAGTTAGCTTGCATACCCCGCTGCCTTCCTGTTAGACGCCCTAGCACAGTGTGCAAGAAAGCAGGAGAGGAGTTCAGCTCAGTCTGAGCACGGTTCTGAGGCCGGAAGCTATGTGGGGATATGCAGAGGAAATCTTATCCAACAAACATTTGTCCAGCATTTAATATGTGCCAGACACTTTTCTAAGCACTTTGTAAATATTGATTTATTTAATGCTGACAACAACCATCTGAGGTAGAAACTTATTATCCCTGTATCACAGATGAAGCACAGAGAGGCTAAGTAACTTGCCCAGAGTCTAAGAGTGGGAGACAGAAAAGGCAAGTTTAGACCTCAGAAGTCTGCCTCCAGCATCCACAGTCTATGTCTGCACCATGATGCTTGTAAGGCGTCATGGAAGAGTCAGATCTTGGTAAAACTGTGAAGTTGATAGGGTCTCTCTGGTGATGGCATAGTTTCTCTTTCCACTCAGGATGAGAGGGTGAAGACCCCACCCCCTGGAAATAGAGGCTGAACATAAGATATTTTCCCTATATCCTGTGGTCTTGGAAACTCCTGGACCATGAACTCTCAGTGTGCAGGAACACGGCTGCCCTTGTACAATTCTCCATAGTACCTAATGTTGTGCCTGAATTGGAGAACATCCAATAAATATTTGTTAGAAGGAAGGTAGCATAAAATATAGAAGGGAGGGAAGAAAGAGAGGAGGGAGGGAGGGACAGAAGGAAGAAGAAAGGAGGGAGGGAGCCATCTAGTTCTCAGCTATCCATCCTCTAATCCTCAGTCAGAGGTTAGCTGTTAAAGATTTGAAGTGCTGCTTTTCCTAGGGATGTTTAGAGATACTCTCAAAAGGTTACCTAGAGATGCTCTAAAAAGAGTAAGAATTTCAGAAGCCAATGTGGTTTTGCCCCCTCTGGCTCTTTCTTTTGATATATTTTCCCCTAGCTTTCCATATCCCCGTTACTGCACACATGAACACACACACACACACACACTCTACTACAGCTCACCATTTATACAACTAGCTGAGCTACTGTACATCACTTCCTGCTATTATTTGTTGTCTTACAAAGAGCCAGAGAAAGGATGTGGAGAGGGAGACACCACTCCAACTTCTCTTTGTTCCCAGAAGGGATGCCCACAACTCCAACCTTTCCTCTGGCCATGGGAACATCAGCTATGCTAGCACTATAAAACAGGTACAAGGGCACAGAATTGATAACACTATGACCCAAATGGGCCTGTGCCATCTTCCTATCTAGGAATTCTTGATCTGGAGCCTGAAGAGCTGGCCCTGGGAAGCCCATTAGTGTCCCTTCAAGGCTGGACCCTCTCACTGCGCTACCTTCCCACTCTGTTCCCATTCTTTTCTCCATGCAACACCTTCAAACAGTAAAGTGTCCCATTTGAGTTTAGAGTGCTGGAATTGGCATGAGGGAGGCCCGCTCAATGCCTGGCTCAGCCAGGTCCCCCTGTGATCCTTAATGATATCTTCTTCTCTCTTAACCTCTTTTCTCCCACATGAAAAAAATGGCAATGAGAAAAGAAGTGACATCATAAACTATCTTGAGGAACCAATGAGGAAATATATCTGAAGCACTTAGCACAGAATCCAGCACCCAGTGAGTACTCAGTACACACCTGTGAGTACCCAGCTCATCATGCTTTGGCTGCAATTCTTTCTGGCCCCAGCAAAGAGCAGCATCATGCTGGTGATTTCACCCAATTTCACTTACTTCCAGAGTCAGGAATAGCCCTCTCTTGTTAACCTTCATTTAGAAAGCAATTTAACACCCTGACATTAAAAATTAAAATATAAACAGCTCAGTGCCTGATTTAATGGACAATTAAAAATTAAATTAACAGTTAGTAAATGATGAGCTAATTTTGTTATTGTAACCACATTAGCTTCATGCTTGAAGTAGTATAAAAAGGGGGAAATAGACCCCTTAAAAGTTAAAAAAAAATACAGGCAAAAAAATGTAAACTCATACATCGTAGCTTTGACAGATTCACTCTGAAGCCATTCACTCTGAAAGCCAGTGGTCTGATATGGATGCAAAAATGTTTTGTTCCCAAAATAATGAGAATTAATGATCTGCTATAAAGAAAAAAACATACTAAAGTAATATTTGATTGCAAAATTTAGAGCAAACAGCTGGGTAAAACAGCCCAGGTCATCCTGCTCGGTGGTGGCTGGCAGCCTGTGGAATAACTGAAGATCTTCTTACTCATCCTCACACCACAATGGATTGACCAGAAGTGTTAATTGCAGGTCTCGGGTCTGAAATTCCTTGTTGGGGTTCATACACTCAGATCCAGAAGGAGAGGAAAGTGAGCAATAGACCCGCTGAGGAGTTTCAGCACCTTGGACAGGGCTCAGCAAACAGGGCAGCTTGGAAAATCCACTCTCCAAAATAATCACAGAGCTCACCATTTCTTCCTCCGGGCTCTCTGTTCTGTGCCCATTTGTTCCTTTTCCCCCAGGGACATATTGCTGTCAAGGCTCTTGTGGCTGGGTTTTGCTGTATCTGTCCTTCCTGCTAGTCGTAGAGTCCACAAGTTCAAGCACCGCTTTCACCTCGTTGACCATCATAAGCCAGCACATAGTGTGATGCCTGGTGTGTTGCAGGAGATGGGTGTTTGTTCTCTTGACTTAGCGTTAAGGAGGTAAAAATTTTGTCACTTTCCGATGTGAGGAATGCTGCTCTTTCTAGAAGCATTTGCCATTGGAATACAAGGACTGGAGATGGCAATACTGAATCCAAAGAGATGTGTCTGGCATGGTGTGATTCCAGGCATCAAGAAGTGGCCAGAGGCAAAAGGGAGACGGTGGGGAGGCGTAACTTCCATCAAATCACAGCTTGTCAACGACTGTCTGCTCTGATTACATGCTGGTCTGGCTTCAGTGAACAGAAACGATCTTAGGAGCAAAAAACACCACTCAATTCCCACAATGTGTGAAGCATCTGACAAAATCCAATCTAGTTCTGATAAGATGTGGTCCGAATGGGACAGCCATCTTCCCCCAGGATCCCCGGCTCCTATGCTGTTGGAGATCTCCACTGTTGAGGGTCTCTGCCTTGGAGTAAAAGACATTTCTCAGCTTTTGGCATCCCGGCAGCCACACCCTCTGATTTTCTTTGTTGTTATTGTTACTGGGGATTGAACTCAGGGGTACTTGACCACTGAGCCACATCCCCAGCCCTATTTTGTGTTTTATGTAGAGACAGGGTTTCACTGAGTTGCTTAGCGCCTCGCCATTGCTGAGGCTGGCTTTGAACTTGTGATCCTCCTGTCTCAGCCTCCCAAAGTGCCGGGATTACAGGCATGCACCATCGTGCCTGGCCACACCCTCTGATTTTAATAATAGCTGCTTAATTTCCTTTGGGAGAATTTCCCCTTCAGTGTACTGACACCAAAAGTTAAGGCAGTTTACTCTCCATGCAAGGGTGTACAAGTGACCCAAGGGTGGTCGATGAGCCCTCTCCTGCTGGGACTTCTGTGGCTCTGCAGTGCAGTGCCCTAAGGTGAAGAGAGCGGGCTCAACTGCTGCTTGCAGAACATCACATTTTTACAAATGTTCTTCACTTCACATGACCCATATACCAAGCCTTCCTTTCCTGGCCAAACTGTGTTCTCCAGCCTGTTCATTGATTCTGTGATCCAATATCCCTCTAATAAATTCATTTTCTGTTTAAATTAGCCTGAATCTGTTTCTAAAGCTTCCAATCCAAGATCACTAACTGATATTTTTGAGTGGGAGAGGAAGAGGTGAGCATCATCGGAGCTTCCAAATTCTCCCAGTGACACAGGTAATTTATCACATTTATTAGTTAGCGTCTTCGAAGAAAAAGAACCCAAATGAATTTAATACCAAGTGAGAAATGGGGAAGGGAGAGAAAGAGTGTAAAATCAAGAGAATGACAAGTCCCAGTGATGGTCAGAAGCCAACAGGGAGATCTGCCAAAAGAAACCAATTTCTTGCCCATTTTGTTGACTTCTGCCACAAGTAAATTAAAAGGTCCTGATCAATTCAGCCCCAGATAGGGAGGTAGGGATTCTGCATGCCTAGCAGGACTCAAAAGGCCTTCCAAATACAAGCCTTTCTTAAACCCAGGTTCTCTGTCTCATTTTCCAGATGGTTGAAGTGCTCAGCCCCAGGATCCCTGTCTTATCTCTACACTCTTGCCCAACAACACGCACAGCATAGAGCAGAAACTTCAAGAACATCGTGAACATACTGCATCGAAAAATCCAACGGCTTGCCAATGACCCATAAACCCGGAATCACACTGAAAACTCATGGAATTGTTTTTTAATTGTCAACATTCATGTGCCATTAAGATAATATTAAGTTCTTTTTCTAAATCAGATACTAAGTGGAGTCCACAAAAGGAACAAAAGAACAAAGAGAGAATCCCATTAGGGATGTCATTTGGTGCCTGCCTCCTATATCCCACGGCTTCTCCTCCCACCCCTCCACCTAACTGAGCACTGGGGGGACTATATGACCCAGGATGATGAATCCAACTTGTGGCCAGTGAATTACGACCTGCGTGATCTGGGGTGAGAAGATAGGCTTGGCCAATCATATTCCTCTGAGGTATTGAGACTTATCAAGCTGGGAAACACATGGCATGGGGGCTGAGGACGAAAAGTACCTCCTGATGCGGAGGACAAAACCAGGCATACGAGGAATTTCTATGTGAGCAGAAAAGATGCAGAATGTGAAGAATCTAGACAATAGAAAGGAGAACTGAACAAATAAATAGCAAGAGGAAGGGTGTCAAAGAATAAAAGGAGGAGTTCCTAAAACAGCCTCAATTTCTGCCAATATTCCAGTTCTAATTACAGTTTGCAGGTGTCTCAAAATAAACCTCTGTGGTTGGGGCAACTTGAAGGAGTCTGTGCCTCACAACTGGAAGAGCCAAGCAAAGAGAATCGAGCACGCCGAGATCATGTGAACTCTCTCCTGTTTCCTCTAGTCTTAGCTTTAAAACCAGAAATGGATCTATCTAAAATAGCCTTTTGTACTCATACACATTATACTTCTCCAACTGTGT
Source organism: Geosciurus inauris (assembly GCA_004024805.1). Classification (NCBI taxonomy): domain Eukaryota; kingdom Metazoa; phylum Chordata; class Mammalia; order Rodentia; family Sciuridae; genus Geosciurus; species Geosciurus inauris. The sequence goes on along the minus strand of PVHX01001967.1, from coordinate 74,190 downwards.
GCACTAGGGCACCATTTTAACCTAATGAAACTATATGAGGTAATAATATTGGATATGCATTCATTCAACAAGCATTTACTCAGCCCCTACCCTATACATATATCTGCAATATTCTTCTGGGGGTGAATGAAGGATGGAAAGAAAGGTTAAAGAATTATTGCCCCACTGGGTGCGGTGGTGCCCGCTTGTAATCTCAGCTGCTCTGGAGGCTGATGCAAGAGGATTGCGAGTTCAAAGCCAGCCTAGCAACTTAGCAAGGCCCTAAGCAACTCAGTGAAACCCTGTCTCTAAATAAATACAGAAAAACGCTGGGCATGAGGCTCAGTGGTTGAGTGCCCCTGGGTTTAATCTCCAGTATCAAAAAAAGAAAAAAAATTATTGCCCCTTCGCTAAAGAGGATGTCAGTGTGTGGACAGAAGTATCTGCATTTTACAAATGAGTAGACAGACCAAGATAGAAATAAGAGCACTCAAATTCAGTCAGTCCATTAGTTATGGAGATGAGATAGTAGCTAAGGTCTCCTGACATTTCTAGATTTCTATAATAATATAACCCTGCTTTTCCATAACCATGACCTCAGAAGGTGTCAACAAACTTTTACTTAAAGTGCCAAATAAATACTTTAGATATTGCAAGCCACACAGTCTCTGTCACAAACAATTCAATTCTGCTGTTACAGTATAGAAGCAATCTTAGAAAATAGATAAACAAATGGGCATGGCTGTGTTCCAATAAAGTTTTATTGATAAATTAGTGGCTGCCTGAGTTTGATCTGTGGGTCATAGTTTGCCAACCCCTCCTGAATCCCTGCACACTTGGAGACCCTCTCCTCCCCATGGCGATGTCATCAGAGTTCCCGGGACTTTAAAGGCAGCCACAATGCAAAAGTCCCCTATCATTTATATATTTTATTAACCTTTTGATGCTCAACTAACTGGGCTCTAGGAGCAGACTATTTGCTATCCTCAACCTGATGAGCAATGAATCACTTCACAGAGATAATATATTTTCTCCAACAGCCTCTCAATATTCCAGCTGCCCATCACCATAACAACCCACACTATATAATAAAAAAGTAGAAGCAATAACAAATAAGGGATGGATTCAGGCAGCGACTTCTTTGGATATAAGTTCTGACATTTCGAGGTATAGTACTAACAAGTCAGGCTTCGGTGTCTTCAAATATTCTGAATTCCTTGGATTCTCATAATGGTGCAAATACATTTGTGTTTTCCTAAAGGCCAGCAGCTGTATGTCAAGAATCTTAAATTATTTAGAGTATATATACATCCCAAGGAGAAAGCGAGGTCTCTATCAAGAGACGCAAGGAAAGTAGAATCAGAAAAGATAAATCTACTAAAACATTAACTGAGAAAAGCTCATAAAGGCCATTATGTAAACACGGGCATTTCAGCCTCATGCAAATTCCTGGTGAGGCAGATAAAGAGGGAGCCAGAATAGATTTATTTTTTTTTTCTGCAATGGGAAGGAGGCTTTCCAGTTCTGTTTGAATATGAGGTCTCCCTGGTTATAACATCACAACTTTTCTGTCATCAGAATCCAGTACGATTAGAGAGTAGAAAGGACAGGCCTCCAAGGACAGGTGTCTACCATCCTTTCTTCCCTCAGGTCCTGGGGCCAGGGATCATCGGCCCATGGTTACATCCTCTGTCCTGCCTCCCAAAAGAAGCAGCCTGAAAAGCCCAGACCAGTTCCGCTGGTGGAGCTTGGCCCCTGGAGGAAACCAGTAGCCTGGGAATGTTGTTGAGGATCCTTGAACCTACACCTGCCCAGCTGTGGCGTCTTCTTGGTTTCAGACAAAATCTTCCCTCCCTGCTCTGGAAGATGTGGAGAGGAGGGGGAGACGCGAAAAAAACAGCCGCCTGCAGTTTTCGGTCATCCAGAGGCTGCCATTTCTGAATCCCAGATGGTGGTGGCTCATGCATATTTTATTAAATACCCTCCTTGGAATGGCCGTTAATGAGGGAAAACAGACACTATCTTAGGGCTACTGGGAGCATCTTTTCTGCTTTCACGTTTAAGGGATTGTCTCTTTTCCTTGCCTGCATCTTGAAGTTTCCACATAACAACTAATATGGTAACAATTAGAACTGATATTTATTAAGCACTTACTATGTGTTATGTACTCTGCTGAGCACTTTACATCCATGGTATCTTTTGAAAAACTTTTGAAGGCTATCCCAGAAGTGTCTATTACTGAATCACAGGAGAACCGTTGGATATGGTGCTTAAGACTTTAACTCTTCCAGATCCAGGTTCTCTTTACTGTGTGACTTGCCTTTAATATTTCTGGTTGTACTAGTCATCTATTGCTATGTAACAAATAACCGCGGAACTTGGTGGTTGAAAACAACACAAACATGATCCATGGTTTTGGGGGGTCAGGATTAGGAGCATAGCCTGTGTCCTCTCATTCAGACTAAAATCAAGGTGTCAGCAATGGCTTCCGTCATCTCAATGCATGGCTGGTGGAGGATCTGTCTCCAAGCTCATTCAAGGTTGGCAGTATCAGGTTCCTTGAGGACTATTGGCCTGTGGGCCTCAGTTCTTCCATGACTATTGATGAGAAGCCATCCTTGGGTCCTAGTCACGTGGTCCTTTCCATATGGTTGCTTGCTTCTTCAAAGCTTGCAAGCTGAGAAGATGGCTGAGTCTTTCAGCAAGGCCAAAGTCATAACATTTTGTAACCTAATTATGGAAGTGACATTCCATAATCTTTGCCATCTTATGCGGGTTAGAAGCAAGTCACAGTCCAGCCAACCAAGGGAAAAAATAGCAACAGGGCATGGATTCCAGGAGATAGGAATTCCTGAAGACCATCTTAGAAGTCTGTCTCCCACACTGGTCTCAGTATTCTCATCTTTAAAGTGGGGATGCTAGTACCTACCTCATAAAATTGTTAAGTATTTTAAAGGAGCTATGATTAAAAGCATTTAGATTGGGGGCTGGTAGTTAGGAAGTGTTACCAAAGTGTTTCCTGTTCTTGTTAAAATACAACAATGTAAAGGTCTGACCTTTTAATTTCCCTGCAGAGTTCATTCATTCAGCTAGTGAGGGTCAGGGCAATGATTGAGCCCAGGTTATATTCACCAATGCTCAGCTGTGTGCTTGGGGATGTGACAGTGAATCACACAGACAGTCCCTGCTTCCATGCAACTGTCAGTCTAGGAGAGAGTGACATGGTCAGAGGATTACCCAATTAATTGGAAGTGCCACAAATAAAATACAGTTTATGCTCCCCCCCCCCAAAAGCACATGAAAATACAATAGCAGTATCTAATCTGATATAGATTAGCAGGAAAGGTTTCCTTAAGGGTGGACTTTTCCAGCTGAGATTGACGGCATCAGGAGGATTTGGTCTGGTAAGAGAAAGAAGGATGCTTCAGGAAGTGAAAACATTCTGGGGGAAGATCCTGAGACAGAAAAGGCACAGACTTGATGACATTCTTCACTAGTCTCTAGTCTTCTCTAGTCTCTTCTCCAGTCTTCTCTAGTCTTGTGTCTAGTCTCTAAAATTTAGCCCACACTTCAAACGGTGGGGCAAACACCACCTCAGCCACGCAGGTCCTCATGATTACCTCTCTCTAGTAACTGGGAGCATAGCAGGTGTTCCCCCAAAGGATCCATGTCTAAAGGTCCTGTTTTTTGTTTCGAGAGGTACTTGACCTGGTAACTCCTGGAGGGCAAGGTCGATGGACTCCTCCCCTCTTCATCTCTGGGGGCTGTTCACAGTCGTATTGGGGACTGAGGGGGAACGACAGGAAGGAGACTTAGCTTTATACTCTGATTCATCTTTGTACCTCGCAACATTTACAGATGCTACTTATTTTAAAAGGTAAGAGAAATTAAAAATTAAGAAAAAGGAGAAGCAAAGGTTGCAGAGTTAAAAGAGCATGCACCTTGCAATCAGACTTGCAGATCTGTGTCCTGAGATTCTAGGTGATTGTGGGCAGGTGTCTGAACCTTCTCAGAGTCAGATTCTTCTTCTGTAAAATGAGAATTCCACCTCCCTTGAAAGGCTGTTGTCAAAGTTAAACAAGAGATGGTGTCTAAAGTACCCAGAACACAGTCTGAATTCCAGCAGCACAGGTTTGGGATGTTTGAGTTCAAATCATCCCTTCTCTCTCCCTTCCTCTACCTGCTGGTGACCTAGGGAATTTCTGGTGCTGAGTTGGTGAGCATCTTTCCTCAGGGAAGAGAGAGAGCCAGGATCTTTAAAGATGTAGGAGATGGAACTCAGGCAGCCATTCCCATGTATTTTTTGATGGGCTGACCTAAACTAAAGATACAGAAGGGAAATGGCTTATGGTAGAAAGCCAGGGGCCATTCCTATGGAAGTTCTCGACCCAGGCCCTTCAGCAAAGTAGAGGGAGCTGCTGGAATCCCAGTAGACCATGACTCCTGAGGACAGTGCTGCACCTTTTCTTCCTTGCACTCCAAGACCAACCACAAAATGGACACCGTATAAGGGACTGATGATCCAGTTGTTGATCCAGCTGTTCACCCAGCCCTCCAAATTGCTATAGACTGTGAAGTGCTTTTGACTGCTTCACCCACCTGGAATTCACCACCTATCAATTCCGTCTTGCTCTCCCAACACAGAGGGTTTTCTCACAGATCTGTTCCTCGGAGTAGAGTTTCTTAATTTAAATTTTTTACTTAAAATATTTTTACTTATGCATATTTATACATATTTGTGAGGAACAAAGTGATGTTTTGATTCGTGTATATTTTAGGTGGTCATCAGCTCAGGGTAATTAGAGTATTGAACACCTTAGAGTGTTATCCTTTCTCCAGTCAGAATGGCAGTTATCAAGAATACAAGTAACAAGAAATGTTGGCGAGGATGTGGGGGGAAAGGTACACTCATACATTGCTGGTGGGATTGCAAATTGCTGCAACTACTCTGGAAAGCAGTATGGAGATTCCTCAGAAAACTTGGAATGGAACCACCATTTGACCCAACTATCCCACTCCTCAGTATATACCCAAAGGACTTTAAATCAACATGCTATAGTGACACAGGCACATCAATGTTTATTGCAGCTCAATTCACAGTAGCTAAACTAGGGAACCAACCTAGGTGCCCTTCACCAGATAAATAGATAAAGAAAATGTGGTATGTACACACAATGGAATATTACTCAGCCATAAAGAAGAATGAAATTATGGATGGAACTGGAGACTATCATGCTAAGTGATATAAGCCAATCCCCCAAAATCAAACATCACATATTCTCTCTGATATATGGATGCTAATAAGCAGGGAGGGAAGAATAGAAGTTCATTGGATTAAATAAAGGGGAATGAAGGGAAGGGAGGAGATTGAAATAGGAAAGACAGTAGAATAAATTGGCATAACTTTCCTATGTTCATATATGAATACATGACCAGTGAAACCCCCCATCATGCACAACCACAAGAATGGGAGGTTATACTCCATGTATGTATAACATGTCAAAATATACTCTACTGTCATGTATAACTAAAACTTTTTTTGGTACCGGGGATTGAACTCAGGGGCACTTGACCACTGAGCCACATCCCCAGCCCTATTTTGTGTTTTATGTAGAGACAGGGTCTCACTGAGTTGCTTAGCGCCTCGCCATTGCTGAGGCTGGCTTTGAACTCACAATTCTCCTGTCTCAGCCTCCCTAAGTGCTGGGATTACAGGCTTGAGCCACCGCGCCCGGCTAAAATAGATTTTTTTAAAAAAAGTTTTATCATTTCTATTTGGCAAGTACATTCAAAATAGAATAGTAGTTACCAGAGACTGGGGAATGTGTTAGGGGGTCATGTATTAGAACAGGTCCAAGGTCCTGTCTGTCTATAATCTAACTATCTACAGTTAGATAGGAGCAACAAATTCTAGTGCCCTGGGCCACAGCAGGGTGAATATAATTAACAATAACATACCACGTACCTTGGAGTGGATTTTCTAAATGAGGAGACATCAGGACACAGAGGTTAAAGATCCAGGCACTAACATCAGACACTTGATGTCAATCACGGCCATGCCACCACCTAGCTGTATGACCTTGACCATGTTATTTTATCTCCCTGGATCTTTATTCCTGAAAGTGTATAATGTAACCATAACAACAGCAATAATCAACAAGAGCCGGCATACACTGGTGCCTTACCATGTTGCCAAGTGCTGAATGAGTACTTTATATGTATTAGTTATTAATGGTGTTTATTTCACATAGTTTGACACAAACTAGCTAAGTGCTCAACACAAAGACTGATACATAATAGGTGCTCCGCAAATGCTACTTATTATTGTTAGTACTCCCCACTTGGAGCATGAAGGCTTGCTTGGCTTCTACATCTTGGTCTGATACCAATACCCAAGACAACTTCGTGGATATTGCTATCTTTTCCAAAGAGTTGCATGGCCTTTCTATCAGAGAATAAAAGCTCAACTGTGAGTCAAGGGCATCCATGTTCTGCATTTGTGAAAACAATATAAACGTTTTCATTTTTAGTAACAGGTGTTAATATGCTAACACTAAATCAACTTACACATTTTTCTTCTGTGTTAATATTAATTACGATCCCTTTCAGCAGCATCTGCTGCCCTTAGGATTCACATCTTAAAGCACTCCCCTGCAAAAGCCATATCTTCCTCAGGAGGAACTTTTGCCATTGCAACTGTTTTTGAAAGCATGGCTGAAGAGCATTTTCCTTTACTCATCCCAACACCTGCCACGAGTGCCTGCCAGGGAGACATCTGAAGGTAGAAACCCCTCTCCACTCTGCAACCCTGTCACACCGCACACCATCCTGCTCCGATGACGAGGCCCCACACTCACCAAATTGCTCCTGACCCTCCTCATCTCCTTGCCTGCGTGACCGCCTCTGCTACAATGCAGTATTAATTTGATTTACGACCCAGCCACCCCACCTGAGGCCCAAGAAGATGGCTCCTCTCCGATCGCTTCCATCAGCAGCGTTAAGTGGAAGGTAATAAAAACCCATACGTGGCTCAGACTTTCAATTTCAATTGGAAATTGAAACTGTGCAATATGATTAAAGTTTAATCTGCATCATCAATAAACATGTGTGCTAAAACAGCAAGGATGGCTTTACCTCCTGTTTGCAGGCATGGATTTGATGAGAGCGTGTCTGCTCTCTCTTGTCTAAATGATGTACTTCCTGGGGTAGGGGTGGGACGCAGCCTCGTACATGCACGGGCATGTGCAGAGCTGATCTATTTGCACAAAAAGATGAAAATCGTCGTCGGGACATGTTTAAGAGAGACAGCTTGCTGATGTTCAGAGGAAACTGGGTTGAATCAATAGTTCTAAAGGATTCACTAAGGCACAACGGCTTCTCAAGGAGTATTAATAGCCAGGTATCCATGCATTCATAAAGAATGTGTTGAGCACCTACTGTGTGTCAGACCCTGTGATGGGTCCTGGGGTCAGAAGGGTGAGAAAGGAAAAAATAAAATAAAACAGACGCTGTTTCTATTCTCATGGAGCTTACAGTAATGAGAGAGCTGTGAGTCAAATCATCAGGACATTAAGTGTAAAATTGCCCCTCTGTTAAGTGCCCGCCATAAAGAGGCTGGTAATGCCATTAGTACCACGAGGGGGACATGTAGCCCATTCTGGGAGGTGAGAAAGAGCTTCCTGGAGCGGGAGCTGACTGAGCAAAGGTCTGCAGAGTGAATCGTGTGGGATTCAGGAGGCTGGAGAGGGGTTGGGGGAACCAAGGCGTGGGAGATGGGACAGACAGAGTCATCCGGTCAGAGCAAGCTGCATCGGCAAAGGCCAGGAGAACAGACAGCGTGGTGGACGTAGGGGAAGGAGGGCGAGGTCGGTGGAGAAATCACACAGGATTCCACAGGGTGTGGAAAGGAGTCTAGATGTTTTTTCTCTCAGTGCACCGGGAGACCATCAGAGGGTTTCAGACGAGCAAGTGCATGGTGTCATTCAATGGACAGACAGAGGCCCAGGAGGAGGCTCTTCCGGTGGTCCAGGAGGGAGGTGAGAGAAGTTGGACTAACTGATTCCAGGTGGAGGTGATGGACAGACAGCCCAATTCTTGGGACCCTTCCCCTCCATTGGCTTCGCCCAGCGTCACACTTTCCGAGGAAACACGAGTCATTGGACATGCATGTTGGCAGTTTGGCCTTTCACTTCCCAACTGACCCACGTCTTTACCCACCCAGGCCTGTGCTGCGCTTTCGGAGGCGGGAAGGGTAGATCTCCTTCTCCATGGCCTCCGGGACTTGGCAAACACTCATTCTTCCCGGCATACTCTTCCCTTGGCTGTTTGTACTCAGTCTTCAAGTCCCAGAGCTTTTCTCTGGAGATTTCTCTCTGACCCTCTCTGCAGAACTGCCTTGGATACCTTGCCCCGTACCACCCACGCTTGCCTGCCTGGTTGATTCAGCCTTGAAGACATGCCAGGATCCCTTTCCTACTGCACCCCCATGTCCCCCACAGTGTCCTGCCCGGTACACACAAGAAGAGTCCAAAAAATACATGGTGGAAGGCACAGCTCTGCCCCTTTTCTGTGCTAACTGCCCATGCACGCTGATGACATCCACTCTTTCCACTCCAGCAGGGGTCTGTCCCCTCAACTGCCCCTCCTCTCTCCTCTCATCTTCAAGCTTGCCGTCTTAGCTGCATCTCCCTCATAGCCAGAAGTCCCTACTTCCTCATCCTCAAAAGCACTGCCACTCAGTCCTGGCTTGTTTCAAGAAGTTTCGCCACCCTCTACGTTCAAACTTCTAGAAAGCAGAGTTCCAGAAGACCAAGTCTCTACTCACCATTTCTACTTCCTCTTCCGTTCTAATAGTTCCACCAAAACTGCTCCAATGAGCCCTCCCAGAACCAAAGTCAATGTCCCCTTCCAGCTTCTACCCACTTGGCTTCTCGGTGGTAGGTGATGCTGTTGACCGCCTGCTCTGCTTGAAACTCCCCTTTCCCTTGATTTATGCAGTAATCCTTTCCAGCTCTTCACCTACATCTTTGCAAGTTCTCACGTATGACTAATGAACTTTGTCTGTGTTTTGTGATGTACAAATGACTAAGGAGACAACAAACTCTAAGATTTTGAACATGTTTTGTTCAGAAGTCTTCATCTGTTGGAGGTATCCATGAAAGTATTTTTGAATAAAATGTGATGACATCTTGGAATTGCTTTTAAATATTGCAGATGAAGTCAAGCATGACTTGTATAATCAAAAAGGTAAGCATGATTGAAAAATAAAATTAGATGACATCATTGTGATTATATCTTAAAAACCTAGATCACCTCTATGGCAGGTGATTCAGGCAAGGGCTTGGTAAGAGCCAGGGGTCACCAGGTTCTGCCTTATTTACGGAAGGTCAGGGATCATAGGGATTCATGTTATGATTGAGGAAACCTGGACAAGTTGTCAAGTGACCTGGCTTCTTGGGTAGGCCCTGCCAGGACTCAGACATGGGGTCCTGAATGGCATCTTTATCCAATACTGTAATCATTCACAAGGAAAACAAACTTCTCTAAGGCAAGTTATGAGTGCCAAGAGATTCAACATGTCTTGTGATTTGTCAAGGGTTAATATGGCATCATAGGAAAGGGCATGGTCTCTTGGGTCGGATAGATCTGGTTGCAAGCTCCTGACCCACGTCTTATTTACTTGATGAACTTGAACAGGGTCACTGAAGCCCTGAGGCCATTTGTTTCCATAACACCAAGAGCAATTTTGAGGAGCAAAGCTCTACCCCACAGGATCATGGAGAAGATCAAAATGTAGCAACACCTGGAACATAGTAGTTGTCCCTTAATTCTTATTGGGGGTTGATGGACAAGTGGGAGGCAGGGGGTTACATCGGTCTTTCAGGAAAGCTTTGAATTGGTCCATCTTTCTGTTTCCTGTGCATCTCATTCAATCAGGATGACTTGCAGTTAGCGGCAAATCCATCCCTGGGACTGAAGATCTGAGACTAGTGATAAAAACGTCAGCCAAGATTTGCTACATCTTTTTTTCCCACCCCCTAGTCTCCTATTAAAAGTGATTTGTCGTTAGGGCTAAACATGGGAAAACAAATGTGATTAAAATTTTCCCATATTAAATACCTGCATGGCGGTGTCAGACCTGAGCTGAACTCCCTGGAAAGGCTCTCATTCATCCATCTGGAGGGGGCAGGAGCAGCTGGCAGCCAGGAAGCAGAGTGAGAACCTGGGATTGTTTCTCTGCCACCACATTCTGGAAGTTTCCTTCCCTCTGGTTACTTCCTCCCATCGGCTCCGATCAACATGAATTCAAGGTGCTGGGGGTATGGGGTGGCATCGTGGTGGCATCATGAAGGTGGAAGAAAGATCAGGAAGAAGGATGTGCTTAGCCATCCTTATTCTTTCTTCCTGGAGGGGGAAAAATCTCTTCTAACTTTCAGAAATGTGATAGACCTGTCAAAAATTCATGAAGTCAGTTACATAGGTTATGAAACTCACTTCACAGCTTTTATATCTGTCGGAAACCTTTTGCTTTCTTAAGCTCTGTGGTAGATCAATTGCAAAAATATCCACAATTCTTTAGCACTCCCTATATCCACACCTCTTGCAATGTGACCTTGAAGCTCCTCTAATCAAGAAGAAAGACTCTTTCCCAATCCTTGACATAGGCTGTATTTTCCTTGTCTATATAGTAATTAGGAAAGACTTGATAGAGGTCTTGTAATAACCTTAGAAAAAAGAATGTGGCAGAAATGAGTGTGTGCCTATTCCAAGGTTAGGGCAAGAGGTCAATGTCTGGTACACTTCCACTCTTTCTTCTTGGTAAGAGTAAGCTTGAGTTACTCTATCAGATCATGAGAGATACACAGCCTAGTTACCACCTGTCATCTCATCCAACAGCCAGCTAAGTGCTAGACATGTGAGTGAGGCCTTCCTGGACTAACAAGCTTCTAGCTGACCTCAACATGACCACAGATTCATGAGAAAACTCAGCTGAGATCAGTCCATCTTATCCTAGACCAGTAAAACTGCCCAGTAACCTTTGGATAGGTAAGAAATAATAAATACCTATTGTTTGAAGACACATTGTTAGAGGCAGTTTGTTATACAGCAAAACTAGCTGATATAAAGTGACTTATCATGAACACATCTTCCTCACATAGGCCCCCACACCAACACCCTGCAAATAACTTTATCAATTATGCTCCAAAATTGAAAGCTTTATAGAATTGGGTAAGATCCTTGTTTAATGTAAAAAGCTCTCCCTGAAAACTCAAACTATAACGATTTCTTCTCAGAGACGCTAAAATGTTCACTCAAGGACCAATATAGAGATAATTCCTTGCCTTACCAGTGCCACTTGCTTGTGATATACAGGGTTCCTATTACTCCACTCCAGTCATAATTACTGTACTGGTTTCTCCTCCTCAAGGGGACTGTAATATGTCTGCTTGATAAGAAATAATAGGTAAGAATCAAAAGTAGAGGTAAATTTGTTCAGTCACATTACCAAACTTTCCCATCCCTCCATCAATTATAAGTCAGGGGATGGATCATCTGGATCGCTCAGGCCAAGGACATGTTAATGGAGGCAAAGGTTTATATGGGCCAAGGTTGGCCATTAATCTCTCCCACTCCTTTCTCCTCTTTTACTCCTTCCTCTTCCTCTTCTTTTCCTCCTCCATCATCCTCCCTTCTCTCTTTTCATGATTTTAGGAAAACATAGTCTACCCCTATCTGTTAACAGGGGCCACTTCCCTCACCACCTTGGAGTTTAAGGGAGAACCGGAGTGAGACGTAGAGGTCCAGCTTCCCTGCTAGTCTAGGTGAGGCAGAAGAAGCTACCTGAAGATGTCCAGAACCGTCCAGCTCTTCAAGGGAGAAAGGTGTCATGAGAGCAGGATCTTGTGTTCTCCTAGTGGTATGGATGCCCTTGAGGGACCTTTCACAAACTCACTCCAACTCAAAGATCAAAAGTGACCAGAATTCCTTTAAAGAGCGAAGAGAGAAGTGCATAGAAAGGTCTTGGACAGCATGAAGGCTAGCTTGGCTTCACCAGGCGTGGTGGCTCAAGCCTGTAATCCCAGCAGCTTGGGAGGCTGAGACAGGAGAATTGCGAGTTCAAAGCCAGCCTCAGCAATGGCGAGGCGCTGAGCAACTCAGTGAGACCCTGTCTCTACATAAAACACAAAATAGGGCTGGGGGTGTGGCTCAGCGGTCGAGTACCCCTGAGTTCAATCCCTGGCACCAAAGAGAAAAAAAAAGAAAGAAAGAAAAAGTCTTGGGCAAAAAATGGAACCACTGGTAGGTGGGGTCACATTCAGTGCTGAAGCCGACCATGAGGAAATGGCAGCCTTGTCGGTAGAGCAGACAGGGAGTGGTTGGTAACGCTACATCTGTTTGTATTCCTATGGAATATCAGGAGATAACTGTTCTCTGACAATGCTCTTTGGCATAAAAGTGTCAATCATAAACTGATCACACAATGGTAATTTGAACACATGAGAAAAAATACTTCAAGTTTTTCCCTAAACATAAATCTTTCCTGAAACCAGAAATCGCCTCCTCAAAGCTATCTCCATTCTGCAGCTCTTGACATTGTCGGGGTTCTTATTACAAGCCAATTTCTTCATCTTCTGGTTTCTCTTTCCTCCCACCAACTTCACTTTCTCATACCTTTCCCCTTGGGTTTTCCCTTCCGCCATTTTTACACCTTGGGCACTGGGTGAACTCCTCCTCCAGAGTTCTGCAGTACCTCACCTCTATCTGGGATGTTCCACTCCAAATTTCCTTCCTGGAGAATGCTTTAGGTCTCAGTTTAGATGGCACCTCCTCCAAAAATTTGGGTCAGGGTTCCCTCCTCTTTTAGGAGTTGGGTTACTGCCCGGCATTTTCTATGTGTGATTACTTCTTCCTCTATAGCCAAAGATTTGAATACATTGTTTTATTTCTTCATAGAAAGAGTAGCTATAGATACAAATCATCACTTGGGGAATCCCAGCACCCTAAGACATGGGCCATTCTATGCCCGTGAGACATAGAGTCTGCGCCTTTCCTTTACCCTGCCACGATGAGCTCCTGGAGGGCCCAGACCGTGCTTTGATCATGTGGGTGCTGGCTGGTTCTCATAGCTCATGGATGTCATCAGGCCTTTGATTCAGCCTGTACTCACAAGATCTGACCACTAGTTTGGTTCAAACCAAGATCCCAAGATCAACTACGACCAGCTTTTCTCCTACCCACTCAGTTGGATAAAGCAAACTGCCATTGAATCCATCAGATGAGGATGTTCTTGTGAGCAGGCAGTCCAACTGGAAGTTCACCTGTATGAGGTGGAGACTGAAATCAAAACCCAGCCCTGACACTTACTTAGCACAGTCACTTAGTCTGTGTCTTAGTTCCTTCATCTGGACCATTGGGATAATAATAGTGCCTCTTCTAAAGCAGATGCGACGACGAAAGAGAACATTATAGTCTTTCGGGTACATGGGCATATGAGTGTCCGCTATGATGATGGTAATAGTGATGCTGATTATGATACCATCATCCTTGGGCAGTGTTGATTGGCTGGGAAGCATTCCAAGTGGAATAAGGAACAGATCTGAGCTCAACACCTATCTGGTACCTAATACAAGCTTAAACATAATTAGCACACTTTGGGCAGGATGATAGGAAGTTTCCATTTCTTTGTGCACGTGCCCTTTTCCCTTGTCTTTGAGTATTTGTACCAGTTGGTGATTCGGTATGCACGAACATTTCCCATTGACAGGAAAGTCACAGAAAATGCAACCCTACAGCTCAGATATGAGTTCAGTGGCTCTGAGTCTTGGTGGCATGATTGATGGGAGTTTTATTGCAAATGTATAAATCTGCATTCCTTTCCTCCCGCGGTGGCACATCAATGTTTTGGTCTCGTACAACATGCCCTGGTGCATTGAAGATAATGGAGCTTTAATGGCCCTGATGGCTCTGCATCAAAGGTGGCCAATGCCCCATCAGCTCAGATGACAGAAATGACTGGGTCAATGACACTCACACACCCACTGCCTAGTAAAGACAGCCCAAACTCCCACAGCGAAAGACAGAAAGTGTTCATCAATGGAACTTCAATTCCATAACATTTGTGGAGCTCCTGTGGGGGTGGGGCTTCAGAGGACACAGTACCTGGCACACAGATGGGTGTGAAATAAATTATTGTTAAAATAATGAATGGATGAACCATGAATAATAATTCAGAATGATTATTCAGAATGAATGGATGGATGAAAATCTGCATATCATAAAGTCACCAAGGAATCTATGGTGCTTTCTTTTTTGGAACCTGAGTTTGCGAAAAATAAATAAATAAATAAGCCATCAAACCCAAAGAGATAAATATATGACAAAACCTCAAAACTTACTGCCAATGTGATGAAGTCACAAAACCAGGTGAGTGGTTAATGGCTTGGCCACTAAACCATGAAAATTCTGAAAGAGACTTAACTGAATTTCAAGCAGGTTTGACCATCAGCCACAGGCACTAATTGCATTACTATTTTCGTGATTCTAACAGATAATATTTAGTCCATAATATTTGTTCTGTAACCTATGGGAAAGGGTCACATGTTATAGGAGAGAAAAACTTATGTGGAGAATCTCAAGGAAGATGCTTTTAAACCTAGGGCAATTATGGAAAAGAAGGCATTTACAGTCAATCTGGAAGTAAAGGCAGAGCTTCACATTGCACTACCGGGCTGAGAACATAGTAGGAGGAAATAGCAAACAGGGGCACAGAGCCATGTTTTTCCAAGTGCATCCTAAGGAACTGTGTGTCCAAACTCACCAGGGAGTCAGCATGCCCAGCCTACCAGGTCAGCATCTCTGTGTTAAAGGATCCACGCATCTGAATTCTAAAAGATGCGGCCATTCTTAGGTGCTGCATTTGGGGGAATTATTTCCAAAACCTGTCAATATCACCTTTTAATTTTATTCTCTCAACTCTCCAGGGAAGTAGGCGTGACAGCCTCCATTTTATGGTTAAGGGATGCTGAGGCTCAGGGAGGTGATGCAATTTGTCCAGAGTCACCCAGCCAATAAGTCTAAAAGCTGTGATTCAAACTAATCAGACACTAAACTTCTTACTATCCTCTCTGAATATACACTACAGGACAGGGCGTGGGAAGGGGGGCTGGAGGCAGTGACTTTGAACGAGTACATTCTGATAATAGTAGTGGTAGAGATCGATAAAGACAATGATACTGTTTTATATCTGTAAAATGAGAGAAAGGACATCCCACCGTGCCACAGACTTTATCAGGAAGTCGTGATTAATGAGCAAAGCCCTAACTCAGCTTCCCTAATAGATGCTTGTTATATCACCAGGACATTTCCATTTCCGCCATACTTGGCTGTGACATGCTTGACCAGCAGTAGCGGTGCTGCTCTGAGTTTGATCAGGCTCATCTCTGTTTTTAAATTAAAAGGTCAATAAGTACATGTGGCCAATAGAGCAGCCAGTGAGCAGGAGATGAAGTCAAAGCATTTGTTACACCATCGTGGGGGCAGCTCAGGACTGGGTTTGAGCTCTGAGCTCTGTAGTTGGGCATTTTATTTGTGGTCAGCTAGACCTAAAAGGTGAAAACATCTGATGTCAGACATCCAAGGTCATGGGTCTGAATGACCAAGAGGACAGCCTACCCCGCTGTCCCAAAGCTCCACCTGCCTCCCAACACCGGTCAGGTAGATGCGGTCACTCAGAAAGTTCACAAAGGGGAAACTACGTGAGAAGCTTTGATAGATTGGAGGTCGGGCTCACTCCTTCCTCCAGTTTCCTGCTCAAATGTCAACTTCCAAGGACTTCCATGTCCCCTCATTCTCCTTTACCTTTCTTTGTGACTTTGGGTGATACCATATATTATGTCATCGACTTCTTTGTTCTGTTTGCTGTGTGTGTGTCCCTGCTAGACTGCATGCTCTGTACAGTTAAGAGACTCTTGTCCTCCCTGTTACCCACACCCAGGACTGTGCCTGTCATATTGAAGACATTGCATAAATATTTGTTGAATGAGAGAAAAATGTGTTGGCATGAAAGCATCCTCTAATTCAGAGAAGCAACTAGACTAGCATGTAAACTTAAAAACAAGGTTTCCTGGGCTTGCCAATGTGTGTCCACTCTCTTAGCTGGACTCCAGCACCGGCTGCCCACTGCTTTAGCCAGAAGTGCTCTGCTTCCCTGCTCCAGGCGACTTCCTGAGGCTGCTGGTCCTGAATTCGCAGGCTCGGCTCCTCGGGCCCAGGCCTCCACGGCACCCTGCGTTTCCACCTTCTGTTCCATTTCAACGTGTGAACATTTGTTCCGTGTTTGTCTTCCCTACAGATTCCACTTTGTGAACTCCACGAAGGCAGGAATAGGGCTTCCCTCCTACTGCTGCATTCTCAGCACTGAGCACAGAGCAGGAGAGTTGGTGCTCAGTAAGGATCCCACCCCTTGCCAGGCGTGGTGGTGCATGCCAATAATCCCAGCGGCTCGGGAGCGGGAGGCTAAGGCACAAGGATCACAAGTTCAAGCCAGCCTCAGCTACTGGGAGGCGCTAAGCAACTCAGTGAGATCCTGTCTCTAAATAAAACACAAAATAGGGCTGGGGATGTGGCTCAGTGGTCGAGTGCCCCTGAGTTCAATCCTCGGTACCCCTCGTCCAAGAAAAGATTGCACACGAGCAGAGTCGAAGGATTATCACCCACTGAAATGACCTTCAAGCGCTGGACAAACACAGATGCCCAATTCCTGAGATGCTATTGGCAAAGGAATGATTCAGGGATCTGGGAATGCAACAAGGTTCAGCTCATCCCCACTTATTCTCCAAGCTGAGCTGCTCACTGAGGGATCAAATCCTTTTCATATTTCCAAAGACCTCTGGCCCTGGCTCCAGAAGCTGAAGCCATTACCAAGTCCATGCCCCAAATAGCAGGCACGCAGGGATTGGCTCTTTTGCAAATGTATTATTCAAGCCCCTAGCTAAAAAAAAAACAATATGTCTGATCCTGGAGGTGAAAAATTTGCAACTAACTCAGCATCTCTGAATGCTAGCAAAATTTGAAGCAATCTGGAGAATTGTGCTGAAATTGCGAAGTCAGGAGGCCAAGAGGAAGAGGCTGTGCTAACTCTTCCTTCAGAGAAAAGCCCAGAGCTGGGGTAGAGGCCACGAGGAGGGAAGGGAGGGGCAGCCTGGGGGAGAAAATCATATGGTAACCGTTTGTGGCTTTTGTTTAACTCTAATTACAAAACTCAGAAACACAAGGCAAAAATCTTCCATAATTAACCACCCAGAGATAACAACTTTCAACATTTAGCTGTACGCCCTTTGGGTACAGAGAGCATGGGCTGCAGCCTGCACTAGTTATTTCCTAGCGAGCCCTTCACCCAACAGCTCAGCCGACTGGCAGGCCAGCAGGAGACAAAGGGCAGGCGTCAAGGACACGGACTTCGTCATCATACAGGCCTTCATTTACCAATTTAGCAATTTCCGGCAAGACACTTAAGCCTTAATTTCCAAATGTATAAACTGCGGACAAAAATGGAATTGATTTCCTGAGTCAAGAGGCTCAAATGAAATACAATGTGTAAAATATGTTAGCCAGGGACAACGAGCCTGGTGATTAAAATAACAGGTAACATTAAGAAAACATCAGTAGGCACTTCTAACATCATTTTTTGATGCCCCAAAGTATAGTGAATGGATTTGCTTACCAAATCCCCTATTGTTGGACACATATGTTTTTGCCTTTTTTTTCCCCCTCCTGTTGGCTGGGACCAAGGATCCCTAGGAGAACAGAAAACACAAGAAGCACAGATGGGTTCCCACTGATGCACTGGTACCACAGGTGGTGGTGCCAAGGACAGATGGGCTCCCAAGGAGGAAGGAAGAGAGGGGGAGGAAGGTAACAGCTGAAATTATTCAAAGGAGGACAAGTAGCTGTTCTTCGTTCTTATACTGACTAAATTGTTTCACTAGATTGAAGACAAGAGGGCCGGAACCACACACAACACCCAGCATGGTATTTTAAAATGAAATTCAGACACCGTATCTCCTTTTGGGGGTGGTTGCTGGGGATTGAACTCAGGGGCATCTGACCACTGAACCACATCCCAGCCCTATTTTGTATTGTATTTAGAGACAAGATCTCACTGAGTTGCTTAGTTCCTCGCTTCTGCTAAGGCTGGCCTTGAACTTGAGATCCTTCTGCCTTAGCCTCCCGAGCCACTGGGATTACAAGTGTGCACCACCACACCCGGGTCTTATCTCCCTTAAAAAAAGAAAAAAAGTCATCTTCTTTATCCTGACCTACAAAGTTCAGGATCAAGATCTGGCACCTGTCTCCTGCTCTGACTGCATCTCCTGTCACTCTCCCCTTTTCTCTCTCCAGTCTAACCACACTAGCCTCCTTGCTAGGCTTGAAACCTGCAATACTCATTCCTGCCTCAGGACCTTTGCACTTTCTGTTTTCTTCACCTGGAATGCTCTCTCCAGATCTTTGCATAATGTCCAGTTTATGGTTCAAGGCCTCCAGGAGTTGATCATGTCCTGAGGCTCCATCCTTGTAAATGGGATTGTGGCCCTAGTAAAGAAGGTAGAGGGAGAACACACTGGTGAGAACGCAGGGAGAAGTCAACCATTTGCAATTCAGAGATGGCCCTCGACAGAGACCAGCCATGCTGGCACCCTGATTTTGGACTTCCCAGTCTTCATAACTGTAAGAAATAAATCTCGGTGGTTTATAAGCTGCTCAGTTTATGGCATTTTGTTATAGCAGCGCAAGGGAACTAAGTACCTCAGTGGTAAAGGGCAGAGACGAAAGCATTCATTGGAACGGTGGCTCCAATCATGTGATATCGGGCAAGTTATTTAACCTCTCTGTGCCTCGATTTCTCATCTATGAAATGGGAACAACAATGATGTCTGCTTTCTAGGGTTACTGCAAGGATTAAATGAGATGATATACAGCAATTGCTCAGCAATGTGTCTGGTACTTAGCCCTTGGGTGAAAGTTCTTTCTTCTTATTCATCAATTACTTCTTTAAGTCATTCTCTCTCCCCTAATTATTTCAGTGATATTTTGACTCAAATATTCATGCACTTAATTATTCCCTTGGCAATGACTTTCTTATCCTTTTGCACTTCATGCTTCTGTCTCTTCACCTTCATCTCTCCATCTGTGTTTGGTCTAAACAAAGATTTGTCAAGCTTGTTTTGAAGGATCCTCAAGCAATAGTAAGAAAGAACAGCAGCATGTGGCTTCAACCCTTATGTCTCCACCCCAGTTATGTCTTCAGTGCACCCCTGTCCCCCCTATCCCCCAAATCTCCTGCTTGCCCAGGGTCACAGGCCCAATACTTCAGGATGCAAGCCCTCACCTCCCTGCTGCCTGGGCTCCTGCCCTCTCTCTGTCTGTCCAGTGTTCAGTGTGCAAACAGAGCTGCCTCTTCCAGGGCAGGGTGGCACATCTTGCCCCAGCAAGAGACACTTCAGAAATCTCTCCGACTCACATTGGGCTGGCATTCTTCCCCCAGATTCCCCAAAACACCCAGGACAGAGGCCAGCTCCTCCACCCCAGCCCAGCAGGTCCTCTTCTGGTACCTAGGGTGGGAGGCCAAGGGGGTTCAGGCGTGATGCTGAAGAGAATCATAATTATGGTACTGAAACGTGTCTATGGATTTGGCTCCTACAGTCAAGCATGAAGAACAATATTCAAACCCAACTGGCCAGAGTGGTTGCTAGCTGAGCAAGTTGGCAGATCTGGGGTGTGCTGCATCCTGAGCGGGCTTGCTTACTGCTCATTTCGTGTGCTTATGAATTTATTTGTCCTTATTACGAGAAGATGTGCTCTATGCAATAAACAGCAGTGATTTCCCTCATTTTTAAAATTTTAAAACATCTCAAACCTACAGTAAAGTCAGGTTATTGAACACGCCTAGACCTTTCAATGAGGCTCATCCAATTCTCTCTTGCCCTCCCTTCCTTGGAAGGAGCACATGAGTACTTTTCTCTCTTCTCCTGGTGGCCCATCCCTAGCTACTGCACAATGACCCCATCCTGTTTGTGCAGCTCATCTCAGGCTTCCCAGCAGGAAGTGACCCCAACCTGTCCTCCAGGGATGCTCCAGATGCCTGCTGCCCACCGGCCTCCTCACAGCAGGCTCCGCAGCTACAACCCCACTAAGCAGACCCCACCCCCTGGCATGGATCACAACGAGGGCCTCTGTCCTAAAAGGATCACAGCCTCGGGATGCCAGGGGCCTATCTGGACGGGATGAATCCCATCAGATTCACCCTCTTCGCAACTTGAACCAAAAGAAGATAATTTCTAGAGGGCTGCAGACACGACAACTTAGTAGGTCGGGTAGACTCCAGGGTTTCACCATAAAGGTTGAAACCACAAGGAAACAAAAGGGAGATGAAACAGTTACACAAAGGTAGTTGAGAATAATATTTATAATAATAATAGTAAACAGCAATATCCATTTAGTAAGCATATTTGCGTGCTCTGCAGGGCATGATCAGGACTCCATTCCATGATAACAACAGAATCAACACTCTCATCTCCTCTGTTGACACTGAGGCACAGATCAGCTAAGTGGCTCACCTGGGGCCACACAGCAAGCAAGTGAAGGAGTCTGTGTTAGGGGGCCCTGTCCCATTGGTTCCAGGCTCTCTCCCTGTGCTTCCTGGGGCCTGCTACTCCACTTCCTCTGGATTCCCAGGAGCCCTTTCTGGGAGCCATGGCAAGGCCTTAATTGTGAAGTCAGTTGGAGTGGGTGTCCGTTGACACCAATCAAAGGACACCTGACTAAAGGCCCTTAGCCTCATCTGGGCCTTCCACCTGTCTCCATCTGGGACAGGATTTACCCAAGAACAACATATCTGCCATGGTGACTGAAGGCCCCAAAGTTTGTAAAAGGGGAATCACATTTTCTGGGAAGCCAAGGACGGCGCCTGAACATTAATTATAAATGACCCATTACCAAAAATTCGATGTGCACAAATAGTCATCAATGGCTTCCTGATTGAGGTGCCACTTTTGATTTATTATAAATGTGAAAGAAAATTTATCAGGGCTCTCATGCTTACACCTCTGACGTTCGTACCACAACATAACCCAATTGCCCAGAGAAGATCCCAACCTTTGAGGACCTGAATTTTCCTACCACTGAGCTTTTCAGAGAAGGATCACTTATTTGATGAGGGAGAGACTTTTTATTTAATCATCCTCAGGTAACTAATTTTTAGAAAATAAGCATTCTCCAAAGTACGGATAACACAAGTGACAGCAAGCATAATTGAATCTTTCTCTGATGATTTAGGAGGTGCTTCTGAACGTCACTTCCTTTATTCAGGATTGTAAAATAAAAATCTGGATAATAAAATCGAAGCCTCGTGTTTGCTTGTTAGAGTCTTCTGGGTGTTACATGGTTGTGGGATGGAGTCTAAACATAAATGTCACATCTAGTTTCTTGGGCTCTTTATCAGAATCATCCGAGTCGCAGTGAATGATGTTGGAAACTCTTAGTCCCATTGGGGTCCATCTACAGGTTCCATAGTGAAGGCTTCCACTTGTATCTATATTGGCTCCTTTAAGCAGTTAAGACCTTAGCTCTGAATTCCCAGGTGGTTGAGAAAATCACAGAGTTTTCATATTTGGGAGATAACAGCTCCCACCTCGCAGTGGAACTTGAAGATTTATGATTTGCAGATCATATTTATCATATAATGTCTTGTGCTTAGTATGTGCTCAATAAACGGCGTTATTAAAGAAATACCCGAGAGCACGACAGGGATCTGGGTAGCTCCTAAATATTCTGACTTGTATTTGTTTTCCTGGCAGATGAAAAATCAATCCTACTCCAGGATGTCCCCTTTTAGAGAACAACTCAAGTCCCTCTTCGTGCAGAAAGATGCAGAGAGAAGCAGGGGGGACGCAGAAGGACGAAAGCCACGGTTCTAGGGAAGCTTTGGTGCCCCGGAAACTCACAGGTCCTTGGATTCATGTTCCTCGTCTTTCCAGCCTGCCCTGTGAAGCCGCCCACCCCATCACTGGGCACGACTTGGCATCACAAAGTGTTTTCAAGGAATCTGATCTTTTTTCTTCTTTTAACTTCTACGTAGTAGCTCATTTGTTTCTCCTTTCATTCAGCAAGGGTTTATTGGGTACCAACTGTGAGCCTGGTACTGTAGTGGGTGCTGAAGAAATACCACCAGGAAATGAATCAGACCTGGACTTGCCTTCCCAGAATACATCAAAGGAGAAATGCAGAGCAGGATCAGGGTGCAGGATGACCTTCTCCAGCCTTAGAGG
This sequence comes from Geosciurus inauris, assembly GCA_004024805.1. Taxonomy (NCBI): domain Eukaryota; kingdom Metazoa; phylum Chordata; class Mammalia; order Rodentia; family Sciuridae; genus Geosciurus; species Geosciurus inauris. The sequence goes on along the minus strand of PVHX01001967.1, from coordinate 51,886 downwards.
TGGAGGGGAGGAGATTCGGAGAAGCCTTCCTTAAGAAGTGACATTTAAGCTGAGCCCTGGGAAGAAGAAGTTAGCATCCAAGCTTTTCCTTGAAGAGCAGCACAGAAGACGTCTTGACCTTTCAAAGATTTAAAGACAGCTCTCTGACCTCATTTCCTGTTATTGACCAATCCTCTCACTTTGTTCCTGCCATACCAGTCCACACTGGAACTTCTCCCAGGCAGTATTCTCTCCTTAGACAACACGATTCTAGGACCTATACCACTCAGAGGGACCACACCATCAACAGGCTCCATCTAAACTTCTACAAAGTATGACACAACCTCCCTAATTTATATCATTGACGACCCTGCTATAAGGATCCATTACAAAAATTGTTTACAAAAGAATTAGAGTCTTCTCATGTTGCCCGAAGCTTCACATTAAGAGTGTCTTTCTTTTTCCTATTTGGAAGTGTTTATAGGATTTCCATGATGTGCCAACCAATGAGCCAGACCAGAGAGTAAGACAGTTTTATACAAGTTGGTTTCCCAAGGAAGCAGATGTCAGGACAGACTTGGGAAAAGAGGGGTGGAGAAGCACCTACAAGAAGAAAAAGTAGGCCCAGCTCTGCATCATGTCAGCTTAGGAACCGACTTCCTTCACAAGACTGCTAAGTATAAGAAGTAAAATCAGGAATCAATAAATGGGATGGCATCAAACTAAAAAGCTTCTTCGCAGCAAAGGAAACAGTCAAGAACATGAAGAGGGAGCCTCCAGAATGGGAGAAAATCTTTACCACCTGCACCTCAGATAGAGCATTAATCTCCAGGATATACACAGAACTCAAAAAACTTAACACCAAAAAACCAAATGATCCAGTCAATAAATGGGCAAAGGAACTGAACAGGCACTTTACAGATGAGGAAATACAAATGGTCAACAAATACATGAAAAAATGTTCAACATCTCTAGCAATTAGAGAAATGCAAATTAAAACTACACTGAGATTCCATCTCATCCAGTCAGAATGGAAATTATCAAGAATACAAGTAACAATAAATGTTGGTAAGGATGTGGGGAAAAGGTTCACTCATACATTGCTGGTAGGACTGAAAATTGGTGCAACCACTCTGGAAAGCAGTATGGAGATTCCTCAGAAAACTTGGAACAGAACCATAGTTTGACTCATTATCACACTCCTCAGTATATAACCACAGGATGAAAAATTAGCATATTTCAGTGACACAGCCACATCAGCGTTTATAGCAGCTCAGTTCACAATAGCTAAGCTATGGAAGCAACCTCGGTACCCTTTAACAGACAAATGGATAAAGAAACTGTGGTATATAGATTCAATGGGATATTACTTAGCCATAAAAAAGAATGACTTTATGACTTTTGCCAGTAAATGGATGGATCTGGAGACTATCGTGCTAAGTGAAATAAGCCAATCCCAAAAAACCAAAGGCCGAATGTCCTCTCTGATATATGGATGCTAACACATTTTAATAAGAGGAGGAGGGAAGAATAGAAGTTCATTGGATTAGAAAAAGGGGAATGAAGGGAAGGGAAGGGAATGCATTGGGAACAGGAAAAACAGCAGAATGAATCAGACATAACTTACCTACGCTCATGTATGAATACATGACCAGTGAAACCCCACATCATGTACAACCATAAGAATGGGATCCTAATTAGAATAAGTTATACATCATGTATATATAATATGTCAAAATATACTCTATAGTCCTGTATGTCTAAAAAGAGCAAATAAAAAAATTTTTTGGAAAGGGTGATTGGGGAAGGGAAAGGGAGGAGGCTGGATTGGGCAAGAGGAGATGTCAGATCCTACTGCAGACCTAACAAGTCTCTGCTAGACTCTGGAATTAAGAAGAGTCACCCCTTGGGTGGAGCTGACCAGGCCTTGTAACCTGCACACAGTTACATAGTTATGTAGTTAGTCATAGTTAAGTTGATATCCTAAGAATAGCTTGCTTTTGGTTTCCACCATCTTGTCAATCACTGGCCCAGGGTTCTCCTGAGAACACTGTAACCTTGGCTTAAAATTGATGCAGACCCTAATGAAGATAACAGCTAGACATTGTTAGCTATCCTCACTTTTTGAAACTAGACAGTGATTCTTTTTGCGGGGCAGGGTGGGGGGCAGCAGGAGCCAGGAATTGAACTCAAGGGCGCTGAACTACTGAGCCACATCCTCAGCTCTATTTTGTATTTTATTTAGAGATAAGGTCTCACTGAGTTGCTTAGTGCCTTGCTTTTGCTGAGGCTGGCCTTGAACTCATAATCCTCCTGCCTCAGCCTCCAGAGGCGTTCAGATTACAGTCGTGTGCCATTGCGCCAGGCTAAACAGTAACTCTTTTCCTCAGGAAAGATCTGAGCAGACCATCTCCACATCTGCCACACTGGTAGACAAAAAGGAAATGTACTGTCTATGGAAGCTTCTTGTCTAACACCAGATTCTGGTCACACAACAAATATTTTAGTACTGCCTACAATTGAAAATAAAACATCTTGTATGCTGAAAACTTAGAATATTGTTGAAAGAAATTAAAGAAGACCTAAATAAATGTAAAATCATCCCATGTTCATTGATTAAAAGACAATATCATTAAGGTGGAGATACTCCCCAAACTAATTCACAGATTCAATGCAATCTCCATAAAAATTCTGACTGCCTTTGTGCAGAAACGGAAGAGTTGATCCTAAAGTTCATATGGAATTTTAAGAGATCTCAAATAGCCAAAACAAATCTGAAAAAGGAGAACAAAGTTGGGAAACTCTTGCTTCCCTATTTCAAAATGTACCAAAGTTATATTGATCAAAACAAAATGTTTACCAACAAGACAGACACAGATGAATGGGACAGATTTGAGAGTCCAGAAATAAACCCATGTGTCCACAGTCAACTGGTTTATCAACAAAAGTACTAAGACCACTTGATGGAGAAAAGAATAATCTTTCCAACAAATGATGCCACAGAATGAAGCTGGAACCCTACCCAACACCTACACAAGAATTAACTAAAAAAGGAGTAACCCTTTGAAGGAACCATAGATGAAAATCTTCATGACTTGATTATGCAACACCTTCTTAAATATGATAACAACAACAACAAAAAACACAAGCCCCAAGCAGATAGAGATAAACTGGGCTTCACTGAATCTAAAAATCTGAGCATCAAAGGATACTATTAAGAAAGTGAAAAGATAATCTGAAGAATTACATATTTTCAAATCATATATCTGATAAGGATCTAGTATCTAGAATATCCAGAAAGCTTTACAACTCAGTAATGATCAACATACAATCTGATTTTAAAATGGAGAAAGGAATTGAAGAGAGACAGCTCCAAAACAGAGATACAGATGGCCAATAAACACATTGATGCTAGCCACCCTTAGTCAATAGGGAACACAAATCAAAACTGCAACAGATAAGACTTAGATACCCCCTTGGATGACTAGAATACAAAATGGAAATGATCAACTGTTGACCAGGATGTGATAAAACTGGAACCCTTCAACGTGGCTGATGAGAATGTGAAGTGGCTCAGCCACTATGGATAAACTTTGGCACTTGCCCAAGAAGTTAAACATAAAGCTACCCTAGGAAACAGCAAGTCCATTCCTGGCTAGATAGCTCAGAGAATTGGAAACACAAGCTCAGAGAGAAGTGTATACACAGATGTCCACAACAGCATTATTTATAACCGCTAAAAAGTAGGAACCACCCAAATGTCCATCCGCCAGTGAACGGATGCCACAAAACGTGGTATTTCTATTTCACAGAACATTCATCAGCCATAAAAGGGAATGGAGCGCTGATACATGCCACAGCAGCGATGGACCTCAAAAACTTGTTTAAGTGAAGAAAAGGAAACAGGCACAGAAGGCCACCTACTGTGTGCTTTTTTTTAATGACACGTTGATAGACAATTCGCTTTATGAGCCGGGTGCCACTCTCATAAAGCAGTGATGAAAATGTTCTGAAATCGGAGGGTGGCGCACGCCTGTAATCTCAGCACTTTGGGAGGCTGAGACAGGACGATCGAAGTTCAAAGCCAGCCTCAGCAACTGTGAGGCACTAAGTAACTCAGTGAGGCCCTGTCTCTACATAAAACGCAAAATAGGGCTGGGGATGTGGCTCAGTGGTCAAGTGCCCCTGAGTTCAATCCCTGATACAAGAAAGAAAGAAAGAAAGAAAGAAAGAAAGAAAGAAAGAAAGAAAGAAAGGAAGGAAGGAAGGAAGGAAGGAAGGAAGAAAAGAAAAAAGAAAGTCGCTTTGTGAATGGCAGAGGCTGGGGGGAGGAATAGGGAGTGACAGCTTCATGGGGATGGTGTTTCTTTTGGGGGTGATGAAAATGTTCTGCAGTCGGAGGGTGGTGATGGTGGCCCATATAAAACCACCGTGGGGTGCCGTGGAAAGTGGTTAGACAGATGAGTCTGGCGTTACGGGAATTTTATTCTCATTCGAACAAACGTAAGGGAGGTAACAGCCCAGGATATGGTGAGACCAGCGGAGCAGGACGGACCTGCTGGGTCTGGAGCAATGGCAGGCTGCGTGAGGGCCCACGGGCTTGTCACTCCTCCCCAGATCCATCTGGTGACTCTCCCGTGTTATTCTGCCCTGGCCTCTGGGACTTTGGTGGTAGACTAGTGAAGACTCCTGACCAGGCCCTGTCATCCCCCAACTGACCACCAGGGCAGAAAGGGAAAGAGGGACAACCCTGGAGGAAGAGACAGAGGAGGCAGGAAAGCCTTCTTTTCTTCTTTTCTTCCTTTTGTCTCCAAAGCCAGGTGAGGAGGATGGAAATGGGGGATGTAGATCAAAATGTAATTTTCCCTTACAAGCTGCGGGGAGGCCAGGGGCTGGGGGTGGCCTGCCCTGGGGAGCCGCTCAGGCGGCAATAACTCACCAGCAGCTCTGCACAAAAGCTCTGCTTATTAAAGGTCAAATGGAGCCAGTGGGGGAGGGTTGATGGAAGCAATAAAGGGGCACAAGAGAGAGGGGGCATTGGGAAAAGCTGGCTCTGATGGAGACTCTGTCCCAAGCAAGGCAGAGGCCAGTCATTCAAGTCAGCAAGTGATGCTCCAGACACTCCCTGGGGACGTTTGGGCTGGGAAATGCTGCCTTTGTCTCTGTGACCCGAGTTTCCCTGGCCCCATTCAAAGATCAGCAGGGAATCCATGCAACTTTGGCTTGCAGAAGAAATAATTATCAGAAAGCCAGAAAAGCCGCTCTGAGAGCCCTCTGGCTCAGCTCACCTGCCCAGGAGGGGAGGCTGCCCACCTGAGGGCTGAGGAGTGGCCCAAATTCCCACCTGCCCAGGACAGGCTGATTCTAAATCTCCTCCTCCCCTCCTCCTTCTCCCCCTCCCCATCACCCTCTCCTCCTCATTCTCTTCCTCCTCCCCATCCTCCTCCTTCCCATCACCCTCTCCTCCTCCCTCTCCCTCCGCTCCTCCTCCTCCTGCTCCTCCTCCATCTCTCCTCCTATCAGTCAAACACTGTACATAGATCACAGTCACTGAATCCTCTGGACAACTTACACAAGAGTGCTGTGATTATCCCCATGTTACAGTCAGGGATGCTGAGGTTCGGAGGGGTTAAGTCACCCATCCAGTCGCACTCAGCCACTGAGAGGCAGAGTTAGGCATGATCCCAAGCCACCCAGCCCCACCCTACTCAATTGCTTCTCAAAATACCCGAATATTACTGAGGTCCCGCCACGTACCCCACCACAGGTTGAGATGCGGGCTAAGGTTTCCTCTGTTTCCTCCCTCTCACGGCCTAAGCCTTTTCACCGATCGCAGGGAGAGTCACACTGACGTTCTTACCTAGGAGGGAGGTTCTGAGTGTCAGGTGGTAACATTGCTGTCCCTTCGGGTATCCACCTGAGTACACCCTTGGACATGTGCACCTAACAGGCTGTTCCCCTCCCTGTCTTTCATCTACATGCCTAGTGTGTACACATTGCAGTAGAGACAGCATCCGGGTTCTGACCGGGGTCAGCAGATCATCTGATTTGTCACGGTCCCTGGAGTAGGAAGCAAAATGTGAAGCCCACAGGCTGAGGAAGCAGGGAGTAAGAAAATGCAGTCAGGCTGAGGATCACCAAATGTGGCATCTCAGAGACAGCCCAAGCCCTCAGGCCCGACGCTTCCCAGCAGATGGGTCTACAGGGATCCTGGGCACATCACAGTCCTGCTCCCAAGGTGCCGGGGTGCCACATTTACCATTTCATATCAGTTTTATTATTTCTTTTCAAACACAAAGTGCTATTTTCATTTTGACGCATGTACAGGTTATTTTACAGTCCTCACTTGGGTTGTCGGGAAGGGCTGCTTGGAAAGCTCCAGAAGCATCCTCGTCCACAGCACGTGGAGGCTGCAGCAGCTTTCTCTTCTGGACAGTGGGAGAAAGTAAGGTAGGCAGTGAAAAGATGGTGGAGAGGGCAGGCTGGGAAACGTGCGCACACGCCTGTGAGTTATCATGATAGGTCTTTCACGTTAGAAAGTTCTAGAGCTTTTATTTATTTTGGCTTTTAAATATACCTTGATTGCCATTTTAATCACTACCTTCTGACCCAACATCATCTGTGAGACTTAATCTTGCAAACAACGGCTTTGCTAGGGGTTGATTGATACTTCTGGTACCCAAGTCACATCTCTTCTGTTCTCCCTTTGGTGTGGCCTCAGTGTCTTGGGCACGCCAACACTGTCCCATCTGAAGCATCTTCCAGGAACCCAAACCTCTCTGCTTCTCTACCTCCATGCTTTCTCTAAACTTTCAAGAACCTACTCAAGCTCAGCAGGTGAATCCCAGAAGTGTGGGTTCATTGGCACCCAAGACAACTGTAGGGGGCTATGCCAGTGTACAATACCTCAGCTCTCCTGCCTCCAAGGAGTCAGACAGAATCCTGGGAGGCAGTCTGCACACTGCTGAGCTGCTCTGGTGGACTTGAGCCCCCTGGTCTGCAGCAGCAACTTATAAATAATGAATTTCTTTCTGGCTTTTCATCATTTCCTGATTTCATTCCCCTGTTCCATTGTCTCTGCTTGCTGGGATCAGCCCCCACCTGCCATCAAGTATGTGTCAAGTTCTGCTTTAGGGGAATCCAAAATAGGTCCCCAACCATGGTATTTTCCAGGAACATAACTTGGATGGGAGGCGTATGATTTGGGTTCAGTCAAAGCAGACTCCTTGGGTGGTGTACAATATGCTAAAAAGATCTGTCCCAGGCGTGTGACCTTACTCGGCTGTGAGACTGAATAAATGTTCTCTGTAAGGCCACTGTCTTTGCATCTGATGCTGGAGTTTGAAATCTGCAGGGTGAGCAGAGGACCAGAGAAGTGCAGAGAGCTGAGAATCAGGGAAGAGCCCGAACAAGCCAACCCAAAGGACACAGACTGGACCCATGGCAGTCCCACTGCCTCGGACCTTGATGACGTCAGTGTCTTCAGGAAGCAGTGGCAGGCACCTTTCGTTATGGGACCAAACACATACCTGGCCCAGGACTCAGAAAAGCTGAAGGAGAATCCGTGGAAGGTGGCTCCACACCAAGGAGGTGAGCCAGAAACAGCCTGGTGGAGTCACAAAGTGCCTCTCCTGACCTATAGAAGGGAAGCAAGCAACATGGCTGTTGCTTCATTTCTACCCTTCAGATCTCTTACAGAAATCCCTCTGGGGGCCTTAGAAGCATCCAGGAAGAAGAATCCAGAGAATGTAGTTCAGGTTGGCCAAGTTGACATTCTGCAAAGCACCGCAGCAGGTGAATGATTCCTGCATTATCAAACATCAGAATTGGACAAGACCTCAGGACCAGTTGGGAAGATCTGAGGATGACTTGCAAACATTGTAAAAAGCATTCATTTCTAAGCCACTGAAGACAGAGCCACTGATTACAGTCAATGGAGTTGTGCACTGCACAATTCCAGAGTCATCTATGCACATTGTGAATAGACGACGAGGGTGTGAATCATGCCCCTTTAAACTGGGCGATGGAGTTTCCCCCACTGAATAACCAACCATACCCACCCATGAGAGCTCAGGCTGGTGAAAGACGGAACAAATCTTAAAATAGATCCTCAACCAGTAAGAGGCATCTGGCGCTGATTTGGAGGGCTGCCATTCTTGGCCCACAATTAAAATATCATTATAAACAAGACTGAGCTAATGAGAAGGGAGGGGTCAGGTGAGTCTCCTAAGTTATAGGCAGGCAAGACTTCAAATTCAAAGAGGCCACCTGAGACACGTAGAATTACCTGGCTTTGATACTGGGTAGGAAGCAGAACCCAGAGGAGCAAAGAGGCAGGTGAGTGTTCCCTGCACTTGTTCCCTGGACCCAATCAAGTCACCTGCTGATCAGAAGCACTCAGCAATCAGCACCCTGCTAATGTGAAATTAGCTTCAAACCCACGACCGGGAAGCTAGAGGAGTTAACCACTGTACAAACCCACCTCCAAGCAGTGGTGAGATGACCCTGGAGTGCAGGGCATGGGCAGCTTTGGGGTGAAACTTGTACGACGAATGTTCTCTTTTCTGTCAAAGTTAAACCTGTAGTCTGAGCTCCCCAACCTGTGTCCAGCCCTTCCCTTGGCCCACCCCAATTTTAAAATTAGCCAATCACGTAGATTGGAACCCCGAGCTCCGCCTATCAGAGCAAGGGGCAGGGCCGCATTAGGGCAGAGCGCAGCCCCAGTGAGCGTGCTTGCAGGTTCAGCTGCACGCTCTTCTGCAGGAGTAAATTTTGCTTTGCGGGGCTACTTCCCAGTACATGTCTTATTCCTCATGACACCCCGGTATTTCTAACAAACTCAAGCAGAAACTGGTAATTTATTTTCACCTTGGCCTTCTCTCCCTTCTTCAACCAGAAACTAAGCGCTTGCATATCACCAGCAAGGAGAGAGCTGAGCTCATTAAATCGCTAATTCTTTCCCCTCTATGCCATCCCTAAGATGGCCCCAGAGTCAGCAGAACTCGTTATCTACCTCATCTGATTTTATGGCATGCTGCTATTTATTTTTGAAATGTTTTCCTTGTTGGATAATGGCAGCCCAGAAGTCTCTATTGATTTCTCCACTGCAGGTTTATCAGGGCTGAGTCAGCCCAGCTCTCCACCAACTGGAATCTCCATTCAGATCTTTATCTCGAGGCGTCATTGCTTGAAAAGATTCAGTTTAGGTAAGGCCTTAGGGATGGGTCCTGAGGGTTGCATTCACACCCATAATGAAACAAAATTAGAAAGTGCTTTAGCTCTTAACGTTCTCTGTATTCACTGTGTAAATTATACACAGAGGACATCTGGAGGAGAAGTTGGTACCTTCGCATGTGCTTGTGGTCGAAACAGCAGCCACCTGATTGCAGAAGCAGACGGAAAAGCTAAACTTTGCCCTGATGCTGACATGGTATACCTATGTCGGTGTTCAGCACCCCAAGTCGGCTTTTGGAGGACATGTCCTCTGCCCTCTCTACGGCATCAATAAAACCCACAGTCCTCTGCAACAAAATCTTTGAGAACAGACTATCCTTACCCACACGTGCCCCGGACTCAGTCTTTACGCTGAAGGGAGTCTTAAAATCTTGCTTCTTCCAAGAATCTTTCCATCATTTTTCATTCATTTATTCATTCAGAGTATATTCATGGAGCAGAAACCAGAGGCAGGAATCACTTCCGCCCTCCCTTATGCTCTCCTCTTCCACAACCTGCCCATACCTCCTGTGCCAGGCAATCTGTATGCTCCGCCACACATCCATCCTCTGGCACACCTTTCTGGTCCCAGCCGTTGCTACAGCAAATCACCTGCTCACAGGTGTGTTCCGAAAGCATCTTGCTCCTGCCACACTATCACTCTGGCCTTCTGCTCCAGGGCTTGATCCAAGAGCGGTGCTGGGGCCCATGCGAACCAGAAATGTGTTGGCATGAGCATCTCTTCTTGGGCAACCCTTGACCCGTGCAGGCTAGGAGCTGCGAGGTAAATTCTCCCCTCTCCCAGTCTCAGGAGGCATTTCTAAAGGGCATGCTGCACAATTCTCAAGTCATTGGGCCCCAGTGGCCCACATCAGTGCTTAGCTCAATAACACCTTGGGAGTGGCTTTCCCTCCTCCTTTTCCATCTTCCAATTCCCCCTAATTCCCTGGCATCTCTCCCCAACTTAAATGCCTGCATACGAACCCCTCTCTCAAACTCTGCCCTTAAGGGAGACCCTAAACTAAGATCTCCATCCAGCCTCCCTTGGAAATGTACTTCCAAGCTCTAAGAAAGCAAGATGTCACGTGATCTCATTCTTCCCACCCCCTGGATTCAGTTGATTGGTCTAGGAGTGGATGCTTGACAGGCACTGAAGCCAATCAGATTTTTCTCTTCCCTGGAACTTCAGAATCCAGAGCTATCCAATCTCTGTGGGATGTTTGGAGTAGAAAGCATTATAAAGCCTAGTTTGAGGATATTCACGTGCCATGGGGTAGAGAAAATCAGTTTGCAAAGAGAAGGAAAAGAGCACATAGCCCTGGAGGGACAGAGGAAAATTGCCATGCTTGTGGTCAATTTCTAATTTTTGGTTCAAATTCCTTATTAGCCTAATTTCCCTTCCTACCTTTGAGTTCTCAAAGGCTCTCTCTTTGCAAGAAATTCATTTTTTTCTGCTTATACTAGTGTGGTGGACTGTTCTGTTCTGTGCCACAACGTACCCTTTAAATCAGAACATTTCATGTGGGGGGCACTGTGTTAAGTTCTGGATGCACAACAGTCCCTGCCCTCAGAGAGACTAGCATCTAAGTGACCAGTGAATGATTCATAATAGTCACTCATCACTCCATTCTGAATAATAGCAAGCATTTCCTAATCTATTCGTGTCCAGGGCACTGTGCTCAGTGTTTTACTCTTCACTGAAATGGTTTGTTTCTTTAGTGTTGGGGACAGAGCAGTCAATAATAGCATCTCACTTTCGTGATGAATGTTGTGAAGGAAAATAAATTAACTGATATGATAGAGAAAAAGTAGCTGGAGTGGAGAGAGTGGATGGAACTATTTTAGATGGGGAGGGAAGATGGTTAAGGAGACCTGAAGACCAGGGAAGCAATAGCTATACAAAGACATGAAGGAAGATCATGCTAGGCAGAGGGGAAAGGTTACGTGCAAAGGCCCTGAGGCAGGAATGGAAAGAGGAATAGATGGAGGACAGGTCTCCAAGCAGGACAGCTCTCCCTGAGACTGGAACCACATCTCTTTTTCTCAAGTGTGTACTGAAGTTTTTAAACTCACTGCATGGTGAGTTTGTAACTATACTCACATTTAGGCTAGTTAGTGGCTGGCTGCACAGGGAGTTTTCTGAAAAAATATACCCATGTTTAAGCAACTCCTGGAGAGTTCTCTAGTGATCCTGATACACAGAGAGGGTGGAGAGTGACTGGACTACGTGGATGTTGGTACAGAAGTTACATAAGAAGGAAGCAAGGAGCAGGCTCAGTGGGGAAGTGGGATGGCCAAGCATGTCCCAAATCTTGGTTCTTAAGGAGGCACTCCGTATCCAGGCAACAGTCTCCCAAATGCAGATTTCTAGAAATGGGTGAAAGTATGGATCTATCTCCCTTGTAAGAGCCTGTTGGCATTGTCAGACCCTCCCCAGGCTGTAGACCCCACCTCTCTGCCTCTGAGCCCCCAGTCTCCCCTCAAAGCACATACCACATGCCTATATATTTGCTCACCCAACAGAACTCCACGGAGGCAAGAACTGGGCCCCCCTCCTCATGGCACCCTAGGCATCTCAGAGGCCTTAGTTTAGATGCCATTTCCTCCACGTGATCATCCTTGACATCAACTCAACATGCCTCAGGGACTTCCATCCGGGGAGTCCCCTTGATCGTAAAAATGATGGCCTTACATTTTAATCACACTTAGATATGGCTCCCTCAATGGTCTGAGAATTCTTTGAATGTGCAATACATTGATTTATTCTAGAAATATCTTTTAATCGCCTCTCTGTGACACTCACTGCCCTAGATAGTGGGGTACAACAGTGAAGAAATATTCCCTCATGGATCTTAGGTCACCCTGGTGGGCAGCGAGTGGTAAACCCTAGAAATCATATAGTGGGCCAGACAAAGATAAGGGCCCTTGGGAGGCGGAAGCCACGGAGGTCACTCTGGAGTCTGTGTTAAGAAGAGAGGGTGGGACACGAGGGCAGGTGTGGGAGGGCATGGCTGGGGCTCTTTCAGTTAACTGTGCGAGCAAAGTGGGGGTGGTCTGGATGAAGGGGTGGCCATAGGGATGGCGAGAAGATGCTCAGATCCTGAATACTTTTTTAAAACAGTCTTTCAAAAAAATAAAACTCTCTTAATGATAGAATTGGTGCACAATAAACTCTATAGATTAAAAATGCAATTTGATAAGCTTTGCTATTTGAACGCAGCTATGGGAACATCACCACCAAGTAATGAACTCGCCCACCCCCCTAATTTCTCCTGTACCCTTTGCTAATACCCTCCCACCTCTGCCCAACCCCAAGGCAACCACTGACGTGCTGCCTGTCACTATAGAGGAGTATGAATTATCTAGAATCTGATATAAGTGGCCTGGTGGAGCACTCTTTTACATCTGGCTTCTTTCACTCAGCAACATTATTTTGAGATCTGCTCATGTGGCCCTTGCAGAGCCCTTATTCCTCTTCCAAGTACATCTCCAAACTCCATAGTTTGATTATCCATTTACCTATTGATGGACATTTGGATTATTTTCCAGATTCCATATATATCTTGAAGGGAGAGCTGAAAAAATGTCGTGAAAGAAGATAGAACAGAGAAAGACCAGAGTCACAGGAAGCAGCAAGTGTCAGCTTGATCAACTAGCAGGATGGATTTGCCAGTTGCTGAGACAGGGAAAGCTGAGGACCTCTAACACCCAGCAGGCCATCTGGCATGGTGGGGAAGGGGGCTCAATAAACATTTGTCAAAGGAAGGGCCAGAGCAGGGAAAACCAAGGCAACATGTCAGTTCATCTGGGATGCTGCTAATTCAAATCCTGGGCTCCAGCCCCGCCCCGCCTGTTCTCTCCTCTTCCACATCCCCTCTCACTCCGCAGCTCTGCAGTCATAATCGTAAAGAGACTTCTCAGGCACAAAGGAGGTAGAAAGAAGATTCAATTAGAGCAGGATCCCTTGTTCTCCAACAGCCTCTGGGGCAGGAAGCGTTGTTTTCTCCCCAGCTTGGAGCCAAATGCACAACTGTCCACTCTGGTTTCTGAACAATGTTTCCAAATTACTCTCTGCCTGGCTGATCCACTTGAGATCTATGAGCCTCTAAGAAGTCCCCTCCTCCCCCATAGACCCTGCGCTTCCCAGACGTCCAACTTGCAGTGAGTCTCTCTAACACCTCCCCCTCGCCAGAAAAGAGTCCTCACGTGAACTGTTACTAAAATGCTCACACATCAAATTTTTTTTGCAAAGACAAAAAGAAGCAAAACACAAAAGAAATAAATACAAATAGCCAGTGGAGAGAGGATGCCCAGCCTCACTGGTACTCAAAGAAGTGGAAATGTCAATTATCTTATGAGAATGTTTATTTCCTACCAAATTGGTATGATTAAAACTAATGCAAATAAGCTAACGCTGGAAGGCATATCAGGACACAGACAGGAATGTGCTTTGCTGGTGGAAGTGAAAATTAGTACCACTATTCTGCAGGAAGCTTAAAATGTGGTCCTAGTCTTTGATCTAAAAATTCTATGTCTAGGAATTTGTCCCAAGCAAATGGTTGAGGATACCTAAGAAGTTCATCCAACCATTATCTAAAACAGAAAATGTGACTGTCAACCTTAACATGCAATAAATTATGGCACCCCCCATGAACAGAGGAGTAGGTAAATGTGTAGTGTATATTCACACAGTGAAACATACAGCCGTGAAAATGAATGGACTGGTACCACATCCAACACCCTGGATGAATATTCCAAATGCAACATTGAAAGATTTAAAAAAAGACTACAAAGAGTAAGATTCCATCATATAAAGTTCAGAAGTAGGAAAAAACAAACTGTAATTTTAAGAATGCAAACACAAGTGGTAGGAGTCTAAGGAAAAAACAAAAAGTGATTTCAAACCCAGCGCAGTGGCGCGCGCCGGTGAGCCCAGCACTTTGGGAGGTTGAGACAGGAGGATCGCGAGTTCAAAGCCAGCCTCAGCAAGGGTGAGGTGCTGAGCAACTCCCTGAGACCCTGTCTCTACATAAAACACAAAATAGGGCTGGGGATGTGGCTCAGTGGTCGAGTGCCCCTGAGTTCAATCCTCAGTACCAAAAAAAGAGAGAAAGAGAGAGAGAAGAAGCAGACTGAATTAGGGGGTCCCTCCTCTGAATTAAGAGTCATTTCCTCCTGCCCAGAGCAGACACTAAAAGGTCACACCCCTGATATCATCAGGGCTCCAAGAAAGGTGAGCATGGGAAAGCCCTATGTTCACCACCTCTTCAGGCCAACGACATCTACCTATGTACGTCACCTGGCTTCTGTTTCTAGAGGTTGTAACTGCTGCTCAAATTGCATAAAGTTCAAGTTTCCTTTTTCCATCTTTTGCCTCCTTCTTATCCAAGCAGGTGACTGAATCCAGCCAGCTGGGATCCAGGTAGGGTTCCTGGGCGAGGCTACTGGAAACACAGAGAGAGGTAGAGAGATAGACAGAGATAGATAGATAGACATGGAGAAATCAAGATCTAGAGAAAGAGACACAGAGAGACAGAGCCTGCTAGAGATCTGCTTTTCACCCTGAGTAGTTAAACAACTCACTGGGGAGGGTCGGTGGTGGTGGAGAGAAGACCAAGACCAAGACCAGACCAGACCAGCAGGGGCCACAGATTGAGCCATGATACATGGAGCTCCTGCTAAAGGCTCTGCACTGTCCTAGACATGGGGGCAGAATAAGAAGGGAAGCCATCTGGCTTTAAACTCCATGTGCAAGAGAGGTGGCAGGTAGCAGGGAAATCAGACCATTTGGGGGGATAAGAGGAAAGTTCCAGGCCACACAGGAAATAAAAAACGAAACGAAGGTGTTTCTCCCTGAGACACTGTTTCTAGGTCAGCCCAATGCAGCAGCAGTGAGTAAATCACCTGGTACCCAAAAAGATAAAACTGCTTCCTTCTTCCTGACAGGCCTAAGTTCAAGCACATGTCAGTGCAACTTGCATCCTCGAGACCACCAGGCCACAGGAGCAAGCCCAGCTCTCCCTGGTCAAGGGGACACCGTGGGGGTGTAAAACGAGCAGTCCTCTTCATGCTGTGTATATACTAGCATCTAATTCAGAAGCTAAGTGTTCATTTTAATTATTACTTATTAAAATAAAAACAGTGATACCAATAAAGAGGATTATATGATATATTGTGTCCTGAGTTCAACAGGTCCCTGAGACCTGAGTCCTGAGGTTGTCCAAACACCTAGGTAACAAGGTTCCTGGAGAGCAAGTTGTCTTACCATTTATAGGAAATAGGGGACACGGGGATGAATCAGGAGTCCACTCCATTCTGGCTTCATTGTAACGAGGATGGGTATTTATTGAGCACTTACTACATGCTGACATTTCTGATTCTGCTCTTCATTCACAATAATGATACAAGGCAGGTCCAGGATCAGGACCTCCAATTTACAGATGAGGAAACTGGGCTTCGGAAGGTGAAATGGTTTGTTGAAGATGACAGATCTGAAAAGGGCGGGGCCCGGACTCAGAGGCAAGCTGAGCCCATCAGTATGCATTCCTCCTCTGCAAGTCTATCATTGAAGGGTTTAGAGAGAGGTGAGGAAGGCAGGAGAGAGACTGGAGGGATGAATCAGAGCTCAGGGGTGGGAAGATGTCACTTTACAAACACAATCCCCACAAGCCTGAGAGGTCGCTACAGTTACCCCAACCTATAGATAAGCCCAGTGAGGCTCCGAGTGGTGGAGTGATGTCCTTCTCTGCAACCACATCCACGTTAACACCAGCCATGGGTGCCCCATGCCCAGGCCCCAAATTCCCTGCTCTAGAGTTGGGAAACCCCTTTTCTTCCAGGCATTAGCGAGGAAGCCTCAGTTGCTGGTCTACCTGATAAAGCACCCTGACTTTTCCCCAGGAAATGTGGAGGCTATGCCCCAGTAGCCCCAAGCCCCAGAGAGGACGAGGTCACCTAATTAGACCCAGTCACCTAATTAGGTGACTCTGTTCTGGTGTCTGCCCAGACTTTAGCAGACAGATGGGTATGAGATGGGAATCCCAAATCACTCTGTTTTTTAGAGCATTTCTAAAAAATGGTAGCGGAGCTGGGCTCTGGCGTGAGAGAGTACGGAAGGGCTGCAGAGGGAAGGAGAGTTAGCCATGGGGCGTGGACGGAGAGACCCCCTTTCCCCTCAAGAGGAAAGGAAAAAAAAAAAAAAACAGAAAAGCACATTCACAGACCTAGTTTTAAGTCCCAGGAAGTTGGCACTAAGAATGGGTTTTATAGCATGGGAAGAACCCAGCATTTGAGCCTAGGAGCCTGGCTTTGCAGTCTAAGTCCCTCCTCTTAGCAGCTATGTTCATTCCTCCTCTGTAAAATGGACATAAAAAATGCCACACCTAACGTTGAGACAGCGCAGTGCAATATGTCGGGACTTGTCCTCAGGTGCCACTTTTCATAAGTAACTAGTTCAACCTTCAAAACAATCCTAAGTGGTAAATGTGTCCATTATCCCCATTCTACAGATGAAGAAACTGAGACTCACTAGCAACTCAGGTTACCAGTGGAAGATCTAGTGTTTGAACCCCCAAATGTAGGCCTTTAGCTACTGTTTCATGCTGCCATATAGGAAAAGCAAATCATCGTTATCTGCTTGCTGAGCACAGGTCAAACCCTTGTGGTCTCGTGGAATTCTCATAATGCTGGTCTCATCGGCCCCATTTTACAGATGGAGCAATTCCAGGGCCTGAAATCTGCAGCAATATGTACATGGCCCCAAAGGGGACTTGATTTGGTCCCAGGACAGGCTCACTTCTAAGCTCACGTACATTGCCACCCATGGGTGGTTACCCTTTCTGGCTAATCACAAAAATCCCCTGGGAGAGTGTTAAATGTTCAGACGTCCAGATTCCTTCTTTAGAGAAGGTCCTAGAAGTGTGCAGCTTGAAGTACTCCCAAGGTGATTCTAGTTATGGGTTATTTTCCTAAAGTAACGTGTTAGAGTTACGTGAAATAATAAAGGACTGTGTTGATAAACATCAAACTGCTATAAAAGGCTGTAAAGTATGATGATGATAATAATAGTGTGTTTCATTATTGTTATTAATGGCCAGGACAGATGCAAGGTTCTAAAGAGGGTAATTCCTGAAAGAAGAGAACACGGTGCCTGACCTCATGAAGCTAGCCGTCCAATAATTGAAATAAAGCATGTTTTGTTTGTTTGTTTCGGGACCGAGTTGCTAATAGAACATGCCAAGAACAAATGCACTAATTCATGCTACTGTCAACAGAGAAAGCTGGTGGCTTTTCAATTGCCCGTGTTAGCAGAGCACAAAGAGACTCAAGTGTGCCTGAATTTCTAGAATCATCCTGTCCGAGGGTGGGGAAGGGCTGGTGGGTGTTCTAACCAGCAGGGAGGTGGCTGGCTGCATTAGACCATTAGCTTAGCACCCAGGCACAAAATATGATAGAACTGGCTAGAGAACATTAATGGAATTACTGGTTCTCTGGCAATGTATAGAAATCGCCTGGTTATCACCAAGATACACACAAAGACCAAATGCATACAACTCTAAGCAATTTAGCATGAACTCAAATTGAACTGCATCTGCTCAGCTAGCACTCTGCTTCTGTGTTCATGGTGACAAAGATTTTGCCTTCTTAGGAACACACGTTTCTCGCTCCTTGTCCTTCTTCTTTCATTCTAAAATTTGCTCCTGCTGTCTTTCCGTCTACCGTAATTTATGGAAAGCTAAATTAAAATAACAGATTATCTTTGCTCCCAGAACTTGTTCGGAGCTGTGTGTATGGCCAACGCAAACCTTTCCCAAATGATCTGGTGGTTTCCCCAGGACCCACTTGGATATCTAGAGGAGGGTTTCAGAAGCCCATATTTTTAACAAGGTCCCCCAGGAAACAGGTTCAGGAGACACAGAGAGCATTGGCAGACTCGTTCATTTATTCCACAATTATTCCCAGAGCACCTCCCCAGCGCCAGGATCACGCTAAGTCCCAGAGCCACACGGATGCACACAGACAAGAAAGACCCCCATCCTCACAGGGCCTGGGGTCAAGTGAGGACAGTGCCATCAACAGTCCAGGAAATGCACAGGGTCAAATGACATGTGAGCTGGCAAGGAGAACAGGAAGGTATGAAGAGCAGCCCAGTGCAAACGGCAGGTGAGTGGCCAGGTAAGGTTCTCATGGGAAGCATCACGTTGCTCCAAAGATGAGAAGTGGACTGGAAGACAGTGAGGTAGGGGACAGTGAGAAGCCAGGGGGAGGAAGAGCAGGAAAACCACACACCACACAGGGGAAGGCCTAGGACAGAGGCAGCCAGGATCCAGGGAACAGGAGGAGGGCAGGTCTGCAGCCTGTCAATCAAGGTAGGGTGGGTGGAGGAAGGGACCAGGCTGATCCCCAGGGCAGTGGGAAGCTGAGCAGGGCTGTTAGCCGGAAGCCAGCGGCCTGGCTTGGATTTAGCACCTCAAAAACACCGCAGGGCCTCCTCCCACACACTCCTAGGGCCCTGAGGCTTCACTGCAAAAAAAAAAAAAAACCGAAGAGCTTATTCTGTCCTGGAATCACAGGAGGAAAATTCACCAGGAATTGGCTCTCTCTCCAGCCTCCAGCTCTCTCCCTGGTCCCGTCACCCCATAGACAAAAGTCCCTTTCAAAGTTGAACAGAGGGTCACAGGGTAGGGAGGGAGAACACATGGGGCCGGCCCTGTTCCATTTCTTGCCACCTCGTCAGCTGGACATCTGCTGATATCAGTCCCTCGGCTGTGTTGTCCAGACAGTAAAGTCATCAAGGGACAACTAAACAGTCAACTCTCAAGAGGGGTCTGTGGAGGGCCCTGGAGGGATGGACATGTTGGACTGGACCAGGCCCGAGGGTGTTCAGGAGGGTAGTCAGGAGGCTGGGGTGATGGACGCCCTCTTGTGTCTGCCCAGGGTCCAGCCTCTTCAGGTTTGGGCAGGTCTGACTCCATCCCTGGCTCTGAGGCTGAGAACGGTCCAGGACTGGCCAATCAGGTGTTCATGTTACCTTGGAATGAATGAGGGATTGTGGCCCAATCTGAACCAAAGAGACTCTACTCTTTAAATTTCGCAGAAATGTCAGTGAAGGAGGGTATCTCCATTTCCACCCGCTAGGTTTGCAGAAAGAATGGAGGTCAGCTCAGGGATGTTGGTGGTCTCATCACAAGGAGAAGGCCTGCCCGAGAAGGAGGTGATGGTGAGCAACTAGGAGCTGAGGTGTGGAGAGAGAAGTGTGTGGGGAGCTGGGGACACAGAGAATGTCATCTGACCCTACGAATCCAGCTGGAATTACAAATGCCTCTGTTGTTGTATGAAAAATCAAATAACTAACACGTTTGGCTTATTCTCTCTGCGCTGGCATCTTGTGTCTTGCCAGCTGGTGTTCCAGCTCTCCCAGGTGCGCTCCCTCTCCTCGCTGCTGCGTTTCACAGCAGCAAACTTTGGGAATGAAATGGACAGGACAACTGGCTCTCTCCCTGCAGACGTGAGGAACAACAGGATCAGAATTCACCTGAGCAGGAGAAATAAGAGCCGACACAATTCGATTGCAGCAGGCAGGATTCAAGCTAGACTCTTAGGAAGATTTTCTCAACTAGGAGCTGGAGGTGGTTAAAGGCACAATCACAATCTTAGGCCCCCACCCACACCGGCTCAATCCAAATCAGCATGTTTACAAGATTCCTTGGATGATTCATGTGCACATTCAAGTTCAAGACATAAGATATAAGGACTCCCCTGAATCCAACTTGCATTCTGGGGAGACACCTGGCATAAGCTCTAAGCCCTGTAGCACTCAGGGCATCTGCAGAGAAGCAATCTGCCCTGGGGGAATGGGTGGGTGTGGCCCCTCAAGTCACAGAGGACCATTTCTGTCAGGGAGATGGAAGGACTGTGCACCCCACAGCCTCTCTGGAGCATCAGGCACTTAAATCACCCACAAACACAGCAGCCCCTGGTTACAACTCCAAGAAGCATCACACAATTACAACCGAGGAAATCATTTTTACGTTTCATTAGTGCTCCTTAATAGAGACAGCCTGTCACCCAGGTGTGACCACCTGGGTGACAGGCTGGACTGGCCACATGCCCTTTCTACCAGGCGGTTACAATGAGAAAGCGAATCCCCCACTCCCCCTGGAGATGCTGTTTCAGGATGCCTGGGGAGGGACCAGGATCCCACACTTGGAGCTAGGTATTGCTGATGGGGCTGGTCATGGGAGTCTCAAGGAGACTAAGCCTTCATGGATGTGCCCGGAAAGCCTGCCATGAAGCAGCCTGTGCTATTTTCTCTAGAGTAATCTCCTTTAACCATGTTTTAGTGTGAAGTTATAAAAAATTGCCCCCATTTTCTACCCGAGGCCACTGAGGTTCGGCATCTACTCTAACCGCACGCAGTCAGCTGAGCCTCAGAGTCTCCTAGAAACCTTTTCAAGACACACTTCCCGGCCAGGCGTGGTGGTGCACACCTGTAATCCCAGCGGCTCAGGAGGCTGGGGCAGGAGGATCGTGAATTCACAGCCAGCCTCAGCAAAAGCAAGGCCTTAAGCAACTCAGTGAGACCCTGTCTCTAAATAAAATACAAAATAGGGCTGGGCATGTGGCTCAGTAGTCAAGTGCCCCCTGAGTTCAATCCCTGGTGCCCCACCCCGCCAAAAAAATAAAAACATTTCCTGGAAGATTTCCCAATTCCGAGGTGGCTTTAGGAATACGTATTTTTGAAAAAGTCTTCAAAAACTTGCATGGAATTACAAGTCCATGGAATGACTGACTTTGGGGAATTACTGAATAAGCCATCACTACCTGTTGGGAGCAGCAGCTCAGAGTAATTCTTGTCTTTTCTACTTCCTTTAAAAAGTGGCTGTATCTTCATTTCTTTATGTCCTTAACACCCGCCCAGAACCTGCCAGGAAACAAGAGCTTCATCCGTTATTGACTCACTAAATGAGTTGAGGAACAGAGGGTGGATGGATGGGTGTGGGCAGGAGACGGGAAGCAGGGAGGGAGGGAATTAGAATCAGTCTAGGGGCTCCCAGGGCTTGGCATGTACCCAAACTTGCACTGAGTCCTCAGAAACCTTTAGATGTCATAGATGCAAAATGACAGGTGCCACCTCAGCCAGTGAGCAATGCCAGATGAAATGCTTCTACTGTGTTCCAACACCCTGGCCAGCTGGGGACAGAGCAGGCAGGGCGGGGGAGGTTGGAAAGACGGATCCTCAGCGCAGCGGGGAGGACCCAGTTGGCTGCGGCTCTCTAGGTGTGAGGCATTAACCTAAAGCCATGGTCTATTTGCAGAGAACAGGCCTCCCTGGGCTCATTTTGCAACTTGATGGTAACCCGGGCTCTCTTCCTCTCCCACTCTCCTTTCTGAGTTGGCCTCCTTTCTCTCCCTTTCCTGCCTCTCTCCCTGCTTTGTTCCCTGAGGACTGACAGCCATCTTTTCCGTGCTCCGAGCTCCCCACCTCCACCTTCTCTAGAGATAAATCCGGGACCATTTTCTCACCAAGATCTATCCTCTGACCATAAGGAGAATGGGTCCAGTCAGCCAAAATTTAGGCGATGATGTTCGTGGTGCCAGCAACTGCCAGCACCATTGGAACACAGGCGCCCCTTCCCCTGACCCTGTGCCAAAGAATCACTGGCTCAGGTAGTCCCACGGGGTTAGAGTTCAAAGAAGAAATGTCCCTTAGAAGCTCGTGCAGGAGCATTTAGAGGCAGGGCCTTTGGGAAGTGACGGTTCATGGGGACACTGAGCTCATCGATGTCTTAATCCTTTTGAGGATCACATCTCAGGGGTCTGCTGGGAGCTGGTGAGAATTTGGGGGTGGGGCTCGTTAGAGGAAGTAGGTCCCTGGTGGCAAGCCTTGAAGGTGTACCTTGTCCCCAGCATCTTCCTCCTCCTTTTCTTCTTTTTCTCTTTCTTCTCCTTCTTCTCCATCTCCCTTTCCCTTTGCTCTTCCTCCTCCTCCTCTTCTTTTTCTTCCTTCTTCTTCCTCTTCCTCTCCTCCTCCTCCTTCTTCTTCCTTCTTTCTTTGTTCTTCCTCCTCCTTCTTTTTCTCCTCCTCCTCTCCTTTCTCCTCCTCTTTTCTTATCCTTCTTCTCCTCCTCCTCCTCCTTCTCCTTCTTCCTCCTCCTCCTCCTTTCCTCCTCCTCTTCCTTTTCTTCCCCTCCTCCTCCTCCTTCTTTTCCTTCCTCTCTCTCTCTCTCTCCCTCCCTCCCCACCAGCTGCAATGAGGTGAGCATCTCTGCTCCACCCCCTGCTCTCTACCATAATGTCCATCCTCACTACAAGCCCAGGAACAATGGAGCCACCCGACTATAAAATGAAACCTCTGAAGCCACAAACCAAAAGAGGTCTGTCTTCCTTCCATTGTTTTTACACAAAGCTAGCACGTTGCTTTCCAGACGTCTATGCACTGCAGATTCTGAGACCTGCCTTCAGCCTCTCCCTGCCCTCTAGCTTGTACACCTCACTACATGATGAGGCTCCCCATTGGGGATTCTAGCAGAGATCTTAAGCTTGCCTGTGCCCACCCCTCTCCTGTGGGTCTCCCCAGCTCCGCTGTGGGGCCTCCATCCACCTAGTTACTCAGCCATCCTTGATCATGTCCCTCTCACTCCCAGAGCCAATTTGTCTGCAAGTCCTGAAAGCTTGACAGTCATGATGTATCCCAAATCTGACCCCTGCCTACCAGCCCCTCTGCTACTACTCTGACCCAGGCCACCATCATCGCTCTCCTGGAAAATTCTAGTACCTAGAAATGGTCTTGGAGTTCTTGTTGCCTCCTACAATATCAATCTCCAAAGATCAGGCCAAAGCATATCTTTAGAAATGGGCATTAGCTCCCTTCACCCATCTGCTCGAGATCCTCTCAAAGCTCACCATCCGCCCATCATCCAGACATCACACTGGGGCCTTCAAGATCCTACACAATCCGCTCCCAGGCTAACCTCTTCAGCCACCTTTCCTAACCCTTTCTGTGCTCTCCACACTCTTAGACATTTCTGTCCCCAGTATCAACCAACCATCCCACCTCCCTGTCTGAACTTGGCGACTGGTTCATTCTTCACCCAGATGTTCACATAGCTCCCTTCCTACTACAGGGCCTTGCTCAGAAGTCACTTTCCCCAATAATATTTAATATGGAACTTTGCCATTCCTCAGCCTCTCTGGTGACCCTATCTTATCCACCTTCATATTACCTGTTACTACCTCATTATATTTATTAACACGCACACATTTATTTATTATCTATCTCCATCCAATGTATATGAATTTCATGAGAGCTTTTCCGTTCTGATCCCAGCTTGGATGACACCTAGAAGAGAGCAGATATTCAGTCTGGTTGTTGAACAAATGGGTGAACTGTCCACCCTCTCCTTCTCAGTGACGTCTTATTCTAGATAAGAAGTCTGATTTATCCATCAATATCCTTCAACATCTTCGCCTCTTGGTTTTCAACAATGAACTCAGTAACTACTTGATGCCATAGACCATGTTAAGTAAGTAGTGATGCATTTACTTTATGGAATTCTGTATATTCTTATTCCATTTTCATTAAAAAAATCAAAGATGCTTTCAGAAAAGAAGATACAAGGGACACACTCAAAATATGAAAATGAATTAATTCTTGGATCGTCGAATAATGACTCAAGTTTAATTTCTTCTTTGGCTTTTCTCCACTTTCTAACTTGTCTACACTGAAAGTTTAGCACTCATACAATCAAAATCAAATTAGAAAATAAAAACACTTGAATACCTTCTAGGAGGTAAAACAACTAGTCATCTGATACTCTGAGGGTCAATATGCCAAGACCCGGAATCTCCCCTCTACCTCTTAGGTTGTCTCCAAGCAAGTCCCAATTTTCCAGGACAGAGACTCAGCTTGTTCCTTCGATAAATGGGAAAACATCTGTTCTTGATGTGGAGATGCCATAGGGCTCAACTGGCAATGTCAACATCAGGTCTTTGGAAAACAGACGCACCTAGGCCTTGAGGGATTACCACTAGTGAACTTCCTGGGACACTGGTGGACAGTGTAGAGTTTGCTCCTTCTTAACAAGGACATCTGTGTATTCTGCTTCGTTGCTAAGGGGTGACTAATGGTGGAAATGTCAACCCCTGTAGGGAGGCAAATAAAAAAACCGCACGTCATCAGGCAGCTCACGGGGCTCCCAGACACCACGACTTGTGTGATCACTCACTGCCTATAGGCAAGACCTACCATCTAAGGGCAGTCTCCCGAAATGACCCCTCCAGGGAGGAGGGAGACAGCAGGAGCTGGAAGCGGGAGACCAAACCAGGTGACCAAACCCCCTTCCTTTCCTTCAGCTCATACCTAGATTCCCAATGACACCCCATAACCTGCCCAAACACCCCAAGAAACACACCCAAATGACAAAGCAACTGTCATTTAAGTTTCTGACAATTTTCCCTTTAAAAACAAAAGTGCATCTGAGAGTCTCTGATATTTTGCCCAAATTGAGCTGTGTGCCGCAGACCAAGAAGGATAGCAGGCACGCGCTGGCTCATTAACCCTGCCTAATGTCTCCTACCACGAGCTCAGAGAAGAGGGCTCATTGGGCAGCCACCGAATGAGACTTTCATTAGGTTCCTCCTGCCTCTAACGGCCTCAGTTTCCCCATCTGTAAAATTAGAAGAAGCTAGAACAGAGTCGCCGAGAGGCATGGATTTCACATATATCATCTAGTACTATCATATTCTGGGAAATTCCAAAGAAATCAGCCCTTACCTTCATCCTGCTTGTAGCAGAAGATCCAGGTTCCTTCCCAAGTGGTCCAGGGATGCTCAGGGATGCCAGGTGAGATCAGCCTCACCTCTCCTCCAAGATCATTTCCTATTCAGCCACAACCTTGCGTTCTTATTAATTATACAGGAAAATGTGTCTTTCACTTCATTTTGCTGTTTTCTTATAACTTGTGTTCTTTAGGTCACATCTTTTCACAGTGACAATAGCCAATAAAATACACATGAGACAAGGACAGATTTCTCTCTAGAACCGCTGATGCCAACTTTGAACAGCTTTGTGACTCTGTGCTCACATACCTGCCACCCATCTCTGATTCCGTGCCTGAAACAGACATCACTAATCCATCTCACCCCTCTTTTCTACTCACAGGGTCTCTTCTTAAACGAGAACTGTCACAAGACACCAGCAGTTCTTATGAGCTGCCGTGCTAGGTGCAAACTCTTAGCAACCTCTGATCCCCAGACAACCTCGAAGTTTCTTTCCATTTTTGATAGGTTACTGGAAGGTCAATATCCATTGAATACAATCTAATAAGGCTATTATTCATCATTTGAATGGAGCTATTCCTGATGCTCCGAACAGGACATACCTTTGCCTCAAACTTCTTCTGTCTGCCACAGACCCTCATGTAACCCACATTTGATCACCGCTTTGGTTAAATAAGAATAGCATGACCTCATTCTCTGCTCCAAATGGTCTTCTGTGATTCTTTCCCATGTCTTGTCTTGCTTCTATTCAACTCTATTGGCTCAGCTAAATGTCACTTTCTCCAAAAAGACATCTCTGATATCTCCTTTCCCCAACAATAGGTTAGGTCCCCTTCCCCTTCCATGTACCCTCTACCATCTTCATCATTTAATTACAAAATTACATTTACTGTCTATCATCCCAATTGAACTCCAAACCTAGGACTTGTCTGCACATAGTAGATGCTCAGTAAATACTTATTAAATGATTAGTTGATTATTAATCAATTTGTATCCATTTTCTGAAGGGCTTGCAAGACTGAGAGATGCATACTGCATATAAGATGACAGAGAGTAAGGGCTTCATGAAACACGGTCATAATAGCACTAATAGAGGACTCGATGCCCTCTCTGTATATCATCTCATTTAATCCTCATAACAACATATGCAAAGATACTGTGATTATTCCCAATTGATCAATGAGAAAATGGAAGCTCAGAGCAGTGAAGAGGTTTGCCTATGCTGCTAAGTATCCTTGGAGCCTCTGTCTGGGCTGCCGAATAAGGATGAGGCAAAGGACCTTAGGCTAGGACTTGAAGGTGAGTAAGTTTTTCAGCAAAAGCTCCAAGCCTTGAAGTCAGAACAACCTGAGCTCCTGTCCTTTCCCAGACGCTTCCTAGATCAATGGCTTGGGCAAGGGACATAACCTCTCTGAATCTCAGTTCTCCTCTATATAATGGGAATAATAATACCCCTGTAAATGTATTAGAATGACAAGATCTCGCAGGCAAAGCACCTGGTACACTGCCTAATATATTATGCAATAACTTATAAAAATAGAAAACAAATGTGTCTTCCTGACTCTCCCCTCCACATACATAATAATACAGTTTGATTCTTAGAACCTTTTTTTAAGCAGGTAAACAAGCCAAGTAGAGACTTCTGCTTAGTGAGTATATGCATTTGGGGGAGAATACGGTTTTTCTTTGTTGTTATTGTTGTTGTTATTTTTCCTCAAATGCCTGAAAACAAAGAAAAATCACTGGGTACAATTAATTGTTCAAACCGGCAGAGATTTGAAAGTAGAGGGAGTAAACAGATGCTGCTCTGAATCTGTGCTCATTAACTCAGAGAAAGGATTCATTTCCTATGCATGATTAACTCTCTACCATCGGTGATTCACACAGCAGATGATCAAAGAAGAATTCATTATTCTACAGACAGGCAGTCTGTGTATCAGGCAGTCAACCTCCTTGGGCCAATTCCATCTCCTAAATTCCTGGAGGTCTATGGTAAGCAACTTGACTCAGGAAGATGCAGTTTGTTTTTGGTTCAGGTCCCCCAAGGGTTCTACAAAGAGCAGTGATCAAAAGAAGCTCAGGACAAGTCACAGGGCCTCCCTGTTCTCCATGACTGAAAGGGACCCAGAATCTAGCTGTCTTTGGTCTCCACGGTGTCTTGCCATCACTGAAAGGAAGAGCTGTCTCCTGGAATATAAGATCAAGCAAAGGCAATCTCATGTTCAACCAAGAAATCTCTCAGAACTAAAAGAAAGAGCTAACATAGAGATTTGTTACTTATTTATTGAGCATCTACTATGATATTGCAAATCAAGAATACTGCAGCTTCTTCTCCCTACTTTGGAAAGAAGATGTCCCCTTGGAAGCCTGACTTCCTTTAGTGCAGGCAAAAATCCAAGGAGTCCTACAACTCCTTATCTTCCAGAAAAGGGAAATGTTACCAAGGACTCTCTTTAACCCTCAATGGTACAGAGACCAGAGGATTGAGAACTAAGACTATTTCAAAGAAAGAGCAAAGTCTGCCTTTCATGGTGCTAAACAAACAGCCTTACATTGCTCACATGAACTGGGCTTTGCTTGGGAGATGGTGCTAGTTTAGACCCATGAGAGGGTCAGTCTAGAAGGGACTATGGAACAGGGACAGAAAGAACTAGAAGACAACGTTTCCAAATACCCCTCCTGGGTTCATCTGTGATGAGCTCTTTACTAGGACTCAGAGATTAAAATAAGATGTTCCCTTGTAAGATTTTTTTTCATAGAAATATGGATTGTTAAAATTGTTCTTTATTTTGAAAATAAGGCATTTCCTCGTCTTTATCTCTTTTATGCCTTTAAACAAGTTTCTTTTGTGAAATAACAGTAGTGAAAAGGCCTATTTCTTTCAAAGACATTTTGGCAAAATCAAAAGTTGCCAAGTCTATGTCGGACTTTTATTTTATTTTTATTTATTATCTTATGCTACTGGTCCCTGAAATCAGGCAGCCACCACTATAAATAAAGGCAGATCAGATAAAGCTCTCTGGGAGCTCAGTGAGGAGGATACGATGTCTTCCCACTTGGTGAGATCAGAAAAGGCTTTCATGGTTAGCATTTGGGTTGAAATGTTAAAGATGGATGGGCTTTTATATGGAGAGATTGGGGTGAATTCCAAAGGGCATTCCAAAGGTAGGACACAGGGAGACCAAAGGCACAGAGATGGAACAGAATCCCAGAATGAGTCATGCCAGCAAATAGCAGAGAGAAGACATCATTTACCCAGAGCGGTGGATTCCAACCTGTGAACCACTGCCCCCTGGAGGGCTGCAGGGGTATTGCAAAGTATCTGCTGCTGCGCCATCTTCCATAGAAAACCACTAGTCCAATGTCTGTAGATTGATTCTTTCAAAAGCATTCCTGAATTCATAGACACGCTTAGTCAACAAATTATTTCTCAAGAAAGTAGGCTACAATATTGACCACCACGAAGGGAGTCCATTCCCCCTTTACTCGGTAAACAGGTATTTATGGAGATGCCACTGTGCACCAGGCTTGGTACTAGACACAACCTGCTTTGTGGAACAAGATTTGGAGCAGGGAGACCAGTGAGGAGGAGGTAGTTGTAACCTGGCTGAGGGTAGGGAAGAGGTAGACTGGGATGATAGCAAGAAAAGGTGGATAAATAACCAGATGGGAAAATAATTGAAAGTACGATTAGATTTGTGGGTGGGTTTGATGCTTAAAGGTCAGGAAAAGACATGAATCAAAACATTCCCACGATTCTGACTTGGACAACTAGACAGACCATGATACCACTGCAGGAGAAAGGGCTGGAAAACATCAAATAATAGCTTGAGGATTGCAAAGGTGGGTAAGATCACTAGAAATCATCCTGGAGGCCAGATGGAGAGGGAGGAGGAAGATCTTAACAGCCACACCAAAAAGTGTCCACATAAGTAACAGCAAGGTCATCCGGCGAGTCAGCAGCTCAGGATCCCTGAGGAAGCAGGGTCAGGGAGAATGTATCTATCTGCTAACACCTGCTGACTGGCACCCTAGGGGGATGCAGAGAGAGACCAGGCATCATTTCTGCCCCTGAGCAGTCAGTCAGATGAGGAATCTCAAAACTTGTTGATAAATGTTTCGTCTTTGAACAGAAATATGATAAAAGAGATGCCCGTGGACATCTGGGATTCTGGAAGACGTCATTATGAGGACTTAGGCAGTCTCCTGAGCAACATGGGGGGGGGGGGTCTTCCCTGAATTGGGGGATTAAGAAGTTCATCTTCATTATCCCTAAAAACAGACTTGCACAGGGTCCCACGCAGGATCCTTTACTCTGATTACCAAAACGGACCCGTTGCTGCAACCAACCCTGAGCCACTTCACCAGCTCAATGCGTCCATCCCCCAGAAGCTGTGGGCATTGGCTGCTAGGTTCAAATCTGCCTAGGGGACAATCGCTCTCGGCCAAACAGGATCCATCTCACCCAGTAAGTCCACTGTGGCTACTCCTCCCCTCGCCCAAGGCACCCTGCATCCAGGGACTTGGGGTTCACAAAGGTATAGCTGCTTGCTTTAAGAGGCTGCTGCCTAGCTTACCCTCCAGATCTCCCAAAGGGATCAGGCCATTATCCCCAATGGACACCATGTCCCTGCTTCCCTCCTTCCCCTACCTTCTCCGGCTTCCCTTCTCCTTTTCTTCTGCAATCTTACCTCAATATATTCCATTCATGAGAATCCCAGCCTCCTATTCTAATTTGATGGAACCCAACCTCAAATATTAACTTTGCGCTCTACTCTATCCCGATGCCATTATTAATAACAGCTAACAATGTCGAGCTCCTGCCACGTGCCAGCCGATTCTGTATAGATCTCATCTTCTACGTCCTCACAGGTTCAATGCCATTATCTGCATTTCTCTGATGAAATCCCTGGAGCTCTGACAGGTTAGGATGTGTGGCCACGTCCCTCTGGCCTCTGGGAAGTGACCCAGGCATCCTATAGGGTTGCAACTCCCCGTTCTGCATAGTGACTCCTTCCTCCCTCACAAATGCTCCTCTGAGCACCTCTTCCTCCTGCCCCCACCCCATGGCTCATACCCACCCAGCTCTTCTAGAAACCAGTGGTCAATTACATGAGTTTCAGAACTCAAGATCTCCTAGGGCAGAAAATTCAATTTATTTCCATCTGCTCTCGTTTTCTTTCAGAATGCCTTTTTAAAATTGGCAATAAGCACTTTAGTCCTCTGAAGCATTCTCACTCGACAGGGTGTTCCCAGCATGCTTAATGGGTGTGCTGGGGGAGGAGGAGTCTGGTAACCTTCTCTTCCGTGTGCTTAAAATAATTGATGAGCTATGGATCTAGAATTCCAGAGGCTTCTCTCTCCCAAAGAAGTGGGCATGGTACCAGCAGAGAAGGAGGGTAAATACCCTAATTCTTCCCTGAAATTATGATGACAAGATGACTTCAAAAAAATGGAAAGGGCAGGTGGTGGACATAGAGAAAGGAAGAGGCAGGCAAAATAACGTGCTTTGCAGGGGGTGTTTCTTCTGCCTGGACTGTCTTCTCTCTTTCTCCAACTATTGGACTCTTATTCATACTTCAAAACCCAGTTTAAATGCCATCCACTTCAAGAAAATTTACACAAGTCTCCCATTCTTCCAAGAAAAGCTCTGCTGCCGGTGGCCACACAGAGTACAACCCATGCTCCAAAGTAATTAAGAGCTCATAGCTGCGTGAACTAACTCAAGATCCAATCCTCCTTCAGCCCTTACTGGTTGTGTGAGCTTGTGCAAGTCCTTTAGCTTCTCTCAGCTTCAGCTTCCTCATCTGTAAAATGGAATGAACACAAAGCACTTAGTACAGTGCCTGGAACACAATAGATGCTCAATAAACGACCCTCAATTTATTACTATGACCATTAACACTCTCTCCTCTGAATTCCCACAAGCACTATTTTCGTATTGTCCATTCCACTAATTTGCTATTCCCCCTAGATGGCCTTGTTTTGCTAATTAACTTTCCATATGTGTATCTCCTTTTCTTAACTACGTCACAAGGTCCCTAGGGACAGGCAGTGCACAGTATACCTTCGTATCCAATACATCTGTGAGAACAGTGCCAAACACATAATACGTGCTCAAATATTTGCTAAATAAATTCTTAACGCTTTGGCTACAAGTATAGGTGCTTATTTAGCTTGGCAAAGTGACAAATAACATTTGTATTTACACTCTTGTTTCCAAGACTAATTGATGTGGGTCTTATAATCATAAAAGTCCCTCTAAACCCTCCCCTAATAATGGCAGAAGCCATCAATTAAACAAACCATTAGATATATCAACAGTCTATTAATCTACTCTTAGTGGAGGGACGTTGGTTGAATTTCAGCCGTCTGGCCAAGTGGTGGAGTTAGATTTAGGTGGAATATTCGGTTTGGTTTCTAGCTCTCCGCCAGCACGGCCTGCTTTATGAAACGAGGATTAAATGATAATGTGGCTAATATAAATAGAGATTTGCTGATAGCATCTAACCCAGTTCCTGGGACATTTAAATTCTTAAAACATGATGACTCTAAAACTGGGAGGGGGAACGTCGACTAGGTAGTTGAAAGAGAGTTCGAGCCTTGGCTCCGCCATTTTTCATCTAGGTGACACTGGGCAAGTCATTTTCTCTCTTCTCATAAAAGCAAAATGGAGATAAAAGTACCTGCGTGCAGGGTGAGTGTCAGGACCGAAGGAGACACATATGTAACATGATGTCTGTTCAGATCAGTTCAACCCAAACTCCCTGCCTCCAAGCAGCCCTTTCTCTGCTTGTATCAGCATTTGTTCATTCAATGCAAAGACTGTTCACTAACCACCTACTATGCGCCCCAAACCACCCTTGGCACTGGAGATCGTGACAGGGCCTGCCCTCGCGAAGCTTATGGTCTTGGGGAGACACTGATCATCGGCCAAAGAGATACAGCAAGTGCCTGACAGAAGGTGGTCCTGGGGACCCAGGGAGCACGGAGGACGGTGGGAGACCCAGCAGGGCCTGCAGAGAGGGGGAAGATGAGGTCACCAAAGGCCTCCCCCAAAGAGGTGTGTGCTGCCAGTGACTTCACTGCTGGCATCCCTGGTAGTTCTGTAAGATGGATGGTTTTGGAGATGACCTCAAGGCTGAAGGAGGCTGTGGTAGTTTCTTAGAGCGTCCATAGCGACGTGCAATAGCCTCCCCACCCCCAGTACCATGGGGAATGCCTTCCAAGCCCCGAGGATGCTCGAAACCACAGATTGTACCCAACCCTGGGTAGGGTTTTTTTTTTTTTTTTCCTATAATACCCTACTGATAATAAAGTTTAATTTATAAGTTAGGTACAATAAGAAATGAACAATAACAATAAAATAGAACAATTATAATAATATACTGTAATAAGTTATTTAAAATTTATGAACCCTGTTTCTGGATTGTTCACGCCATGCCTGGCATGGGTACCCCAACCCAGAGAAAGCAAAACAATGAATAAGGGGCAACTATGTACCCCAAGTTGGTAGGGGACCTTCAACCACAGAAACCTATTGTCTCACAATTCTGGAGGCTAGAAGTCCAAAGTCAAGGTGTCTGCAAGGTTGTTCCTGCTGGGCTGCAGAAGATAATCTGTCCCGAGCTGTTTCCCCAGCTTCTGGTGGGTTGCTGGAAACCCTGGCATCCTGGGCTCGTAGAAACGCTGCTGTGACCTTGGACTTCCTGTTCCCATGGCCTTCTCTCCACGCGTGTGTCTGTCCAAATTCCTCCTTATGTAAGGACTTCCATTGTAATGGATCAGGCCCACCCACATCCACCTCTTAGCTACCTGTGCCAGCAATGACCCTGTTTCCAAATGTTGTCACATTCTAAGGCACTGTGGGTTAGGATGTCACCATGGGAATTTTGAGGAGATATGATTCAAGCCATAAGAGAAGCTTAAGTCGGCACCCTGGTCCTGCTACTACTGGTGGCTGTCCCTGCAACCAGTGCCATATGGTTCTAGAAACAGTGGTTAGCTCCTGTTTCCCGGTGTTCTCTCCACAGTCCTAGAAATAGCCTCATGGTACCCCGGCAGAGTTATCACTATCAGCTGGCTAGGGCCACTCCCCATGGGGACCCTCCTCAAACACGGAGATTCTAAAACTCCAGCCTCTCCGTTGTCCTCGCTGCCCTTCCGTATCATTAGCTTCTGTCTGCCCATTAAGGCAGCCTCGGGGATGGCCTGGTCCCTGGCTCTCCCTGGTTCACGTCCACATGTAATCCCCGTTCCTGGAGTGGAGGGATGGACTTTCTTGACTCACTCCTACTGGCAGAGGTGATGCGACATCTGAGACTCAGGAATGACGCTGTGGCCTCCACCGTGGCTTTCCTCCTGCTCACCTGCTCTGCTGAAGCTGGTGCTGTGTTGTTAGCTGCCCCCGTGGAGACGCCCACCTGGAGAGGAACGGAGGGAGTCCTCCAGCCAGCGACCATGATACACTAAAGTCTCCAGTCCAATGACAGCTTGAGAGAGATTGGAAGCAGATTCTGCCCCAGGTGAGACCCTGGATGAGACCACAGCCTCAGTGGACCCCGTGACAGTCGTTTTTTGAAGCATCTGGAGGCAGAGGATCCGGTGAAGCTAGGCCCAGCCTCCAGGCCCACAGAAAATCGGAGATCATGAATGCTGGCTGGGTTAAGCAGCTAGTGTTGGGAGGTTTGTTATGCAGAAATGTCAGCTGATCCAGTGCAGTTACTACATGTGGCCTTAGTGTTCCCCCTGAACTCTTTCATCTTTCAGTAGGTGTTCAGCCAATTCCCTGTATTCAATTCTCTCTGTTAAATTAACTGTCATAATTTCTATTTTCCAGATTAGACATTGACTGGTACAAGATGACGTGAAAGCTATGACCTTAAAGACAACTGGGGGTCAGCAGAGCACCAGGATGGGAAAAAACATTTCAGGAATAGACAACAACATGTGCAAAGGTCCAGGCACCATTCATTCGTTAAACCTATTTATTGAGCACCTACTGTGTGCCGGGCCCAGTACTAGGTGCTGCAAAAGAAGTCAGGCAGGTGAAGACAAAGTCCTGCCAAAGATTGCCTTGGCAAGCGCAGAACAAGGAATCCATGACACAAAACTAAATCCAGGACATCAGAGAGGGTGCTCCTTGCACGTGACCCAGGCCCTGGCCTTGGCTTTACTCAGTCTAGGCATGAGGTAAGTAACCACCGCTAAGCTTTGGCTTTTTATTGACAAAGCACGGTGACCCTCTCTCCCCTCACAAGACTGTGGCATTGATCAAGTTAGGGTCAGAGGCTTAAAATCAGCTTTCTAAAGAACACAGAACTCTGCAGCCTCAAAACAGAGTAGCTCTACTTTTAATCGCGAGAACTCCTAACTTAGAATGATCAAAGTCTCTCATCTGCCCAAGTGGCCCAGTGGCCCTCTGCTGGCCTGGACCTGGCTGCAGCCAACACTGGGGTTAACAGGATTCAACAAAGAGCCTGTTGCTTCTGGCCCCAGCCAGCAGGTTGCTGGTCATGGATAAAATACAAGCTGTAATACAAAGAGCAACCTTCCCATGGCCACCGCCCCATAAATCATCAACCACCAAAGGCTATTGAATTACCTTTGGAAGATGGATGACACCAAGCTGGAAGGCTGCTTGATAAGGTTTCCTTTTGAATAATTTGGTGTAGAAAGCTGGGTTTGAGAAATGGGGTCTTTCCACCAGCTCAGCCTGGTCCATGCCGTCTCTGCCAGCTGCTTTCAAGATAAACATGTTTCCTTATGGGCTGCCAGGGTGTCTGGGAAGAAGGAAGAAAACTTCCTGCCGGGTCCCAAAGAAGTACCTACTTCTGCCTTAAGCCCACATAGCGGTTTCATTTAGTAGTATTATTCACTGTTTATAGCACTACTAATAATAGCTATCATTTTTTATTATCTGTTTCACCTTCATAAGTAAATTCCTTGAGGGTAAAGATTTAATAGTGATCCATCCTGGAATACACATTGTCTATATGACCATCCGGTACGCAGTAAGTACCTTGTGTGTATTTCTTGCATGAATAAATCAATGAATAATCAATTTAACACCCCAAATAGCTATCATTTATTAAACATACTCTACATGCCAGGCAAGGGGAAAATCAATCACATGAAACAATCTCGTGCGGTGAGTCCTGTTACTTCCTCCATTTGATTGATGAGACGAAGCCCAGAGAAGGGATGTGACTTTCTCAACGTCACACAGCTAGTGGATGTTGGAGCTGGGACTCAAACCCATGCTCTTAACAGGAGTGAGCAAACATTTTGGGGTTTTTTGATAAATATTTTAGGTTTTGCAAAGCCAGATGGTCTCCATTACAACTATTCTCCTATGTCCTTGTAATACAAAGGCAGCCAAGGACAATAAGTAAATGAACGAACGTGACTGTGTTCTAATAAAACTTTATTTACACAAACAGGCAGAGGGCCGGATTTAATCCATGGTCTACAGTATGCGTTCCCCTGTTCCTGCGATCCTGGGAATTGAGCCCAAGGATGCTCTGCCACTAAGCTACATCCTTAGTCCTTTTTATTTCTTTCTTAATTTTAAGATAGAGTCTCCTAAATTGCTGACCTGCAATCTTCCCGCCTCAGCCTCCTGAGTTTTTGAGACTATAGGCATGCACCACCATGCCCAGCAACAATCTCTACTCTTAACAGTTACGTGGCATTAACTCTCTCCATTTGCACTTTGCATTTTCCTCCACTTAACTGTTTCTAGAAAAATGTATTGGTTTTTCATGGAGTTATTTACTTTATTAGATTCATTTATAAATCCTTTTTTATCTCCACTTAAAGAAGCGAGAATTAAGATAAAATTATGTCAGCAATCATGTTGGGTCCAAAACCCCTGAAATCCCATGAATGTTTTGGAAGTTTGATCCTGAGTTCTATTCACGTCCCAAAACAGAGAACGCAACAGTACCAATCATGAGTCTGAGTTGACCAGGCCACTTCAGATTTTAACCATCTTCCACTAAGTTATGCTGTGGTCACAAACAACTCCATTATTCCAGAACTGAAGAAGGGGCAGCCAATCTCAGACATGAGACAGAAGGAAAAGAACAGTATTGGGATCACTCTGGCCTCCTATGGTTTCTGCTCAGGCATGACATTCACATCTACGGAAATTCCATTGACCAAAGCAAGTCATGTGGCCAAATATGACATCACTGGTACAGGAAGTGTCCTTAGCACACAAGCAAGGACACCAGGAAGGACATCTAGTTGGTAGATGGGTCTACTGACTAGAGAAGGACTCTGACATCTGGTAGGTAGAGGTCAGAGATGCAGCCAAGCATCCTACAATACATAGGACAACAAGAAATCCCATTAGCCAAAAATATCAAGCAAATATTTTGAATACTCAATACATCTACCACAGTGGTTCCCAATTCCCTCTGCTCCTCAGGGAACACCTAGCAGTGTTTGAAGGCATGTCAAAACAGGGAAGACACTCCCGGCATCTAGGAGGTAGAGCCCAAGAGCGCTGTTAAAACTTCCCACAATGTGCGGGAGACAGTTCCCAACAACAGAGAATTATCCCACCCAAAACACCAATAGTGCTGAGATTTAAAAATCTTAATCTACTCCAAGAAGCCACTGAACACCTCTAGTCATTCATTCATTCACTCACTCACTCATCAGCATTAATCAATGATTTATTGAATGTCTATTGAGTGTCAGGCACTGTGCTTGGCCCCAAAGATATGATAGGAGCTAAAAGAAACAGAATCATGTGCTTCAGTGGAATTTATCATCTTACTTAGAAAAGCAGATGTGAATCACACAACTGTCTCATTATCAGCTCAAATAAACCAATGAATGAAACAGATTCTTTGAGAGTCTATAGTGACCTGTTGGGAGAGAGGTGGAGGTGGAAGTTTAGGGATGTTCTTTCCCAAGAAAGTAACAAGAACTCTGAAGGGATTAACCAGATCAAGAGGAGAGAGAAGAGGGTTCTAGACAGAGAGTAGGGAGAGCATGCCACGGAGGAGGATCTAAATGGTCAGGGGGATGAACATACAGAGAGTCAAGGGTGAATGGCACGTGGTAAAAATGAACACAGGGGGGACCAATCCCTGGGGGATTTGTAGAGCAGCTGAGAGAGTTTGATCTTTGTCTTATGAACAGTGAGATGCCACCAGCAGGCTTTAAGTAGGGTGCCGAGCACCTACTTTCTCAGGATGCGATGGAGGATGCCCGGGATGGGGCGCTGCAGGGAGACCCACCAAGTGAGGAATGAGGGGCACTCAGTGCAGGGTGGGGGTGAGGGAGACAGAATAAAAAGTAGAATGTCTAAGAACTAATTAGGGGGTGGAGAGAGAGGCTGTCATCTACATTTCACGGGTGGTTATGGGTTTCGCTGAGATGGCGAGCACTGGAGATAGAGCGGGTTGGGGGAAGGAGGGTAGCAAGACAAGGTAATCTAAAATACAACATGAGCTTAAGAAATGGTTGAGGCAACCAGGTGCAAATATCAAGATAACGAATGGATACAGGTGCCCACAACCCCAAGGAGAGAAGAGGCTAAAAGTTAACTCAGCTAAGAATCATCCACCTATAGATGCCTCAATCTCCATGGAAGCTGTTAGGCTGGACCCCAACCTCTGGTCTCAGCATCATGACTGGCTTTCCTGGATTCAACACCCGTAACCATAACAACACTATGAAGACAGAAGCACTTGGTTTTCCTTGGAAGTCCTTCTTTCGCTCCCTGATCTGGGAGGTCCATGTGTCAGACTTTGTCCTTGGTGGCTGGGGATACAACGATAAACAAGAACAAACAAGCTTATGCTCCTTTTAGGCATTTAATATTTTATGACTCCTTCCTTCATACAGATTGCTCCAAACAATACATTCTTGCTCTTCCAAGTCTAATCTGGAAGAATATACCCCATCCTGAGGGAAACACTTGCTTGTAAAAATGACCTCAGATTTTTAATAGGATAATAGAATTATAGTATCTCAGCTTCATATGGGGAGGATCCACTTAGTTCAATGATGTCAAATGGATTTCCGTGTGCCAGCTTCAATTGATTGATAGTAGCTACCTGTGAGTGAGGCTGAGCGGGAGTTAGTCGGGGGAAAAAGAAAAATACAGAGCAACTGATTAGTGATGTCTGTCAGGGGTTTGCTATGGGACAGTGGAAGGTAATTACCTACTGTTCTGATTTTAACTCATTTATCATTTTTGAGTATTAATAAATTCTACTTGATAATATTTCATTAAGGAATTTTGTGTCTATGTTAGGGAGAGATATTGGTCTATTATTTTCCTTTTTTTTAAGATCCTCATCAGATTTTCTTACCAGCATTATGTTGACCTAATGAAATAAATTGCAAGCAATTCTCTTATCTTCTGAAAGAGTGTGTGTAATATTGACATTATTTAGTCCTTAAATATTTGATGAACCATGCCTATAGTTGTGAAGGAGGGGAGATAGAGGTTTTTAAATGATGAATTTCAATTTCTAAAACAGATGCAAGGCTATTTTGATGTTAGGTTTCTTCTTTTGTTCATTTTAAGTTGTGATTTTGAAGGAAATTGTGCATTTCACCTCAGTTGTTAAATTTAACCTATTCCTTTAGAAGGTGGAGAAACTAAAGCCTGGATATGACAGGCCACAGAGCAAACAAGGACCGAATCCAAGAACTCAGATTTTCAGAGACACAGACCACTGCTCTCAATCTGCTACATCCAGACTCATCCCACCTCCGAAAGCCACAGGGAACTTGTCTAAGGATCTCTCCAGAAGTGACATATATGCACATTCTACATAACCACATGCTGCAGCATTTAACATGCCCTGGCAGACAAAGCTATCCAAGGCAAAACCACTACACTGGAGCCTTAGAATCTTAGCAGTCTTACCTGCCAAAGCCTGGAGTTTTTGAGAAAACTCATGTAGAGCAAGAAAGAGAAACCTGTTGGGTTTGCATTTCCCTGGAAAGCACCCAAGGCTGCCCCGCAGATCAGTGCAGGAAGCCAGGCTGTCCGTGCTGATTATTTCTGTCTGTGCCGGGGCCTGACCATTAGGAG
Source organism: Geosciurus inauris (assembly GCA_004024805.1). Lineage (NCBI taxonomy): Eukaryota > Metazoa > Chordata > Mammalia > Rodentia > Sciuridae > Geosciurus > Geosciurus inauris. The sequence goes on along the minus strand of PVHX01001967.1, from coordinate 12,849 downwards.
ATAAAGTCCCCAAGCACCTCTCTGCCTGGCCTGACCTACTTAGATGTGACATGCCTGATGAGGTCAGGAATGCAGCTAATGGGGATGGACAAGAAGGCCAGCTTGGGGTGGCCCAGGGGACATGAGCTCACAAGACGTGACTCAAAACACTCCTGGGGGAAGGTCTCTCTCGGGGAGATGCATCTGTTCAATCTGACCACATCAGTGCCCTGCTTAAAACTTTGCAATGATACCCGTGGCTGCTCATTGGATAGTGCAGACTTCCCAACGTCACCTCCAAAGCCCGACTCCCGACTCCTCCATCCCTCTTTCTCCACCCTTGCTCCTGTCGCCTTGGAGTGAGACTGAACTATTGCTAGTTCCAAAATGGCAATGTGTTCCCCTCCCTCAGGGCCTTTGCACAGAGCTGTTCCCTTTGACTAAAAATATGTCCTTCCCCCATTTCCATCTGGCCCGTCCTATTGGATCTTGGAGGCTTCAGCTTCACTGCCAATGACCCCAACAGCATTTTCCAGCTCACGTCTGTGGCCCTCTTGCGTGTTTCCACAGCGCCACACACATGTCCTCTGGTCCCACCTGTGCATTGTTTTGGAAAATATCTTCCTATTATTTACCAGGATCTGCCTCGTGGCCTTTGTGCTGCAATCGCCTCTGCCTGGAACAAACGCCCTTTCTGTGGGGCTCAGAGCAACCATCCTACTCTGCAAGTGAGGACCTCAGGGCTCCCCTGCCAACAGTGGCACTCCCGCATCTTCTGCTGCCCTCACCTCCATTGGTAACCTGAGAGTGGAAGTGTCGGACCATATCGGTGATTGAAAGACCAAGACTCTGGTGCCGTCATGGATGGATGGGCAGAGACAACCCCAGAATACCTCTCAGAATCATCCCACAGAGGATGGCCCATGGGGCATTCACCCACCAGCTCCCGTCCCTGCTGGTGAAGGGCTAGACCTGGGCATGGATGTGCCTGGTCTTCCAGGCTGAGCCAGAGCAAGACAAGGTCTTAGGAAGCTGGGGGGAGCTCTCTAGCAGAGAAGGAAAGGCAAGTCTTCAAGGTAAGAAGTTGTCAGCTGCACATCAGGACATGTCACAGATAAGGACAACTTGCGTGGGTGAAAGGGATACAGGTGGACTCTACCACAGTGGGGAGAAAGTCGCCTGCAAGAAATTGGAGCCCCAAGCGTGCACAGATCGTGGTGGGAGGGTTTGGTTTGTATGCTTCCTGTGAGACATAGAACTCCTTAGCTGGGAAACAGCTCCTGAGGGCCAGGAGCAAGAAAATCAAGAACATGGTGAGCAGGTACCTGGAACAGCAAGGGCCCTGGGGGCCTCCAGCACCCATTTTAGGCCAGCAGGAATGACCAGGCCAGTGGAGATGACCAGCAAAAGGAAGCCAGCCCGACCTTTAGCACAGAGAGGCTCCCATGTGAACGCAGCAGTCAGCGTGAGCAGCTCACCAAGCACAGTGTCCCGAGGAACCGCCAGCTTCTCCTTCCACCTCGGCTGCACAGAAGGAAAATAAGCAGGAGAGCGTGTGGCATACAGGAGCAGGCAGGCCAGCTCCACCATGTCACTCCAGCCAAGGAAACAAAAGGGAGGACCTTGGAGTAAAGGTAAGATAGAAGACTGGGTGTGGTGGCGCATGCCTGTCATCCCAGTGGCTCGGGAGGCTGAGGCAGGAGGATTGCGAGTTCAAAGCCAGCCTCAGCAAGTTAGAGAGGTCCTAAGCAACTCAACAAGACCCTGTCTCTAAATAAAAAAATACAAAAAAAAGGCTGGGGATGTGGCTCAGTGGTTCAGTGCCCCTGAGATCAATCCCTGGTACAAAAAAAAGATAAAATTGAAGTTTAAAAATGAGCTGAGTGTAGAAATCTGGACACCGTGCACTACTGGTGGAACTATAAAATGGTACAGCTGCTATGGGAAACAGCAGGGTGGTTCCTCAAAAGATTAAAATCCATGTAGCATATGATGTAGAATCCCACTTCTGGGTATATTCTGAAAAGACTGAAAGAAGGATCTCAAGATATTTGTACACTCATGTTCACAACAGTGCTATTCACAGTAGCTAAAACATGGAACTAATCCAGGTGCCCATCAGTGAATAGATGGGTAAGCCCCATGTGATCCATCCACACAGTGAAATACTATTCAGCCTTGAAGAGGGAAGAGATTCTGGCACACGCTGCGACATGGGTGAATCTCGAGGACATTGCGCTAAATGAATCAAGCCAGTCACAGAAGGAAGAACACCGCATGATTCCACTGAATGGAGGCACCCAGAACAGTTAACATCATAAACAGAAAGGAGCACAGTAGCTATAGGTGGGAGGAATGTAGAGTTGGTGTTCAATGGATAGGTTCAGAGATTCAAGTTTGAAAATGGCAGCACTAAAAAAAAATAATAATAATAAATGAAATTAATTAAAATTGGTCCAGATGGGGCTGTAGGTACAACTCAGTGGTGGAACGCTTGCTTAGCATGCATGAGGCCTGGCTTCTATCCCCAGTAATACAACATTTTTAAAAAAGATAAAGATGATAAATTTTATGTCGTATTTTAGTCACAATAAAAATCCTAGGAAAAAATTGTACCGCTGACTAAGCTCCTTGAGTAGCCTAAGGAGATTGAAAAGTTAGGGAATCCACCTGAATTATCAGGTAGCAAGAAGGTGAGGTGGAGGTAGAAAGTGTAACAGATTGTTCTTTAATAGTCACTGGGAAATAGAAAATGATTTTGTGTTTATTCCTCTAGGACAGGAGACTTCTCAATTATATAAGCTCCAGTGGTGATTTCTGAGATCTTTTACAAATCAGATAAAATTCTCTCTTGCTTGCATGTCTCATGTTTATCCTTATGCAGACACACACACACAGCCTAGAAGGACCCTTGTGGCTGGCAACATCTCAACAACCGTTATGTTGCTGGTCCTGTTGACAGAATACAGAGCATTTTAACAAGGACATTTCCTGGCTCTGCTGAGAAGCAGAGTATCAATAACAATCATAATTACCAAATCTCGGCACTTCTATTCCATTTTGTTTTAGGAGGTTTAAAACACTTGACAGGGTTTTATTCATTAGCCTGTGCATACATACTCACCTCTCCTGGGAGGAATCACAATTTCTAGATGCTTCTGCCCAAGTCTGAAATGATGTCATAAGATCCCAAGACATCTGTCAAACAATTATGTAGTCCTGTCTCCTTCACTGATGTACCATGCCATGCAACTATCCCATAAAGTTGAGACAAAAAGTCCCCTCGAGCTTTACCAAGTCCATAGTGGCCAATTGGGCTGCTATGTTGGTTCTTTGGGTTCCATTCAAAGTGGCTACTTCTTCTTTTTGGCTTGGGTCTCGCAGCTTCTAAGAATGCCCAGGACCCCAGAGAACAGTGGTTTATGGTGTGATTCCACCTCTTACAACACAGAACAGAACAAAACAGGAAAGAACAGAGCAGTAGTCCTCCTAATTAAAGTGCTGAGAAAGTGCCCTGATTCTTGTCGCACTCCAAGATCAAGACAGCTGGGAATGGGTTAAAAGGGGAAGGGCTCGCCAGGCGCAGTGGTGCACACCTGTAATCCCAGCACTTAGGGAGGCTGAGACAGGAGAATCGCGAGGTCAAAGCCAGCCTCAGCAATGGCAAGGCGCTAAGCAACTCAGTGAGACCCTGTCTCTACATAAAACACAAAATAGGGCTGGGGATGTGGCTCAGTGGTCGAGTGCCCCTGAGTTCCATCCCTCATATTGAAAAAAAAAGGGAAAGGCTCTCTCACCTGCCATGTTCCTCCTGTTCTCAGTTCTTTGCCAGAGCTCTTCCCCTGGCCTGGGACACACACTGTCCCCCATGCTCTGTCCTCAGTTCATTCTACCATCTCCTTTTAAAGCTCAGCACCCAAGTCACTCCCCAGTCTAGAGCAGACATCTTTGTAAGATCCTCTCGCAGAAGCAAGTCCTTCTCCCTCACCCTCTGTTCATAATGATCTACCCATCTTTTACAAATATGATCAAGGCCTGTCTTTCCACCAGGACTGTAATTGCTGGAAGGACTGTGTCTGCTTTGGCTCACCAAAGACACCTCCAGATGCTGGCACACCTCTTGGTGCATACTAGGTACTCAATATCTAATTTAATGAATAAACCAACTAATCCCATTTTACTGAGAAATGCAAACACATTCAATAAATGTTTGTTAACTAAATTAAGCAATACCTTTAAAACAGGGTCAATAAAAGTACCTACCTAATAATAGCAGTGATTTAATAAAGTTATTAGGAGAATTATATTAGTGCAAACAAAGGTCTTCATGTCTGGTACATAGTGAACACTAGATAAATATTAATTAATATGATGACAGATATCATATTGTCTTCGTAATGTGAAGGTATTTGGAATTATTATCAAATTATCTAATGTGAGCTTTCTTCTCTACATTTCTGGGCACCCAGCCTTCCTTCAGCCTGGATAGCAATTTTCAGATATGGAAACAGAGGGTCAAAGAGACCACAAGCCTCACAGCTTGGAAATGGCAGCAACAGATTCCAGTCCACATCTCTCAGACTCCAAAACACTACTTTTTAATCCCCTTTTTTTATGTTCATCTAGCAAAGATCAGTTGAATAGACTGGTAGAACCTCAACCTTATACACTTTGAACAAATCAACTTTTTTCCCCCTCTGAAGAGAAGGTATCATTTTATGCAGGAATCGCCATGATTAGGAAAAACTGCCTAAAATGATAACCATCTCATGGCTGGCTAAGAAATAAATTCTGCCTTTTTATTATAATAAGGACAATGGTGTGCTAATGCATTATTGGAAACAATTATCTCTGTACCTGGCTCAGGCTATAGTTTATCAGAAGTTGCTGCCTCAGCCAATATTACTTAAAGATAGTGATATTTTTGTAGTCTCCTGAAGTGTATTTTAAAAGTGCATAGAAGACCCTATTGGAAAAATCGATTACATATTTCCATTTTAATGTAAACATTTAGTGTCTAGCTTTGTCTCACCATCTCATTAACATTTTAACCATTCCAGAAATTTATTTCAAAGCCTTTTTTAGAGGGGGAGTGTCAGGCAGAGAAAGCAAAGCAGTTACCCCAGCCCACCATTGACTAAATTGACTAAACAATAATCACGAGGAGAGATGCGGTTTGGGGGCACAAACTGGGTGGAGGGATAGAAGGAGGCTTTAAATCCAGCTTCCCCAGAGAGCTGCCGAATTTTTTAGAGAATCTTTTAAGTTCTGCTCTGCAAATATTGCACTCCCTCTAAAATATTGCAATAATAAGAATAAATAAATGTAGTGGACTTTATGATGGTCAATTTAAGCTGTAAATGACTAAATTTCTCCTTTTATGTGGAGGAATTACCACCTCTGAGGTAACTAAGAAAAAGCTGCTTAGCTGACATCCTTGGCTGACAGGAAAGTGCAGTTTCCAGTCCCAAGCTGGGTTTCTAAGTCCTCCCCTCACCCCCAGTGGTGCATCCAAGGCTGGGGGAGGCCGCCTGTCCACTCCTGAGAGACATTCAGCCTGTCTGCACCATGTGGCGTCCACCCAGCAGGCCAGGTGCAATTGAGGCTATTTAGGCTGAGAGCAAAGTGCTCCATTTCAGGCTGAAATGACGCCAAAGACTCCTCACAAAAGCTCCATTCAGCACCTCCAATTCCACATTTCATTCTGCACGCATTGTCGGCCATCATTACCCAGGATTCCAAAAGCACTTGGCCGCATTAAATAAGAATCAGGAAGGAAAACAATGGCAAGGAGCTGCTCAGGAGGCAGAGCTGCAGTAATGAAGAGGGGAGCAGCCCGAGATGTCAACTGAGCTCCAGAAATAGATGTGGCTTAATGAGTGCAGGGAAAGGCCGGGTTTATCCAAAAATGCAGATTCAACCGGTTGAGAAGTTGATCATCACACTCTACCTATAAGGGTATCCCTTGTAGCCCTTCGGAAGGCTGTTGGGCAGTATTCATGAAAACAACAGCAAGAAAAACTGCATATGCCCCAAGATATACAGAGGTCTCTCCTCCTGGCATCTCTCCTAGAGAAAAATGCAGGTGAGCACGCACAATGATTGCTACACAAATTTTCAACACTGAGTTGCTTGTAATAGCCACAAAGTGGAGAATGATTTAATACCCATCTATGGGAGGAAACTCACATTGTCAAATACAACAGCAAGCTGACCATGTCTTCAGCTGGATAGAGAATAATACCCACACATTCTTGTCCAGGGTCAGAATGTTCCAGAAACTCTCCTAAGTGCCTATACACATTAAACCATTTTTCCTTATAACAGGTCTTGTGGAAGTTCTCTAAATATGATAGAGAATGTTATAATGTTAACTATAATGTTAACTAACCTGCCGGATATCACAAAAGTAGATAGGGCATTCAATCTAGCTAGCTCTGAAAACCACAGTGCTTCTTCAGGAGTTAACATAGTTTCTCTTTTAACTTAAAAAAAAAAAAAAGCACACACACACAAGTTGCAAGATGATACATACGATACGGTAGGATCTGTTTGGATGCACATATCTGAAAGCATACTGTATATTTTCTTTGAATACTTTTGTTATAGCACAGAGAAAGGTGTTAAAGGACGCACTCCAGAGGAAAGAAGTAAGAAAAGGACAGAGATTTAGTCCTGACACTGAAAGGAGATTCTCATGAGCACTATCGATGAAACAGGAAGAAATTTGACAAATTTATAAAAGAAATGTGATAAATTCAACTCTTAGTAAGTTTAGGCTTCTGGTTTTTCTATTACAATGGTTCTTAACCAAGAACTATGCCCCACTGCAAATTTATATGTTGAAAATTAATCCCCAATGTAGTGATATGTAGAGGTGGATCTTTGGATTAGTACTCTTATAAAAGAGGCCCAAGGGATCTTGTTCTCCCCTTCCACTAGAGGAAGGTGCCACTTTCACCAAGAAAGCAAGTCCTTACCAGAACCTAAATCTGCTGGTGCCTGAACTGTGGACTTCCCAATTTCCAGAATGGTGAGCAATAAATGTCTATTATTTATTAATTACCCTAAGGTATTTTTCTATAAAAGCCCAAATGAACGAAGATGCTGCCTAAGGGTCATTTGTCAATGGCTAAAGACTTTCTATTGCAATGACCTAGGGTCGGGGTAGCTTGTGTTACTGACATCTAGTTGATTGAGGCCAGGGATGCTACTAAATATCCGTAGATACACTGGACAGATTCACACAGCAAAGACTCGACTGTTCCTAAGTGTAAATGCAGATTCCTACATGCATATAATTGCTCATTCAGCATCTTGATGAAGGGCCCTACCCAGTCTTCCTCATCTCTATCAATGACAACTACATCCTTCCAGTTGCTCGGGCACAAACCTTCAAACCATCTCTACCCGTTTCCTAGAGGTGCTATAACCAATTACCACAAACTGGGTAGCTTCGAGCAACAGAAAGAGCCTCCCAGTTCTGGAGGCCGAAAGTCTGAAATCCACAGATTAGCAGGATTGGTCCTTTCTCAAGTTCCTAAGGAATAATCAGTTCCAATCGGATCTGTGCCTCTCTCCTAGCGTCTGGCAGCTGTGGACACTTTCTGGCTTACAGACATATCCGTCTAGTCTCTGCTACCCTCTTCACATGCCATTCTCCTGGTGTCTATGTGTCTCCACATGGCTATCTTTATGAGGACATTAGTCATCTGCATAACCTCACCATAACTACTTACCTCTCAAGACACCCATTTCCAAATAAGGTCACATTTGGAGGAACTGGGGATGAGGGCTTCAGTATCTCTTCTTAGTGCTACACATATCAACCCATAATATCATCTTTGCCAGTTCTCCTCTGCTCCCTCTCCCAAGCCACATCCTGCTGCTTCTGCTTGCAAAGTACACCCAGAACCTGAGCAGATCTCCCTAAGACCAGTGTGACCACTGGCTTTCTTGGTCTTCCTCAAATTTACCAAGCTAACTTCAGCCTCAGGACCTCGGCACCTGCTATTTGTCCTGACTGGAAGACTCTGCTTCAAATCATTTTCCTAATATTCAATAGATGGAAAAGAATATTTACAAAATAGATGTAAATTCTCATAAATAATACTAAACCAAATACCTGTGTACCCACTATATTTCAAATTTTAAAAAAAGAAAAAAAACAACAACAACAAAAAACAGATTTCTCTCAAGTAATCACATAAATATCCCCCTCAGGTCCAGCGCCCAGCACCTGGAGTTGCTCATGACACATGACAAGAGCTCTGTGGTCCAGGAACAGAACTTGACCTTGCAGAATTGCAGTTGGATGTGTCAGGACATAGCAAGCAAAAACTCCAATCAATCGTGAATGCATATCGACCATGTTCATAAGACCAGAGTGTTAGTTTACTCATGTACAATGGCTACAGTGCCTGCTGAGAGGAAAGACACTGGAAGCTTCCAGCCAGCCTTATAGGCATGCTACTTGAGATGATGGCAATCCTTCCTCTCTCTCTCTCTCTCTTTTAAAAATTATTCTTCTAGGTTTGAATCTGCATTCCACCTGTGTGTCCATGGGCAAGTGGCTTCACCTTTGTGAGCCTCAGTCCTTGTTTGTAAACTAAATATATGAATAGTTCCTACCTCATGGTTTTGAATGGATGGGCAATATTTAGCATAGCGCTTGGTCCATCCTAAGCCTCTCTCTAGACCATACTGACAAAGTAAAGATCACATTTCTTATGTCTTCCTTCTTGAGGAGACACCTCACTCTACCCAAAGGAGGATGGGTAGTGAATTCAGGTTTCTGTTACTTGCCACCAAGAATATGCTGATTGATACTCCTGCTGTGCACAAGAAGCTGTGAGTATAGGAGCAAATAAAACACCACTCATCCCTGTGCCCATGCTGCTGGCAGGACTCGCAAGGAAGCTCAGAGCATTTCCCTGTGTGCTTGGTGATGGAGCATCTTTCCTCCTTCACTCTCCCAAAGAGACAACATCTCATTAAAATTAAACTGGGATGGAGGGGCAGGGGAATAATGACCCAACGACTGATATTTGACTGCTCCACATGCCACACCCCCATTCTAGAGACCAGAGACCATAGCCGAGCCTCATCTTAGGGGCCCATTTAGAAGTTTGGCTAATTAATGACTGCAAAAGCCATTTGGACTTTGGAAGCCTTTTATAATGTGCCTCATTTAGACATAATGGGCTCAAGATTGCCTCTGGCATCCTCAAGAAAATTAAAAATCCAGTAGGCAATGGAATTGCCTCTACGTGATTTTCCTATTACTTTTATTTTTATTATGATTGCAAATAGCAGCATTACTAATGGTACCTTGGACAAGGATGGCTAACCAGGGAAGGAGGGCCTCACTGTTTCCCCATGTCCACAGCGTGATTTATGGGACTTTTTGCCAATAGCATGCCGGTTCCTTCTGCATGGTGTCATTATACGTTTGACAAATACAGGCGTCGTCGGAGGGCTCCTAAACACGTGGAGTAGCTCCTATGGTGCAGCCACTACAAAGACACCACTCATTCCTCTCCAGCTCCCCAATAGAGTCTTAATTGGTATTTGTATAATCCTTGCTTTATTTAGACAAGCAGGTTTCTGGCATGTGGGAAGCGGGCAAGAGCTGGGACTCTGGAAATCTGGGTGAGCCAGTGGTACAGAAAGACAGCAGCAGGTGAGCCGGATGGGAAGGCGTGGCTCATGATCAGGCTCCTTTGTTACAAATAATCAAAGCACCTCTATCAGGCTGAAAAGAATAAAAACACTTTTTTTTAATGCTATCAAGACGTTCCTGGCATCTCCATGAGGGTCAAAGAATCATGATCAAGGATTATATGGCCAAAAATTAAACTCAACCCACTCACACGTCAGGGGCCAACTGCTGGCGATGCAGTGGTACACACGCTTCATTTGAAGTGTTTTAAATAGTGCCCTGGAAGGGATGTGAGGGATTTCAGGGCTGATCAAGAAAGAAGATAAGACTGCCAGGAGTAGAGCTGGCATTATCAAGTGGTGTTTGAACATGGCTGAGGGGACATGTCCTCACAGCACCAGATGATCCAGAGGTGCCCAGCCACAGGGCCACCATCCAGAGGGAAGAAGGAAAGGGAGCTCCTGGGAGATGGTGAGACCAAACAGGGCTGCTTATGTGTCCAGCCAGCTGTGCCAGCAGCTCAGGAGAGACCAGAGTCAGAAAGCCTGATAGGACAGCAGTAACCCAGGGACCCACCTGATCTATCAATGGATAAGAGTTTTGCTTTCCCAGAATAGACTTCAAAGGACAAAAAAAAAAAAAAAAAAAAAAAAAATCCATTGGTTGGGGCTGGTTTTTTAAGAAAACAAATGGCTATGTAAGACTTTGAATGTGGGGGCTCAGTGGTAGAGAGCATGCTTAGCATTCACAAGGACCTGGATTCTGTCCCCAGGACCAGGAAAAATTGAATTGCGTTCTTTGGGCTTTTGACTTCACAAGTCTCAACCTGTAGTGAAGAAATAGACAAGAAACGACCAATATACAGAGGGCATTGGGGGCTCATTTATAAATAGAACCCTCTGGAGAGCTGGGTGTATCTACTACTGTCTTGTCAAAATAGATTCCACTTGCACTGGCCCGCCCACAGCACCCACTCTCAAACTGAAGTGTTTTGTAGGTGAATCAAATTGGTGGGATTTGGTCCAAAACATGTAAAGGTCAGGGGGAGTAGACTGCCCCAGGTATGTGGTTAGTAGATAATTTGGAAGCCATGTAATACGCCTGGGACATAACTCAGTGGTAAACTGCTTGCCTAGAATTCATGAGGCCCTGGATTTGATCCCCAAAAAACATCTGTATCTGACATGCATATATTATACATATAGTAAAAATGATTCCAGTCAGTCTGTTTTATATTATGGCCATGAACAGTAATTCTAATCCATATCGGTGATGAACTATATCTTCCAGGTGGGGCAGACCCTGCTCAGCCCTCTGCCTAGCTAGGACACTGAATTAGCTCATGATCCTGTGCCCCAGCTACAAAGGAAAAGTATGTCTGTTGAATGGGGAAATGACAGAACCTGCCTAATAAGGTAAATAAATCAAGAAAGTAAAGACATCCATCCTCCCTAAATTGAGCTAGACACTGTAATCAAATCCAAATCTTAGAAAGTTTTTGTTTCAATGGAAATTTACAAGACATTTCTACACTAGCTGTGGGAAGTCAAAGAAGCAAGACTATTCCAAAAAAGAAGAAAGTCAGGAGATTTTCACAACTGGCTATCAGGAGTTCTCCATAAAGCCAGGGTCATTAATGGAACAGGCTTTGATACAGGAAAGATACAGCCGGTGGAATACATAGAGAGCTCAGAAGTACAGCTACACATTTGAAGGGGTTGGATTTATAACAAAGGCAACCCAGAAAGCAATGGAGAAACCATGGCTCTTTTAATAAATGGTGCTACATCAACAGGACATCCATATGGAAAAATGAGAGCCTTGGTCTCTACTTTGTATTTTACACAACAACCCATTTCAAGTGGATTACAGTTCTATTTGTGAAGGAAAATGGGATAAAGCTTCTAGAAGACTATGTTCAGGAGAACATCCGAAACTTGAGGTAAGCGCAGATGTCTTAAATAAAGACACAAAGGAACTGGGACAGAGGAAACCCCATAGTACAGCTTGTTCAGAATAAGGGGGACTCGCAAATCCAACATCTTGCCTAGGTCCCGACCCTTAAAGTCGCACTCCCTTAGAAACACTTTAAAATCTCCAACTGTTCCCAAGAAGAAGGGAATTTCCCATGATGCTCTCTTCACGAGCAGCACTGATGGATGTCCAGGCTGCTATTAAAGAGGCAGTGACTCTGATTTCACATACCGTGATTGCTTTCCACGGGCCAAGCTCTATGCAAGCACTTTGCCATTTTTTTCTTATTTATCTACATTTCAGCCAGTGGTTGATGTCTGAGAGTCGGTCACCATGGAAACACCCACACGAGAAAATCTATCTTTTAATCCCTCTCAACTACTTTTTCCTTTAACATCTGAAAATTTTAATTTGCAAAATTAAGACACAAAGAATCAATCATGAAATTGAAGTTTCAATGAGCACTTCCTGCTGTCTTGTTTTGCTCAACGAACAATAAACCTTAACATCAAGTTGATGCTTATAATTTAAAAAAAATACATTTCCTTGCATTTCCTTACAGAATATGAAATAGATGTGGCATGCATTGCAACTCCTGTTTTCCAAATGGGTCAACAGAGGCACAAAAATTTTCTGTCAGAGTCTAGAACCAATGTTCAACCCTGAAAATAATATCCAACATGAGTCAGAGAACTGGTTGGTCATTTTTGCAGGGGCCTTCTTGAGAGGAGAGCTTACCTTCCCATGGCTAAGTAACTACAGAGGGCAAGGCAGATGGGTCCTTGGCCTTCATTTCAGTTAGCCTAGTTCCAGACCTCCTCACCTCATTTCTAAACTAGTCCTCCTGCTTCCAGATTTTCCCCACTCCACACATCTGAGAGCGACACTCTCAGATTCACCTTTCTATGACACAGTTCTCATATGCCCCCAAATCCCTTGCCCAAAACCCATCCACAGTCCCCCAACCCCAACCACACACCACCAGAAATAGATATGGGCTCAGATTTTGACACCAGCACTTACTGATGGAGTGCTTTGGGATCAACTTACTTGACTTCTCTGAATCTTGGTTTTCTCATCTGGAAAATGGGGGCAAGTCTAGGACTGACATGAGAATAAAAAGGGAAAATTAAATCTATAACTGACTTCATTAATGTGGTAGCTTTAAAGACAGACCGAAATGCCTGGCTCAGTTAACTCAAACCTTTTTTCCTTTCTTTTCTTCTGTCCTTTTT